>CM014730.1:65744733-66344733 GCA_004329165.1 Spatholobus suberectus | reverse complement strand
AAGTGCTCCAGGATTTCCAATTTTTTAAAGGTGTCCATGAAGAGAATGTCTGCCGAACTTCCTTGGTCGATCAGGGTTTTTTGCACAGCGAAGTTGGCAACCTCTACCGTAATAATGACCGAATCGTCCTGCTCGGGATCTACACCCTTAAAATCGGCGTCTGTGAATGTTATTGGGGGATGTGTCTTTAATGGTTTTCCCACTGCATTTACCAATCGCACTACCCATAAGTGACATTTCCTAGCGAAGCTACTCGACCCTCCCCCCGTGAATCCTCCAGCTATGGTATTGATGACCCTTTTCAAACGGGTGCTTGCCCTCTCCTAGAGGGATGGGTTTTGCCGTTTGTCCTCCCTGGCGGGTTGCGCTTTTGTTCGTTAGTCCCTACAACCCTTGTGTCTATTCCGCCCTCCATCTCCACCCCCTTAAGTCTTCGTTCTCTGGACACGATTTCGCAAATGTCCACCTTGAATAAGTTCTTCGATCTTATCACGAAGGGTCCAGCATTCTTCAATCGAGTGTCCGTAATTTCCGTGATACCAGCAGTGTTTCGTTCGGTTCGCCCCTTCGGGCAAGCAACTTTTCAGCGATAACCTCAGTAATTTCACAGTGCAAGCTTCTTCCATGATATGGGCCCTACTGTCTGCGAGTGGGGTGTAGTGGCTGTATTTAGGGGCCGAGGTGTTTTTTTTCTGCCCTTGCCCTTTTCTCCCGTCCTAATGTTAGCTTTTCTGGGTTACTGCTCTTCCTCGGTATTGCAGCTCGGACTTGGTCTCTGAATTCTGCCATTTCTTCCATTTGTATATACTACGCTGCTCAGACACGGAGTTTGCCATATCCGTCGGGGGTTTCTTGCAGAGGCTGTTAAAGAAGGGCCCCGACTTCAGGGCCATGATCATCGAGTGCAGCGCTACCTCTGGATTTAGATCTCTGATCTTCACCAAAATTGCTGCGAATCGCTCCATGAACGCCCGCAAGGGCTCATCATCCTCCTGCTTGAGTGGTGTAAGTGTCATGTGCTTGTTGGGGTCGGTCGTTCCATCGTAGCGGTCCAAGTTTAGGTTTTTCCATCCTGGAGGCAAGGGGGTCTCCATGATGCCGTCCACAAACGGGTGTCTTCAAACCATTGCGCCTACCGCATGGAGGCGCGACTCTATCAGGGTCCTTGGTTGCGAATATATGGGTTGACGACTGGTCTTTGCTTGAGATCGTTGGGTGGGGTGCTGTGACTCCTCCATTTGTTCGCGAATGATCGGCGCTTGCTGGCTCTCTTTCTCTAACTACTGGCGTATTTCTTCGTTTTCCCTTCGCAACCTGCCCACCTCCTCCTCATTGCGTTTTTGCATGTCTACGATCTCTTGGCGCAGGGCCTGTATCAAGGGGTGGTTATCCAGGGATGGCCCTACCATCGTCGTAGTTCACAGCCGTCACGCTCCTAGTTCGTACCATCTTCTGTAAATGGTGGTCGAGGGATAGTTTTTTCCTCGCCCCACGGTGGGTGCCAAATGTTCTTACCAAAGAGTTGCTCCTCTATAGTGTTCTTACCAAAGAGTTGCTCCTCCGTAATGTTCTGTTATGTGAACCAACCTCCCGTGCGATGGTGAGGGCACCTACAAAGACACTCCAACGCTCAAGTCAGGGGAGGCTCAAGGATATGTAGGGTTTGGGTTTTCAATCGAGATTAGGAATAGAAAAATGTGTGCCTGTCCCCTTTTTAATGTCAAATATTCGTTACCTTTCATTATGGGACATCTTCATCTTTATTCCCTAATTTGTTGCCCAATTTCCTTTATTAAATTGACTTCCTACTTTCCTACTTTATGTTGGCCCGGGGCGAGATCGGTCGATCATCTAAAAGCTGTTCGGCTCACTCGACTGGATCCGAATAGTAAAAACCCTTTTTCCATTGTAATTTATATAATTTTAGTTTTGATTTTCTCTTCAATTCTTGATAGAGTAAATTTGACAAAAATAATTGAAAACCTGCAAGTTAAAAGGTTAATTGAAAATTGAAAATTTATTTGATAGCTGAAAGTTCAAAGTTATTAAACTAAATAATTGAATTATAAGCATTTAGTAAAATTCACACACACACACATATAAACGTGTATTGTATTTTAAGGCTTGCACTCTTTTCACTTTCTCTCATATTCACTTTCATTTAAATATTCTCCTTTTATGAAAAGGTGGACTTCACTCTCCAAATATGCATCTGGTATATTATCTTATGCTTTTAATATCAACTAAATGGTTTAACAAGCTGTAACTGAATATCATAATCCAATTTCAAATATATATATATATATATATATATATATATATATATATATATATACATACATACATACATACATACATACATACATACATATATACATATATACATATACATATATACATATACATATATATATATGAGTCAGAATCCGTTGATACCAAGTGTCAAAATTAGTCAAATTATATCTTTTAACTTTTTGTAGAATGCCAATTTAACCAATCCAACCATTAAATTGTGTGATATTATTTTTATGATCATGTATATCAAATTTTACATAATTTGGAGTTTGCTAGATATCTTATCTAACATTGAGTATTTATATATATTTTAACATCATATTATACGTTAAAATAAAGTGATGCGATGGACTACTAAATAATTTTAGAATTGTATGAAATTTTGTATACTTAATCTAATTAATAAGAACATCAAATTCAATAGTTGGATTGGTTGAATTTGTATTCTACAAAAAGTTATTGAAGGTGTAATTTTACTAACTTTGACACCTAGTATCAAAGGATCTTGACCATATATATATATATATGGGGAGGATCAAATGACACCAATGTAACTTACACCAACTATTACACCATTCAATAATTTTTAATTGGATAATTTTATCCCACAATCCACTGTTGAATTGAAACTTTCTTTAATGTAGATCATATGTATAAAATTTTATATTAATCCAAAATTATTTGATACCTTACTCATATAGATCAAAATAGACTTAATATAATTTTTTTAAAATATAGCAAAACATGAGTCATTTGATTACTTTCTTATTGTTATTTAATTTTGACAACATTTGACACAAACAATCTTGGTAATATGAAATTATAATTTAACGATTGGATTGATAAAAATCACATTCTATATAGGGAAGGAATCAAATGATACCAGTGTAACTTACACCAACTATTACACCATTCAATAACTTTTTATCATGAGATACTTATGACATTATATGTGTATTGAATTGTATATGAAAATCGCGAAAAATCTTATTTACTATATATATATATATATATATATATATGTATGTATGTATATATATATGTATGTATGTATATATATATATGTATGTATGTATATATATATATGTATGTATGTATATATATATATGTATGTATGTATATATATATATGTATGTATGTATATGTATGTATATATATATATATCTATATGTAAGTATATATACATGAACAAACTAAAACTCACATTTTTCTTATTTTTTAAATCTTTTTGAACCATCTTTTTCAATAATTTCTTCCAAAGTTTTTTTCTCCATTGTTCCCTCTACAACATCCATCGTCTTATAATGAATTTAATTATATTAATATTAGAGGTATAAAGTTATTAAATGATGTACATCATTAGATAAGTGTGTAATTTATTTTTTTTACATTTATAGTATGAGTTTAATTAATATACACTATCACTGTAAAATATTTTATACTATCAACTAATTAAAAATCAACTTTAATATGACTTTTAAGAGATTATTATTAAAGTCAACAAACATACATGATAATTTATGATTGGAAGACATTGTAAAACATGCTTTACACTATGAGTGTATATGCTTATAATATATTCAAATTAAATTATTGATTTTAATACTTATGTTATATTAAACATTAATGTAATAATCGTAAAAACATGAAAAGAAAAAAAAAATCTGGTCCTGAAACAATGTACATCACAAAAATATATGCAAGGCATCATACACATTTCAGTTTTTCAGAAATGAAGCGGTTTTATTTTTTCAATGACATCTTGTCATTAAATATAAAATAATTGATTTGGAACACTATAATAATAATAATAAAATCTGTCCTATGTTTTTTCCTGAAAAAATGCTACTATATTTTTATTTAAATTAAAGTACATTCCATTTTACATTGATTTTATACTCCAAATTAATAATTTAATATCTAAAACAAATTTCATAAAAACTATTAATCTACGAATTGGAAATTGTATTTCCTGTCATTTGCTAAAGGTGCCGTTACTGCTGTTTACCAATGGGATTTTATTTGGAATCATATACGTCGTCATCGAAGTGGCCAATTCAAAGTTGTTTTCTTTAGGTTTTGGTTACAAGCATGACGGGTAATGTGTTGGTGTCTTACGTTACGTTCGTTAGGAATTATAAATCAGAATGATCGATGGCAATACAATTCGATAGTGCCAGATGGTCAAACTAGCAATTTGAAAACTTTATCTATCTATATAATGTTTTTATTTAAATTAAAGTATATTCCATTTTACACTGATTTTAGACTCCAAATTATTAATTTATATCTAAAACTAATTTCATAAAAACTATTAATCTACGAATTGGAAGTTTTATTTCCTATCATTTGCTAAAGGTGCCGTTATATACTGCTGTGTACCAATGGGATTTAATGCGGGATCATATACGTCGTGATTGAAGTGGCCAATTCAAAGTAATTTTCTTTAGGTTTCGGCTACGTAGCTTTTGCACAGCGATGCAGTGTCGCTTCCGATTTCGCATTTCGCACCCTTTTCCATTTCCTCGCTATGCACTTCCAAATTTCACCGAGTTTGGGAAGTGTAGGGGAAGACTGCTTTTTTTTTTTTTTTTTTAAGAACCCTAAAACTCCGATGATCTGCAATCAAAACCCTAAGTGATTAGTCAACCCCAAAGTAAAATCCACAAACCCTAAGAAATGGAACAAATCGCTCACTAAGAAATAGAACAAATTGCTTAGGGTTGAAAAAAAGGGACAGAGGGAGTGAGAGCATGAGACACCAAATTCTTTGAGTGTGAAAGCTGTGACTAAGAAAGGAGATAGTTTGAAAGAGTAAGGAAACGGAAAAAGGAAAGGTTTGCGGAAAGAGAGGGCAAATGCGAAAAAAAGGGAGGAAAATTTTAAAGAAATTAAATATTAAAAAACATTATTGTAACGGTTAATACATGTGTTAGAAATTACAATATTTTTTGGCAGTTTGTTGCAGAAAAAAAAAAACCGCCACTAAACACTGATTTTTTTTGTAGTACAAGCATCATGTCTTAGTGTCTTACGTCTGTTAATTAGAAATCAGCTTTTCTATTTTGGAGGGGTAATTTTTTTTGCAAATTACCCAAATGGGTACTTTTTAAAAAAATTTCCAATTTGGGACAAGTCGTGTTTCGGAAATACAACTTCTGAATTGAAAGTCGTGCTTCGTATGTGAAACTTTCCTTTTTACTTTTTTTTTATGACTTCTGAAAGAAGTCGTGTTTTCTAAACGGGACTTCAATTTTATATATATTTTTTTGAGCCAATGTGAAGTCGTGTTTGGTATACACAAAATTACTTGAATTCTTTCTTTTTTGGTGAAGTTGTGTGTGCCCAACACAACTTCACCTTTTTATTTTTCTTTTTTGATTGGAAGTTGTGTTTGTAAATTAAGACTTCAACTTTTAATTTTTTTTTATTTTTTATTAAAGTTGTGTTCTTTGTCAAAGACTTCAGTTGTTATACATACATACATACATACATACATACATACATATATATATATATATATATATATATATATATATATATATATATATATATATATATATGTTCTAGACCCCCTTTGGGCTTAGCCACGTGGCTCGAGGCCCATTGTAATTAACTTACCACCTTGCTGCTATATAAGGCATTACATACCTTCAGGTACGGATCTAAGCCTCATTGTTCACTTCCTACAGACACTAACTTAGACTTCGGAGTGTCTTTGCAGGTGATAACCAAGTGTTGCCACTCGCTGGAGCCGCCTAGAGTGTCCACCCCATTCGAGGTACCAAAACACTCTCGAACATTGCCTTTTTGTACCTGATGAGCCTTGTACATATCCGACAAGGTAAAAGTCTTTCTATCCCGGCTAGAGCAATCTTCCTACCCCGGTTGGAGCGAATCCACGTACGCAGGATAGTTCGCTTACTTTATCTCGGCTGGAGCGATCTTCCTACCTCAACTGGAGCGAATCCATGTACACGGGGTAGTTCGCAATGGCTTGTATTCATTTTTAGCGATCTTCCTACCCCGGCTGAAGCAAATCCACGTACATGGGGTAGTTCGCAATGGCTTTGTCTTCATTTTAGCAATCTTCCTATCCCGACTGGAGCGAATCCACGCACACGGGGTAGTTCGCAATGACTTGTATTCATTTTTAGCCATCTTCCTACCTCGGCTGGAGCGAATCCACATACACAAGGTAGTTGACATGGCTCCATCTTCAATTTTAGCGATCTTCCTGTCCTAGCTGGAGCGAATCCACGTACATGAGGTAGTTTGCATGGCCTCGTCTTTATTTAGCGATCTTCCTACCCCGGCTAGAGCGAATCCACGTACACAAGGTAGTTCGCATGGATTCGTCTTCAATTTTAGCGATCTTCCTATCCCGGCTGGAGCAAATCCACATACATGGGGTAGTTCGAGGTACTGACTTAGGCATCAGAGTGTCTTTGCAAGTGACAACCAAGTGCTGCCACTCGCCAGAGCCGCCTAAAGTGTCCATCCTGATCGAGGTATCAAGATAGTCTCAAACAATATATATATATATATATATATAGGGTCAGGATCCATTGACACTAGGTGTAAGAGTTAGTCAAATTACACCTTTAATAGCTTTTTGTATAATGCAAATTTCACCAATTCAACCGTTGAATTTGATGTTCTTATTAATTAGATTAAGTATACAAATTTCATACAATTCTAAAATTATTTAGTAGTTCATTAAACCACTTTATTTTAACGTACAATATGATATTAAAATAAATGTAAATATTCAATGTTAGATAACATATTTAGAAAAGTCCAAATGATATAAAATTTGATATACATAATCATGAAGATAATATCATCAAATTCAATAGTTAGATTGGTTAAATTTACATTATACAAAAAAATTATTAAAAGTGTAATTTGACTAATTCTTACACCTAGTGTCAATGGATCTGACCCATATATATATATATATATATATATATATATATATATATATATATATATATATTGATTGAAGTCGTGTTCACATGAATACAACACATACATAAATGAAGATGGCCGGTGCAGACTGCCATATATTTCCCAAAGAAATTCAGGTTCATTTCACCAATACTGTTAAGTTAATTCAACTATTAAAATTTCAAATAAGCAAAGACAACACCATATTACATTTCGCCAATATATGGCAGTCTGCACCGGCCATGTTCATTTACTCAACATATACACGAAATTATTTATAACAACACGACTAAAGTCTTAGATGAAGAATACAACTTCAATAAAAAATAAAAAAAAATAAAGGTTGAAGTCTTAATTTACAAATACGACTTCTAATAAAAAAAAAAAAAAAAAGGTGAAGTCATGTTTGGTAAATACAATTTCACCAAAAAAAAATTCGTCCATACCAAACACGACTTCACGTTGTCTTAAAAAAAATATAAAATTGAAGTCTCGTTTAGAAAACATGACTTCTTTCAGAAGTTGTAAAAAAAAAGTAAAAAGGGAAGTCTCGCTTACGAAGCATGACTTCCAGGTCAGAAGTCGTATTTTCGAAGTACGACTTGTTCCAATTTGAGAATTTTTTTAAAAAATACCCATTCGGGTAATTTCCAAAAGCAATTACCCCTCCAATGTAAAAAAGCCTTAGAAATCAGAATGTTTGATTCGATGGCAATGCAATTCAATAGTGCTAGATGGTCAAACTAGCAATTTGAAAACTTTAGGGCCTGTTTGGGGTGGTTGTGAGTTTTTAGTTTTTGGTTTTTAAATCCAATTTTCAAAACAAAACGCGTTTGACTAAAATGGAACTGAAATGGTTTTTAACTCAATTTCAAAACTCTCTTACATTCATTTTCAAAACCAAGAAAAAAGGATTTCTGAATTTGGTTTTTAGTTTTAAAAAAAATACACATCACTATATTTGACAATACCCTTTCTCGCCACCACCACCACCACCATAACCATCGCCATTGTCACCACCATTGCCATCGGCACCACTACTGCTACCGCAGCTGCCGTCACCACTGTCGCCGCCGCTACCATCACCACGACTACCGACACTGCCACCACCATCACTGCCGCCATCACTATCACGACCATGACCACCGACATCGTCTCCACCACCGCAAACTTCATTACCACTACCATCATCACCGCCACAACCGTCACCGTCGGCACCGCCACAACCATCACCGTCAACACCCCGTCACTACCAGCATTAC
The DNA here is from genome assembly GCA_004329165.1 of Spatholobus suberectus. Classification (NCBI taxonomy): domain Eukaryota; kingdom Viridiplantae; phylum Streptophyta; class Magnoliopsida; order Fabales; family Fabaceae; genus Spatholobus; species Spatholobus suberectus. Next base: position 66,336,226 of record CM014730.1, on the reverse strand, counting down.
CAACGCCACCACCATCATTGTTGTCGTCACCACCACCACTGTCATCACCACACAAACATATTCTCAAACTAATTTTAACAAAATAAGAAATTTCAAAGTGAGTTTATTTTGAAACCAAAAATTAGAAAAGAAAAAAAAACAAAAACTAATTTTTGAAAACTAAAAACTAATTGTAGTTTTTGAAATTTTCAAAACTCAACCAAAAACCACCCCAAACGGACTCTTATTTATCTATATATTCATTTCATTTCAAAATTATTAACATTTAAGATTAATACACACATTTTAATAAATATTTAATACTATCTATAAATTAGCATATTTTGTCTAAAATATCCTCTTTTAATATCTATTACATGAGTAGTTGTAAAATAAGACATAATTTAATAACAATTGTTAAATAGGGACATGTGCGAATAAAAATAATTAATAAGATTTGAAATTTATAAAACATCAATAATTTTGAAAAAAAAAAAAACTAAAACAACAATAATTTTAGAAATGAAAGAAGTAACATTTGAGACTTTTTCGGTGACTAGTGTCACTCTCGCTTTCAATGCCCACTACTTTTCATTTAAGGGCATGATAGACATATACTCAATACTTTTGTAAACGTTCCAAATATTAAAATTGTTTGTTTTAAAATATTGAGTAATTAATTTATTGATATAAATATTTTAACGATAATCTGGATAATATTTTTTATATTTTCTTTTGTTTTAAAGATATTTTAATTTTTTTCAACATTTAAAAATTCATTAATTATTAGAACATTATATTAATGATAATTTCCGTCACATTTTATTTCCATTTTTATATTTACTTTTCTTTATTTTTTCCGCATGAACTTTGAAATGAAATTGATAAATTATTCTTCTATTGCAATATGGTTACTTTTCCGCAATATAAAAAGAAAAAATATCAAATATTAAGAAAATTGAATTTCTTTATATTTAAAATTTGAAATTTAACAGAATCAATAAAAAATATATTTTAGCAATGATTTGTTTTATGTAATTTTTACACGTATTTCTATTTTTCTCTCTAAATTTTGAACATGAATATAAAATACTCTTTGCAAAGTAATGGTACTTTTGTGAAATATATAAAATATCATATATAAATTAAAATATAAAGATAATGATATATGAACTCTTAAATCTATAAATTTTAATTTAATTAATCCAAATTTTTTAAACTTTGATTTGTATTGTATTTTGCTTTTATTTTTACAAACTATTTATTGTGACTTCTTAAATTTTGAAATTAAACTAATAAATATATCATATATTGTAATTAACAGATAAATTTTATTACAATTGCAATAGAAATATATTTTAATAAAAATATTAGAAATTTGAAAGATTTATTTTTGAAAATTATAAAACTTATTTAATAAATTTGAAAAATTATTAATAACGACGTATATATCATATATTGATTGTCTTTGATATTTTTTTATGACTAAGTTTTAAAATTAAACTTACATGTATACTAGCCATTGTATAGGTATTTATTAAAATATACATATTTTAAAATTCATTTCAATATAATAAATATATATTTTTAAGATGAACAAAATAAAGTTATAATATCAAAATATACCTTTATATATTTTTAAATTTTGAAAATTTAAATTAACTGCATTCGTTTCTATACTTTTATGTGTGAATTTTAAAACTGAGATTGCAAATATCTCATGCCCTATATGATATTGTGATGAAATACAAAATATTAAATTAAAAATATTTTTTAAATTAATGCAAATATAAAAAAATTGTTGGTAATGAGAATAAATCACAATATCACTACATATATGTATATATATATATAGTGTTTTATCTTATAAATATTATCATTTTGTTTTTTATTATTAACGTTGTTATTATTAATATCCTATTATTTATATATATATATATATATATATATATATATATATATATATATATATATATATGTATTTATAACATATTATACTTCATGTTCTAATTGTCTTATATCTAATTTGACTAACAGGTACGTATTTATAGCAAATTCTCAAAAAAACAGACTAGATTTCAAAAAATTGAAAATATGTTGAAATTTGAGAAAAAATAAATTTTAATATAAAAAATAAAAATAACTAATTCGTGAAATTTAAGATTTGGAGAGAAATATAGTCATGTAAAAGAAAATTTTGAAAGTAATTATTTTAAATTCTAAAAATATGTATATAGAATAAGCCTTATATAATGGTGAAGTTACGAGTTATAGGAAACAAGAATGTAAAATAGGCGATGTTCTTAGGGCTAAACTATTGATGAACTATTTAAATTTGACTCATTAAATACTCATTCAAGCTAGTTTGTTTAATTAAATAAACCAATTAAAGCTTGAGATTAAGCTTGATTATTAAATGAGTCAAATCCAAACTTTATAAGTTCGACATTAATGACACGTGAATAATTTATTTATTTAAATTGATAAGAGGAGTGCTAGCAACATAGTTTCTAACGTTTTATTTCTAACACACCCTCTATCATTGGTTAAAATTTATTAAAACTACAAAATTAAGATAGAGACTTATTAAATAAGATGTGGGCCTTACAAAATTTTGTGATTTCCAATAAATTTTAACTAATAGTAGATAGTGTGTTCAAAAGAGTGTGTTAGATAATGTGTTACTTGCATTCAATTACCAATGAGGATGTTACTGGCCTTTGTTATTTATATATTTATTTTAAAAATATGTAGATCTATGTTGAGAGTGTTAAAATTAATTTTGAAGTTTTTTTTTTTGTAATAGTCAAGAATTTATGATTTTTTATTTATTGAATTATGAAAATATAATAGTCTAGAATGTTTGAATTTTATATACCACATTTGACCACATATTTCTATTTATAGATTATCATCTAGTATTAAAATGTTTCTTAAATACTCAATTGATAAAATTAAAAAATATTTAAGAATTTTTTTCATAAAAGTAAAAATAATTATTAATGAGTTAAATCAAACTCAAGCTTTTTTTTTTTTAAAACAAGTTCAGCTCAAACTTTTAGCTATGCTCGTTTAAATAAATGAGCTAATCTTTAACAACTCATTTTTTTAACAAGTCAAGCCTATGTTAGAAAAAAAAAAGTAATTATAATAATAGATTAGCATTAATCACTAATTAAAATATTATTTAAAATTATTAATTGGCAATTATGGATTCTATTAATTGCCATGTGTCAGTTATGGAATATCAAAAGACAGGTTTTTGTATTGACCCTATAATGGGTTGAGTCATCCATTGTGAGTAGCTCATTGAGAGGTCCCTGTCTACTCCTAGAGAGTTATAAAATTGCTATCCCATTAAGTAAATTTTTACTGTAAACAAAACTCTTTAGAAAGTGGGCAGAATTGCTTTCAACTCAAGATTTTGATTTCTCTCAACAAAATGGATCAAATGGAATAAGTAAAAAAATCAAGTAAGTATTCTATCTCGCTCAATTACATACTATTAATTCACATGCTATAATCCGTATCTATTAGTTATACAATTAAATGTGAATTATATTATGCATGATATAAATCTTATTTTGATATGCATAATTTTTCTATCATTTTTTCCTATTGTGAATAACACTTATGTATATTATATTCTCTCTTAAAGTGTTATAATTGTAAAATTAATTTAGAGCCATTTTTTTAATATGGGTTAAGCATATATATTCTATATATATTAAATTCATGTATGTAATGAATTTGCAATTGTGTCTTATTTTATGCTAATTGTTTAATTTATATTGCCTCATTGTAAAGTTTCTTTTAATATGTTCACTTGAAAATTTTTATTAAAATTATTTTGTTGAACAATACTTGAGGCAATTGAAATTTGTATCATCCTTATAATGTATGTTTTATTGATTTATAATTAGAGCCTATTTGAAAATATATATTTTTTTTATAATTATGATTTAACATTGATTTGTGAATCATTTGAGATAACAATATTATATAAATCCTATGATACTCTCATTGGCTCTACACAAGGATGAATGACACACTCTCTGAGGTTAGTAGTAAAATCTTTCTTTTTTTTTTTTTTGACTTAATATATGATTGCATATATGAAAAAAATTTTGTTAATAAGATATTCTTATATTTTAGAGATCATAAATATGCAATTATAAATGAGAGTATGATTGTTTCCCAAAATAGTAACTATCAATTTATTGGTTGCTCGTAATAATACTTCATTTTGTAATTATATTCTTATTCCAATTCATAGTGGAGTATTTCATATCTTATTATCTTGCGATTTCTATTTTGGGATAAATATAAAATTATTTTTTACACTTTTGTATGCTTGACTTAGTCAAAATATAAATAATAACTTTGTTATTTTTTAAAAAATTAATCCACGTGGAATGAAAAAAAAAATATACGTGGACTCAAGCTAAGCTCGGAGAGCACTCTTTTACCATTCCCTTTGTGTGACCAGAGGGCACTCTTTAACCATTTTTCCATTTCCTTTCCACATTTTCGTTTTCTTCTCTGGTATGCCACCACCCACAACTGACCCCTCGTTACCAGCCAAGCCCGTCTCCGATAAAGGCCTCTCCCCTTCCCAGCTCGACAAGCTACCCACAATCACCGGAAAGGACCTTCTCCTCCGAACTGAATGCGTTGTCTGTCTCGACGAGATCGAGACCGACCAACCAACTCGATTGGTTCCCGATTGCAACCATGGCTTCCATTTGGAATGCGCCGATGTGTGGCTCTCCAAGCACCCTCTCTACCCCATCTGTAGAGCCAAACTCGACCCTTTGTTTTTCTCTTCCTCCAAAATCCATGTTGAACCAACTACAAAGGTTCATTCCCTTCCCTTACCACCATAATAATAATAAAAAAAAAACGAAGGAAGAGAACGTTAAGAATCAAGCACTGTCAGAGAAGCCAAACTTGTTTTTGTTTCTTTAATTAAATTCGAAGTCTTTTGCAATGTACAGTTTCTTATGTGTGGCACAAAAAAATATTTCTTTTGTGAATTCTCACATTGTTGGATCTAGTGAGTTTCTTCATTTTTCGACAAACGAATGTTCAGTGAAGTAGCAAAGTGGAGATGGAAACAGAAATGTGGAAAGGAAAAGGGAAAAATGGTGGCGGATATTATTGAAACCGAACTTTGATTAGAAAAAAAAAAAGTTCCCTCTGGTCACAAAAAAGGAATGAAAATGATTTTTTTTTTGTTTTATGTGGATTTTTTTTTAAAATATAATACCGATAATATCACATGTTCAACCAGTTTTTACCCACGATATCCCAGCCCTTCATTTTAGAAACCATATATCCTGCGTCTAGATAGCACAATTAAAAGAGTAGGACATTACTTTTAGTATACAAAAATCGTCCCACTTGATAAAGAAAGATAATTAAACTAAGAATTTAAAAAAAAAATTCAAAAGTTTCCAAATAAACATTCAACTATTTTCTTCAATCACACAATAATTATGTCAAGCAATGTCATACCGATAGGGTATGTCCATCACTTACATAATACAAATATAATAGCAATTTGTTTCAATAAAAGAATTTTATTAAATAAGAATTTGCATTGCGATAGGCAAATGCAAATTTTTTTGAAATAATATTGGATTACATAAAATTAAATAAAATATGCCCAATTAAGAGTCAATCAATGAGACTGATATTAAAATAATAAAGAATCCATTTAATGTACATAACTGTCTTTATGACAGATGTCGTAAGGTGCTAGCACCTTCCTAAGGTGTAATTGACTCCCGAACTTGATTTTTGATTCAAGACCATTTGTTTTTGGGTTTTTCCATATGTTTTCCCTTAATAAACTATGGTGGCGATTCCCTGTTTTTATCTTTATTTTTCACCTTCCCATCGTGACTCTGGTTTCGACAATTACTGATTAATGCTAATGTATTATTATTATTTAATTTTTTCTAATATTCTCCCACTTGGATAGCATGAATCAATCATTAAAATATAAGAATTATTATGACTGAAATGACAATTATGGCTAAAGCATCAATTAACAATGTAAGAAGTGTAAGCTTTTAACACTATAGAAAATAATATCTGATAGGAATATATATCATACATGCTAAATACTCACATTTCATACAAAAATAATGAATATGGAAAAACATAATTTATTAAGACAAATATGCTATCCAAGAATGGGCCAAGCATCTAAAAATGCTATAAGAGATATATCAAAGAAATGTCATTTCATACATATCTCATATTAAACTCCCACTAACCCAAAACATCAAAGGACTTAGACTAATATGAGTTATAATACTCAGATAAGTCTTTAGTTAGTGGATCTGCCAACAAGTTTTCAAATTTGTAAAGGCCATAACATATCTACATAGGTCTAAAGTGAGTTATTACATATAGGCATAACCTATCAACATAAGTAATTACATTTGGTCAAAATTGGTAAATGCTCTACAATACTTGACAATCAATTTATCTAAGTTTTACTAAATAAGTAACTACAAAAATCCATAAAGAATTAGGAAATCTAAGGATTTCCTATTTGAATAGCATAGACACTTAGTTTTAAATAATAAATAATACTCTAGATTAATGTGGCCATATAAATGTCAATAATAAGAAAGCATTTATGATTATAAGATTTACAAGTATCTCAATAATGCAAAACATCATACTCAATAACAGTAGTGACATCATACATGCAAGGTACTTATATGTCTGTAACCTAACAAAATATGGAATGTTGGTTAAAATAAAAGCACAACATGATTGCATGCCAAAAAAAAAATTATTGTGCATTTCCTAACAAAAACGGCCTAACATCCATTTAAGACAGGGCTAGCCCAAAGGTAAATCTATTAAAGCCCAAGCCTTAGGCCCACTAATAAAAAATTATTTGCTATTAGTTTTTATAAAGCCAAAAAGCCACATATGTTGACAAAAAGGCCACATATGTTGGCAAAAAGGCCAGCATATAACTCTTTCATTTAAAAGAAAAAAATCTCTTTCAAAGTTTACTTTGGGCCTCACTCAACATTGGGCCAGCCCTAATTTAGGATGCTTAGTAAGATTCAAAATTAATGTTCATATATATCTTAGTGCAATAGAACAATACTAAACAACAAAGTCCTTCTAGAATATGTCATATAATCATAAAATGTGCACAAAAATATATGACAATATAAGTTTAATAAGTCTCAAGACATAAAAAAAAATATACACACTCCCACTAATCCTTTATACCAAAATAAGAATAGGATTTTCGTTAGAGCCCGTCAATATTAAAAAGCTCTAATGGCATAATATATAAAATGGTGGGATTTGAAATCTGTAGGATATCCACTGTGAGTCTAAAACCTCACTAACTTTCTCTCTTAAAAGTGCGCTAATAAATTAGAGAAATAAACTAGTGCAAAAGTGGTTTATAGAATTTTTCACTTACATAGTTTTTACAAAATTTAACTACATATTTTCCATACAAAATAGAATATTATCAAGTGGTTACATAATGAAAATATGAAACCCAATATGACAAATTTTAACTAAATTTGGGTTTCATAGTTAACCACATATTTTGCATATAGAATTTAGGAGATTATAAGTGTTCAAATGATACTTAATAACATCAAATCTCCTTGAGTCATCGCAAACATAAATTCTTAAAAGAATTTTATATACAAGGTAACCTTTGCATTTTAAAATATGATGACCATTTTAAAAAAAAAAAATTATCATCATATGAGTGAGATCAAAATCCCTAATTACTTGCAAGTTTTTCAATGGCTCACTCAAAACTCAAGTGTTAGAAAATAACCACATGCACTTGAGAAAAAAATTAGGTTATGCGCAACGAAATACATGGAACTTAAACTTTGTTGTAATTGAGGATATAAGTAAAATAGTCTGAAACTCCCATATGTATTAAAAAAATAACAATGATATATTGTATCTCGAAATATAATAATAAAAAATATTGTCAAGTATATATCTCAAATATACAATTTATAATGATATAAAATAATGATATAGAGTAAAGAAATTATTCTCAACAAAATTTGCTAGCTAATATTGGGATTTCATTATATTATCATAATAAGGATTGTTGTTAATAATATAAATAATATAGAGTTCAGTGTATAATAATGTTATAGAAAAGACTATAATATCCTCAATATAATTTCTCATAATAAAGTGATGACAACCAATATATAAAGGAAACATATTAAGTAAGATATATTTGAAAATATGAATATATTTACTTCCTCACATCAGCAAATATGAATATATTTGCCTGAATATATTTTCTTTCTCACGTCTTATTAATTGGGCATTTTAATTAAGGTAGAGATCTTGTATTAACACAATCCTATTTATAAGACATTACTTTTAGTATACAAAAATCTTCTCACTTGATAAAGAAAGATAATTAAACTAAGAATTTAAAAAAAAATTCAAAGTATTCAAATAAACATTCAACTATTTTCTTTAATCACACAATAATTATGTCAAGTAATGTCATACCAATAGGGTATGTCCATTACTTACATAATACAAATATAATAACAATTTGTTCTAATAAAAGAATTTTATTAAACATAAATTTGCATTGCAATGGGCAAATGCAAATTTTTTTTGAAATAATATTGGATTACATAAAATTAAATAAAATATGCTCAATTAAGAGTCAATCAATGAGACTGATATTAAAACAATAAAGAAATCATTTAATGTACATAAGTTACCACACAATTATAGTAAAATAATTTCATATAAATATAGTCAAAACATACCCTTTAAAGAAATAATTTCTTATTTATTGTGATCTTGCCTAAGGATCTTGAACCATAATAAATAAGAAATATAATATTACAATATACAAAACTTATATTTTTTAGAACTCTAATGTCAATATGGTATTTAAGCAAATAATTGACATGAACACAAGATTAATAGTACATTGTATAACATGATATTAATAATAATAGACCGATAAGGTATAATTATGATTAATATAATATAAATTAACAAATTATATCAATAATAATACATCGATATGGTATAATTATTATTAACATATTATAAATTATAGTTAAATAAAAAAATTAATTATTTTACTCACAAAATTTGCATAACTGTACCCAGAATAGGTAAGTTAACAATTATACAAATTACTAGCAATAATGCCTAATAGAACATGACAAGTCCATGCATAGAGTGTATTAAATTTGTATGACATGATATCTTATATTGTCATATCAAATGATCTATAACTTTATATTCAATCATAACAATAAATGATAATGAAATTTACATTTCAAATAGACATAAATTGAAAGGACGATAAAATTTTTATTGAAAAGAGTATAATTAATATCACATATTGAACTGGTTGTACCCACAAAATCCCAGCCCTTCATTTTGGAAATAGTATATTGAACGGTTAGCAAAACATCATGCATGGTGAGAGATATTGTCGACTTACGCACGGTAGCCTGCATCACACTATCTATGCATAACTTAAATGTTGCTAGTTATCTGTACTTTTCATTTTGTATTATACATGTTACTATCACTATTATGGATTTAATTCATCTTAAATAAGTAAGAGTACAACAAATAATTTTACTGAGAAAATTAATAGTTAATATTTTAATAAATTGATAATTTGTTATTATATATATGCACATAATATTTCTATAATATACATATTAGTCTATCAACATTTTTCCGAATTGTTCATTTTGTCCATTTTCAAATTCAAATTGTGCATGTAATGCGTGCACTATCACATTCAAGATTTTATTTGGGACAATATTTATATGCGCTTTATTCAAGTTTTTAATCCCCATGATATGTTACTTGGAGAATACACACGTAAATTTATATGTACATGCATATTTTTACACAATGAAAAGTTGTGTTGTTATGCATCCGCGTACATTCCTTCGTACTACGTCTTTGTAGGAATGACAATTCCTCTTTTCTTCTTTTTTTTAACTATGATTAAGGGGTGTTTAATTTTTTTTTCTTCCTGCGTAATTTAATTAATTTCTTTTTTTGATTGTTACTAGTAACTCTTTTACATAAAAGTATATAATTAATCGGTAATCACAGGGATATTTCTCGTAATCTGACCTGTAACTGACATAACTAAATAGTCATTATAATTATACATATTTATATTTATGTTTTATAATTTATTACTCATACTAGTTCAATTTATTCACATCTCAACTAATGTACTTACCACACATATGTCCAGAAAAAATAGCCAATCCAAATCAGGACTAGGGGACTCATAAAGATATTGCTTGTAACTTGATCCTGGTAATTGACATAAAAAATATGTAAATAGTTGATTGTATGCATATTTACACATTACAAAGTTGTTTACTGCTAATCTGTTTAGTAAATTCAAATTCAAATAATCCACTAATTAATGTCACTATTACATGTGTTGATGCTTTTAATCACAATATATAACATATTTCAGTTGTTCAAGCCGTGGTAATAAATAATAACAATTAGAAAATCGTCGTGCCACAGACCAAAACATGCGAAGGATAAGAAACGTGTTCTTTTTCCTACAATTCATACTGTGTCTATAACTAGTGTCCCTACCCCGCGATGCTGGGAACTTTTTTGTTTTAATTTTTAAAATTTAGAAAAAATTAACATAATATATAATAAAACAAAATTTTAAAATATAATATTTTAAATTACAATAAACTTACATATTTTAAAGATAATGATGATAAAATATAAAATTGTCTTGGTTTTAAATTTGAATAATAATATTTTATATTTAAGCCAATCAAATTTTATTAAGTAAATTTTCTTTTTAAGATTATTTTTAATTTTGTTCTAAATTTATTTAAAGTGTTTAGAAATGACATCTACAAATTAAAAATCATAAAATATATATAAAAGGTAATGCATTGAAAGTAAAATAATAATCAAAGTTAAATAAAATTAAGTAAAAATATTAATGGTCGATGCCTAAAAAATAAACATTTTTCTAGGAATTTTTTTTAAAATAATAAAAAAATGTTTCTAAAGCAATTTCATATTAGTTTCTTAATTTTTATGTATTTAATTAAGACATAAATAGTACTAAATTAGATTTCATTACATAGAAGAGCAATACTTTTGAAACAATAGTATATTTGACACTTTACTGTGATAGTTGAAATTTACTTTGTTAATTGAAAAAATAGACTCTATTAAAAAATAAGAATAAGAATTAAAAGAAATCTACCTGTTGGCCATATTATTCACGATATATAATAAAATAATATTAATTTTATATTTAAAAACTTATCTTAATGCACAATTTCTATTAAAATGTTCATTCACAATAATAAGAATGTACTGATGACCTTATTAATTATAAGGATAGGAAATAGTTCCATGAATATAAAATTTCTCCGATTAATCACATGTTCTTTTATTTATTAAATTTAGAAAGTATAATTACTTCTATAAATTTTTAGTTACATGTCAGATCCAGTTTCATAATCCTTTTATTTTCTTTACTGCTTGATTATTTTTTAAAAAAATTGATCATTTGTTACATAAAAGTTAAACTCAGAAAAATAATCACTTACTTTAAAAAAAATAGAAGTTAATATAAATGAGCATTCATTTCTTTAAAAATGAATTGAATCAAAGGCACGTTTAATATTGGGAGGAGACAACATTTTCAATAAAAGATAATAATAGTAGAAGGGAGAAAGAACATGTGATGCAAGCATGCGGTTCCTAAATTTTTAGTGATACAAAAATGTATTAATTAACGTGTCATCTCAATAAACTCATCAACATTCTTATCTCAGGCCGTGTATATCCGAGGTATCATCTATAATCATTTATAAGTAACAATATATATTACCAAAGATTCTTTTTTTATATATATAAAAAAAGGCAAATAAAATTCATTTGTAGAATAAATAACCATAGCATAAGTCATGCTAAGGCCCAACAAAAGTTGTGTTACACGTCATGCTGCATAAAAGATACAGCTACTCTTGCATAAAAGTTGGGTTCTATATGACCCTGTTTACATTGCCCTTCCAAACAAAAGTAAAATCTGAATATAGCATTACATAACAGCTCCTTCCCCTAGCATAGCAGTGAATATAAGCGCGGGTTAGAAAGATGGGATACCGAGTTAAAAACATTCCAAGGCCACCATGTTATATCAGGATATGTGATTCCAACGCATGTATTGCCATAGCGTGCAACCACACAAGTTCCAGCACATTCAAAAAACACAGCTCCCCACGTTTTGTGGTCGCAAGGAGCCAAGTTGAGGTAGCCACTTCAGAACATCTACCATCTCTACTCACCTATATAGGTTAATGCCCTCTGATTCTGTGAATGTCCAAACTGCTACCTCGCCCATCATGCATTTGTACACCTCCAGATATGAAAGTACCCTCCCATATTCTCTATCCTGACTCAACTACCTCCCATATTTCACACTTAGGTCCATAAACTGCACTGCTACCACAACAATAATGCTAGCCAGTAGGATACCAAAGAGTCTAAGCTGATAAACAGTTTAAGATAGTTTATCATGACTGCGTATATAAGCAATTCCAAATTCATCTCCCAATATCTTAGTGACACGAAATATTTGATCATGTGGAGGCATTATTAGAGAAATCATGTTGCTACCATTACCTCTTGCAAATTCCAATGCTTTGATCAATCTCTTGATCTTCCATAACTCAATGTTCTTTTCCAATTCAATGAATTGTGACCATCAGCCACTGTAAGAAATAATAGAAGAATAGCCTACAAACAACCAAATAGAAGCAAATATAGCAGATGGTAGTGACAATTAGCTAACCATCACATAAAATCACTTTGCAAAATCATGAATAATTTAGTACATTTACTCGTATAATTGAGACAATATTAATACAATTATGAAGGAAATTATGTACATCTGCTACAGATGCATGTTTAGAGATGATGGCTGTGAGAATCAAACACTAGTAAATTGATAAGTATCTTTTTTAATGATTAGACTTAACATATAAGCCATTAGCAGTAAAGTACCAAAGTTATGAGAATGTTAAAACAGTAGCGTCTCAACCCAAGATCCAAAGAACTCTAGGCTCTACTTGCAATCAAAATAATGAAATCATCTTATATCAAGCAATTAGATTTTGTTATACAGTATATTTTGATTTCATTTTCTCAAATATTTGGCTATAAAAGTATAGCTAGAAACTCCCGAAAGGACTATATATAGCTCTCCAAAAATAACTCTTTAAATTTGAGAAAATGAAATCGACTGTACCATGGGGAAAAGGAAATTAACAAAAGGACTGGCATATAGCCATCATGTAACAAAAAGACTATACTATGGAGGAAAGGAAACAAAGGATTTTACTTTCAAAACATCTCCTCCAATTCATAGAACAGGTTAAACTTATAGAATATAAATTCTTAAAAAATCATTGAATAGCAAGGTAAAATCTCTAAGGAATGAGGATTTTCCCTGCAAGAATATACAAATGGTCTTAGCCGTATGTCATCTAAAGAAGTGTAAAATAGTGAAGTCAAAAAAAGAGAATCAACCCAAGTACCTCAGAGTAAGTTGCAAAGAAACCACATAGTTTGTACCAACCAAAGCTTCCTCCTTCAGTGCACCAAAAATAATCTCATTGGTGAGCTACAAAATAATTTTTTTAAACAGAGCTTTCAATCTAGAAAATTGTGCTTCACATGCAACTAAAGTTGCATTTGGTATGTTCTATAGCTTAGTAATTAATTCAAGTACGTTAGGCTTTGTAAAACAATCAAGATGATCATCCATGACAATTCTAGTAAGTTTGGCATGTTTTTCTATGTAGGGTCAATTCTTGCACCGAAACCAACGTACTCATTATATTCCACACCAACAATCCAAGTGGGGACTTTTACCTAACAAAAGAGAAGAAAATTGATCAACACTGTTAAAGAAAAAATGCATAGATATGTATATCTAGCAATACACAATTTAAGAAAATAGAAATAGGCCATATAGTAGTTTGCTGGAAATGATAAAGAATAAGTTAAAAGATTTTTCAGAATCAGTTCATAAAATATAGTTCCCAATTAGGTGGCTCAAATCGAATGATTTCATAAAATTAGTTCATAAAATATGGTATAGAATACAGAGAAGCATATATCTGTTACTAGTCAAGAATAGATGTATTTCTTGTCTACTTCCTCTTCTATTTGTCAACAACTCAAGTATGTTTTACTACTTTAGAACTCGTTTGTTGTAGTAGAGATTCTGAAACCATAGGTAGGTTTTGTTGCTAAGACATCATTCTCCACAAAAGATTGCAACTTTGAAAGTGGATACCAAACTAATCTCTCAAAATTAATATCTAACCAAAATTCCTACAACCCCAGTTCTTACCTATAATCGCTGGAATATTACACACAAGATGCAGAAAAAAAAAACTCCATAAAATCGCCACGTCCAATACCATAGCACACAAAAACATAAAATTAGAGTATAATGTTTGTAGTAGTAGATTCAAGTTAAGAGATTTTACACTGGAAACAAATCTTGTGAGAGTACTATATTCGTGTTAAAGTACTAAGCACTCCTGTTGGATGATTTTTTTCATGAGTTGCAGGAAATGAACTTTTTCTTCCACTTATTTCAATAAAAAAAAACTGATAAGAAACATACAAAACACTTAGAATTAGAATTGACAAATATTATGAATAAAAGGCACTTTGGACTACCTCATCAAAAGTCTTTAATATGTCGATCCTTGGTTGGCGCATAGTGCAAACCATGGTCCTGCTAGTGGCAACAACATTCTACACACATAACAACTGCAGCTACTAGTGCATCCAGCCCAAGGTAAACATCCTTCAATTTGTGAATCAGTGCACACATTGTAAAAAAATTAGTCAAACAGTTCACTAAATTTCACAATTAAAAGACTAAATGCACTCATACATATCCCCTCTTCCCTCCCTTCCCTCGAGTTGAAGCTTGTTCACTCTCTGTGCTGCCTCACTCTCTAGCTACTCAAATCCAACACATCATCAGTAGCATCCAAAGAAAAATAAAATCGAGAAAAAAAAAAGAAGGCCAATTCATAATTCATAATTGAGCCTGCCTACCAACCCGGTGTTCCTCTGTTGAGGACATCTAGTGCGGAAAGCGTACCATATCAAACTCATAAAATCAGTGGAATCGACGACATGAGTGAAATCAAAGAGAGAGAGAGTACCCTGAACACAAGAGCGATAGAGATCGGTCTTATCCTAACCAATAACCTCTTCGTACGAATATATATGCCGGGGACATAAGGCTTGAAATTAATCAGGAAGAAGATAGACGACTAGGAGACGCTTCATTAGTAAAAATACTGAAAGAAGGAGATCCGTATGCAAAATAATAAATGCTATTCAAAGCTTTCTGACACAAAAGCTGATCAATTCCGCGTAATTCAGTCTTTTTACATAGCACCTTATCACCACCGCTCATCAGTCCACAAGAACAATTGGATATCGAAAATCAAATTTTAAAAAAAAAAAAGCATTAAACAGATTAATAGGGAAGCATACTGACTTGAGATGACAATAACGCTAGGTTCTTAATCTGATCCTTATAGCTGAACCTGACAATATCAGCTTTATATCTAAGCATGGAAGAAGCGGTGCCCATTGGGGGTGAAATACCATCCCCAATCTTGAATGTACACAAGCAATTTAGGTTTTTCTCTGATAATGAAATGGACATGAAAAGGCCTTAACCTCATGGGCCACACCCCACAACAGCATGGGCTGGCAACGTAAATCAAAAATAAGAAAAAGCCAAAAGAGGAAAAGAGGCAACTGTGGAAGTTCACTATTAATTAAACAGTGAAAAGGTTCTGACGGTCTTCCTTTGGATTGTTAAGTTATAGAAATGATTTTATAAAAAAAAAAAAAGCTCATAATGAAATGTACGACCTACTCTAATGAGTAGCAATACCTGGACACCCCTACAATAACAAACCACCATTATACACCTGCCAATGTGTCAATTTTATTATTTTTTAATTAATTAAGAATTAAATAACTTCTGACTCATCTAAAAATGATTTAAAAAAAAAAGGAAAACCTTTGGCAGGGAAATCGTCTCCCGTCTCACGAACTCCTAAAACTGAACCCTGCTTCACGAACTCCCGTCTCACTATAATCCAGCATTCTTCTTCACGCCAACGATGGAGTAGCAGTCAGAGAGCGGCGGCAGTAAGGTGTTTTCTCTCCCTATTGTTGATTTTGGCACAGGAGCATTTCGGGTACCCCTTAAAGTGATTGGGCCGTTGATTTTCACAGAGGAGCACTACCTGGTTCAGGTAAATTTTTCCCTTTTAGGTGTGAATCATCCCCGTTGTAATGTAAGAGCATTTCGGTGTGAATAATCTACATTATTTTTGGGTAGCTTGTTTGTTAGTAGTTGTGGGTCGTTGGGAAATTATGAAGGGTATGGTTCCCATTTTGTGTGAATTTAGCCTTAAAAGGGTGTTTTTAGGAATGAAGGCATTTGGGTTGTTGCTGGATTTAGGTTTGGATAAGGCTTTCTGGTATGGAATGTGTGAGCAAAGTTATGCCTGTGTTGAATGAGGTTGGTAGGGTGTATCAAACTCATGGAGTTCACTTGTTGATATAGATGTTTGGCCTTTCGGGTTTTTTTGAGATAGCCGAGTTTGTGATAAGAACAGGTGCAAGGAAGGTGAAGCATTATAATGTGTTGATAAGGATAATGTGCAAGAGACGTGACTGTGAAAGGGTAGCAGATTTGGTTTAGGACATGAAGAAAAGTGGTTGTGATGTGAATGCAAGGACTTATAGCAAATAAGACAATTGCAAGGTGTGTTTGGAACAAAAAACAAGAATGTGGGCTTTATTGTATTCATGGGTTTAGATTCAGAGATGAGCATCCTTTGGGTTGTGTATGTGTTTTTTAACCAACCAGTGAGTTAGAAGGTGGGTGGGTTGATTTCAGATTGATGAACCATTATATTTTTAACCATACTCTTGGACGTTCTTTTTCTGCTTTACTTTTTCTTTTCATTTTTGTTTGTACTCTCAATATTCAGTCTGTTTCTCTATTTTTGAATTACTTATGCTCTATTTTCAATGATTGATGCTGTAGTTTCTGTGTATGGTGAATTTAGGGGTTTGTAGAGTACATGTTATGCTGTCTTTGTAATTGATTGATTAGGTAGGGTTTTTGTGTGATGGAGAAATTTTGGAGAATCAGGTGGTTATGGATTAAGAGTGTGGAGGATTCAAGAATATTGCTTAAGTGTGGAATAGTATATTTATTATGTCTGACTAATGTTTATAGATATATTCTAGGAAATAAATATTGGTTTCTTTAGAGGATAAGGGAAGTTAATAGTGGGATACCAGGAAAAGGTTATTAGAACAAAAGCCAGGATTTGGGCAATATTTTTGTTCACATTTTTGGGGTGTTGCAAATTTTAGAGCAGAAATCCCTTCTTGTTCTACATGCCTCGGTATGGTGGCTTTATAGTAGCCTTTGAAGGTTGTGATTCTTTGTTGCATTTTCTATATATCAATCCACTAGGAAAAGGAAAGGAGATGCTCAAAAGTGGCTGAAAAGATACAGTCACAGCTTACTAGTTCTGGTAATTATCTTCATGTATGAATAGTAGTGCAAATTAGTGTTTTGTTTCATTATTTGAGGGTCAAGCAGTTTGGAGCAAAAGTTGAGGTTTAGAGTGCAAGCTTTAGCACTCATGGAGCAGAATATATTCATACTCAGACATATATGATCTTGCATTAGTTAAATGTTAGTACTTATCTATTAAGTGTCACCTTAAGTCGTTCTATAGTAGTTGACCAAGTAGAAGACAAATTTATAGTACTTGATGTTAAAACAAGCTTGGTAATCTTACACTTTTTTATATATCCTATTATCAAATATATTGTATTTAGTTATCCAAGCACTTGGATTGGGAAATCAAAAATGTTCACCTATCAAACACGTCTGAAGATTTTGCAAGAGAACATAAAATTTTCAATTGGCAAAACTCATACAAAAGGCTGTTAGAAGTTATTCTACTAAGTTTATCAGCTCTTATATTATCCTTACCCTGAATATGTTATATTTTTACTTATACTCCTTTAATACGAAGATAATCTATAAATTTAATCCATCTATTGGTACTAATCCTTTCATTATTCATTTTATTATATAAATTAGCTATGACCTGACAGTTTGTTCTCAAAGTATATTCTAACTTATGTAAGATAAAAATCTTAAATTTTTCTAGCGAAAATATACATGCTAATATTTTTACATCTATTGTCTTAACAACTGTCTTGTATTTTCCACTAGTGCATCTACTAATCTTTTCTTCTGACTATGGGCTACCTTTGGTTGTAACATGACAAATTACTTGCACGTATCATGGGTCAACTCAAGCGCAGTAAAGGGGCTGTTGATGAACATGAGAAAAATGTACATGAATTTTTATACTTCTATGTTCTTTCCCTTTACATTAATGAAAGTTGTATGGTTGTTATGTTCATTAAATGGTTCATTTTTGCATATACGCATGAGGCATATAGTGGAGACGAAGATATTGGCGAAAATTAATGCAAATCTAACAAAATTGCAAAAATAAAGAATTGAGAGGACACCATTCAAATGGGTTGTCGGAATTAAGAAACAAATCAAATTGAATGGGGTTTTGTTGCGTGAATTAGTAAGTAGATGGGTTGAACATAGTGAAGGCTTTAGGGTAAGGTCTAGGGTTATTCCATTTACACCGTTAGATAGTTTGTATTGCACTTGGTTTGCGTATAGTTGGCAAATCTGTTGCGTTAGATGATGTTGGGGATTGTGTTATAATGTCCTTGTTTGCAAATAAGACAATTACATTAGAACATATTCTTGACAGGCTTACCACCCTAAAAAATGATGATAGTGTAGAAGACTTTTGTCAGGTGTACATTCTTCTTGCTTTCTCAGTCTTTTATTTTCCCGAACAACCCCGATTATCAGTATCTTTCCACTTAAACTTTTAGATGATCTAGATGGTCTTAACGAGTACAACTAGGGTGTCACTTGTGTCATGAACCTAGCACCTTGGTGTGTTTGAACCATAATTTTTATTTTCATTTGTAATTGTTGTACATGCATTTATTTGTTGGACAATGTATGCTGTTGTCAATTTTAAGTGTACCAAATAAAATGTATAATATTTATATAGTTATGAGCAAATAGTCAATCTTATTTGTTATATTTTTACAACAGTTGACAGCTGTAAGTGCCAGCAAAAAGGACTATCAAAAATCAATTAACTGTTGGCCTACGCAGCTACCAAATGGCAGTAGCACTGGTTTTGTCTCCTTACTTACAGCAATTGACCACAGTGTTAATGCCGCGCAAATGACAAGTTCAGGAAATGGGTTTGCATACTTTGTACATTTTACACATTAGCATGGTGTGATATTGTTTAGCCAAATACGTCATAAAGATGTCTATTCTTTGCTTTGTTACTAACAAAATGTTATTTGAATTGCAGGATGAAAGTGTAAATATATTATATATATTATATAACGTTGAATTTTGCTCAGTTTATATATTTTTTGAATAGGATTACAGTCAATGGTACCTCCCGAATCTGCATTACCTGTATATATATTACAAGACTTTTGGCAATGCTAGTGCTTAATTTTTGGTTGGCCTTGGAGTGTTCCCAAAAGTAGAAGCAATGGGTTAATGTATAATGTTGGTTGTTTATGGTAAACATGTAAATGAATTTTACATAGTACAGGAAGCCATGGTTGAAAAACAGTAATGTTAGATGATGACATCGCATTCAAATGAAGCAACTCATACACATGATATGCGATATTTTGTAAATTTTTGGGTACATGTAATTATTTCATCACATAACATGGTGGCTTGTTTGAATATATTAGTGGATGATGGAAATGATACACATTTATTACTTTAAAAGATTCTGATCTCTATGGTTATGTTTCACACCTGATGTCATTTTATATTGGGTGTCTGATGTTGTTAAAGCAGATGTTTGACAAAATTTATTTTCCAAGTCATCCTATTTAATGAATACCAAAAGTTGTATATATTTGGGGATGTGCTCAAAGTATGCTGCTATATGAACTTGCCATGAGTGTTCGCAAATGGTTCAATGAACATGGTAATGGTCATAAGAAATAAAATAAAGCATCTTGCATGGTAAATATAACTTAAACACGTACATCGTCACAACTTCTAATATAGGCTGGACAAAGGTGACAAATATCGAAGACATGAACACAACAAACTGTAAACACAAATTAACAAACCAAACATTAACAGACATGATCCCAACTGAGTATGGTCTTTTTAATGATAATTTGCACTTCTATTACAGCTTAACAGAGTATTGTATGTACTTACTCTTCATCAGAATTTGACAAATACTCTTCCGTGCATAAGATTATTTCCTCTTCAACTGAAGATAGATGTTGTCTATTTGCCGCTAGAATGTTTTCCAAACTCTTAGCATTTTGTATCTTCTCCTCTTTATCGCCATGATGTTGTTCTCCATTCTAATTCATAGTAATGACTCTTCCATTATCGTAAATGGCGAGTGTACCTGTTGCCACATGTGAATCGCCCTCAACTCTAGAATAGGTGCCTCTAACTCGTGTAAATCTCTTTGTAGATCAGCTGACTCTTGCATTTGTAGTCGCCATTCCTTTCTAATTGCCTTTTTTGCTGCAAGCCTATTTGGTTAATTCTCATAACACTAGTCTAATTCCAAAAGTAGATATCGATATTCTCCTATTTCGTGCAAAGTCACCTTACAAAAACTGTGGTGGTCCTGCACACATAATGAAAGAAGTGGATAAATGGGTTTTATAGACCACACTGAAATTGAAATAAGGGTCTTAACAAAGTCTCGGATGTTATCAAAAATGTTAAATAATATGGTTAAGTGACACTGGAACTTGCCACAAATTTATAGTGGTGATGGTGAACTTTATTGTAATGACACTGTTCATGCATTGTCAGGTAACATTGTGTGATGATCACAATTTCTTAAGATTTGGTTCAATTGATTTAGAGGGTTCGAGTGCCATATGTCATCAGAATTTTGTACAGTGTGGTTAATTAAGAATTGAAAAATGGTTAATTTATCTTACTTGGTGGTTATTTTGTTATTCTATTGATACTGTTCGTGTAACGTCACACCAGTAGGGGGCTCGTTGTCTGAGGCCTGTAAAAGTGTTGACTCTAGTCATGAGAAGGTCTGTCTTAACATGTGACTTAATAGAGGTGGTTGTCTGTTGCAGCAAACACGTCAGAAATGTTATATGGTTAACAACAAATATAAATAGTGTCAATTGTTGGTCTTATTTGGTTAAAAACATAACAGGTTGATATTAGCTGCACACGTTGATTCCTTAACTTCACAAAGATGGGTCTAATGTAGAAAGCAATGACTTAACACTTATGAATTCAATTGATAATGACGTTTTCATTAAAATATAGGTTTTATCAAAAACAGTACAATGTGGTTAGTTAAGAATTGATAAATGGTTAATTGAGCATCTGATATGGTTATTTTGTTAAATTATCGATAATGTTCGTGTAATGTCACACCAGTAGGGGGCTCATTGTCTAAGGCCTGTAAAAGTTGGCTCTAGTCATGACAAGGTCTGTCTTAACATGTGACCTAATAGAGGTGATTATCTCCTCCACCAAACACGTGAGAAATGGTACATGGTTAACGACGCATATAAATAGTGTTAATAATTTGTCTTATTTGGTTAAAAAAATATCAGCTTGTCATTACATGCAAACGTTGACTCCTTAACGTCATAAAGATGAGTCCAATGTAGAAAACAATGAGTTAAAACTCTGTTAAGTTCAATTGAGACTAAGGTTTCTAATAAAATACAGATTTGAAAAAAAAAACAGGACAATTTGGTTATTTAAGAAATGAAAATTGGTTAACTATGAATCATAGGTGGTTATTTTGTTAATTTTTCTTATTGTTCGTGTAATGTCATAGCAAAGGGGGGTTCATTGTCTGAGGCTAGAAAAGTTGGTTATGGTGATGACAAGGTCTGTCTTAACATGTGACCTAATAGAGGTGACCGTCTTGTAGCAAACACGTGAGAAATGTTAGTTGGTTAATGACGTATATAAATAGTGTTAAAAATTGTCTTATTTGATTAAAAAGAAATCAGGTTGATATTAATTGCAAATGTTGATTCCTTAACGTCACAAACATGGGTCTAATGTAGAAAATAGTGACTTAACACTTTGTCAATTCAATTGAGATTGGGGTTTTAATAAAATATAGGTTTTATCAGAATCAGTACATTGTGGTTAAGTATGAATTGAAAAGTGGTTAACTATGAATGGCAAGTGGTTATATGGTTTTATTTTTGATACCTTTCGTGCAATGTTAAGACTGCTTTAGGGACTTGCTTGTTTAAGCCTGTAAAAGTTTGCAGTAGTGGGTAAACTCTGTGTCCAAACATGTGAGACTATTATTCTAAATATTTCCTTTCACAGATACAACTGCAAAATTGCTTGATTAACTAAAACTAAAAATCCAAATTTTATAGAAAATAGAATATGATGGTTAAGTACAAGTAGTTATGTGGTTAATATGGAACCATGGGTGGTTAACTTTATTTGTTTGATACTATTCTAACAATGCTAGACCACTTACGACCAATGTACCAGTTACATGTGTGTATACCTTTATAAATACAATGTGTAAGAGTAGATATTTGTGAACCAAAATTCTACCTCATTCATCAAATGGATTACATTGAATACTGGGAGTTTTCGTATAGGTCAAAGGTGATTGGAACAAGATACAACCTAGGTAAAATGTTGGAATGTATGGGCCGAGTGTGGGCATTAGAGCGAGATAGGTTTCACTACACCTTATGTCCCAAGATAGGTACTCAGTATCAATATGAATAAGTATCGTAGAGAGTGGGCATATCACATCAATGAGGCTACAAGGCTAAAACAATAGTTGAGACAACTTGACATCAAAAGGCCAAAGCAAAGATCTGTTGAAGTTGATCAAGATAGTGATGAATCATTAGAAAGGGTTGCTAATATGATACGACACGAGAACAACCAAATGCAGATCAAAATTAACAGGTACGAAGCTGTATACAATGCATGTAATACACATTATGCACAAACAGGAACTATTCCTTCAGAGGTGGAATTGCAAAATATAGAGCACCTCCCACAATATTCCACAGACGGAGACTTATCCAATGAGACAACTGAGTTGAACAATGGAATAAAAATTGTATCTTCTTAATGAATATGTATGTATAGGCGTCATTTAATTTTCTACAAAATATGTTGTTGGTTGCATTCAAAACATTTTACTTAACTAATTATTAATACCATTCCTCTCACAGGTGTTGCTCTAAACTGATAACACTATTGAAGGTGCAGGGAATTATGCATTTTGCATTTTGCTTAATGAATCATAACGAATGGTACACACTACAACAAACTCTAACTCATAAGTCATTGTAAGTACTCAATATATATGATATTTAAAAACAAAAAAAATACAAGGTATACATTGTTCAGTGAATTAAAATATGAACTTAATCTATAATATTTACAATGTTGTACATACAACTAGTAGACACTAGTACAGAGCTCAACAAACAAAAGAGAATGACTAGCAAAACATCTTTATATAATAAAAGTGTTTGGAGAAAGGAATTCTTTCCAAGTTGTACATATACACAAGGTTATATAAACTTGGACCCAAATTACAAAAGGATGAACTTCATTCAACAATCAAAGTCTATTATCAAAACACTTGGCTCTTCTTCTTTTTCCTACAATACGTCATCCATGGTGTTCGTGTTATTACACTTCCAACACGCTTTCTTGGATGATCTTTAAGTCGAGTGTATATGCTAGATGCTTCAAAATTGACTACATGTTGAAGATCACTATGAAGGTCCAAATGTTCATCTATTTCATTATCCACTTACAAATGTTTAATTTCAGTAATGTTTACAGACCATATGCAATGTTCACAACTTGAGGCAGAAGGTGTAGCCAATGACATTGACATTGTTGAATGACATAATAATTCCTTTATTGCTCGAACTTCTTCCTCAACATGTGTTATCCTTCATTCAAGCTCTTCATTCTTCAAAAGTAGCATTTAATTCTCACTAATTAAGTGATACTTATCAAGTACAATATTTTTCCAATGCTGAAATCCATTTGGCGCCTCTTCTAATGCTTGCCTAACTAAATCATGCGCTAAGTCTTCATTTGTGACACTTAACTCCTCAATAATCTACCAAAGATATCACAATATGATAATATATAAAAATTCATTTTCAAAATATATGTTAACAAAGGACAGGTGCATCATTAGATTAGTAACGATATATTTATTTCCTTACACTTACCGCATTTTCATGAAATGAATTTGATATTTTTTTGTCCCCTATAGAAACATCTTGCCACTTTTTAAATCGTGGAAAGGAACTTATGAATTTCAATGTTCTTCTAGGGCATACCAACACATGCTCCAAAGCCCAAATCTACATTCATATGAAGAAAAATCATAGTTTCAAACTTTCCCGCACTAGAATATTTACAACCTTTACAAATTATGGAACTTTCATTGACAAAATATAACCGATAATAAATGACATACCTACAACACAACTGCACATCCTGTAATATGCAACTGGAAAGAATTCTTTTCCTTATACAAGAAAAAAGATGCTCGACATAAGCTATCAACCAAATATTCATATACAGCAACACCCTAATTATGTTTCCCAAGAAAATGTAAGTCATCTAAAAGCTTAAACAACCAACCATGCATAGTGGGAGTTGTCTTGGGGAAATAGAACTCTGCCAACCTGAGAAGTATATAGAATCTACAAAAATCCTTAACATCATCATCACTATCAAGGTGTACAAGATATTCAAATACCATTTTAATAGTAACTTCTTTCCCTCAAACAATCTTCTAGTGTGACAATCAAGGTCTTCTTCGAACTTCACATCTTCACCTACTATGCAAAGTCCAAGGCTAAACATACATCTAAAGGTGTAAAAGCTATTATCTTACTTTTATTCTAAAACCCCCACCTTTCTCAACCCACCTAGTAGCTAATTCAGTAAGTAATGTCCCTGATATTTTCATTCTTTCTCCCAAGCACATTAACCATTTAAATGGTGTTGCCTCAATTCGAGATTTTTGCACATTTGTCAAATTCTTATTAACTTTGGCAAGCCACCTTGTCTTACATTCATGCCTCAAACGCACCTAAAAATTGCTCATCAACAAATACAACAATCATTTACAAAATAGTCAAAATCTAACATGCACAATAAAATGTTTAAACAATATTCACCTTTCTAAGTTTTGACAAATCATACCCCATCATTTCGTTGTTGTCATTTGGTGTCGCAATCACAACCTTCATAATTCATACTTTAATTACAATTATTTAATATCTTTGAATAAGCACAACAATCACATATAACATGTCTTTAATGGATATCTTCAGATAAAATCTTTCACAAACAACAAACATCTTTATTAACCAATTCAAGTCATCAAATATACTATTTATGTTGGGCATGAATTAAGTAACACATACATTAATGACGCATTTGACAATATTTGGAGGAAAAAAATATTCATTGCAGTATCTGTTGCATACTGCTAAACACAACTCTTTATAAGCATCTGATATCAGATACAATTTATTAACCTTTTACTAAACAGAATTAACCACTCCCAATAACATAATTAACCCAGTTTGTATTACACTGTAACTTGCGACTTTCCAGCACAAAACAATCTATCAAACAAGCAATTCATACGAACACAATATTTTTCCACGCCCCACATTGAACAGCAACAACAGGACAAGTTCTTAGGAATTGTAATGAATAATAAACAGCCATTCCTAAGTAAATGAACTGCACGTATGTAATCGTTAATGGTTCTTGCTGGTTGCAGCAGAAGGAAGTCTCCTTTTTGGTGCTCCTCTTTGTTATTGTCCTTTCCTCTGAAGCAACTCTACTCTTTCCAATCCTCTTTCTTCTTCAATGACAGTTTCTTCTCCTTCCCTATCAGCATCTCTTTTTGCTTCCCTGTTCCAACTTTCTTCAAGCTTACTCTCCCTCCTAGTAGCTTCTATCTCCTTGCAATTTTCCCGTTTCCTGCCCTCTTTTTCCTTTTATCTCCTTCCAATTTTCCAGTTCCCTCTCATCTTCTTTTTACTGTCCTGCCTACTATTTCCCCATAGCCTGTGTTATTTTTTAACTAGTCTTTAATTTATTTATTTTTACCTTCCACGTAAGAGTCGCTAAATGACTCAGCAAAAAAATTAATTTTAAATGGAGTGTCTAATGGGTGTTTTTAAAATGGGAGTGTCAAAGTATAGTTTTCCATAATGAAATTACTGTTTTACCCAGAGTTTAAACTTGAAGTATATTTCCTCCTTTTTGCTCATGGTTTCTTCTTATATATATTCTCTCCTTTTCCGCTAGTTCTTCACGCAACCCATTTTATCTTTTGTCTGAGACGCTATCCTCTCTATCCAAACATGACTCTCCACAACCACCAAGGTCTTTTTGTAGCTCTTGCAATCCTATATTTTCTCTCCACCTCATTCCCTTCAGTTTCAGCTAGATCAATTCCCATTCCCAGTGTGTCCTCCATCTACAAACATGGCCCATGGGAGGACTCATACCCTGACAAAAACTATAAAGGCTTATCCAACGTCAAAAACTACTTCCACCAACTTGGCTACATCCCCAATGCACCACGGGTCACCAAGTTCGATGACAACTTCGACGACACCCTCGTATCCGCCATCCAAACATACCAAAAGAACTACAACCTCAACATCACTGGCAAGCTCGACCACAACACTCTCCGACAAATGATGAGGCCCCGATGCGGCGTTCCCGACATAATCGAAACAAACATCACGACGTCGTTTGGCAGTGAAAACGCATACTCTCTTCTTCACACGGTCTCCCACTACACCTTTGTCAAAGGCAAGCCGCGGTGGCCGAAGGGAACCAAGCAACTCACCTACGCATTCTCGCCGCGGAGTAATCTCGACAGCGCTTACAAAAGCGCGATTTTAAGGGCCTTCAATAAGTGGACGCCGGTGGTGAATATGACGTTCATGGAAGCGGCGTCGTATCAAACGGCCGAACTTAAGATTGCGTTCTACAGCAGGGACCACGGTCATAGGGTTCCTTTCGATGGGCCACTTGGGAAATTGGCCCATGCATCCCCTCCCACCTATGGGAGGTGCCACTTTGACGCTGACGAACATTGGGTGGCGTCTGGTGACGTCACGCAATCAACGGTGGAGGGTGCGGTTGACCTTGAATCTGTGGCAGTGCACGAGATTGGTCACCTTCTAGGGTTACACCACTCGTTGAAAAAGACAGCCATCATGTATGCTTATGTACAACCTCGAACTAGGAAGGTGGACCTAACGGAAGATGATATACTAGGGATTCAACACCTCTACACCTAACTAGATATCATGCTCCTCGAAGAATAATGTATAAGAATAAACCACGCTCTAAGAGGCACGGGAGACACATGATAATGAATAAATTTCATAAATTTACCTTCCTCTAATCTATATATTAAATTGTTTTAGCATTTACGTTAAGAATCAACTCCTCTCTATTCACTTTTGCTAGAAAATGTTGTTTCTATTTAGCTCTCCGTTTAGAAGTTAAAAAACAGCACTAATTATAATTTTTACGATTCGTTATATTCTTATCTCTAGTTAATTTCTTATATATTTTACACATTAATTATTCATAAATGAAGAAAATAATAGCTTGCGCATAAATGTCACATTAGAAAATTAAAAATATTTTTAATATAAATAAATATATTATAGTTCTTAATTTTCTTGTTGTTTTCTAAAATGAACAGAAGTAGTGTTTGAGTACGATTATATTTCACGATGGTTTGATCTAATATTCTTGGGTTATATTGGGGCAAAGTTTAGGAACAATATTATTTTATATGTTATTCATTAATCGTGATTAGATTTTGTTGCGTAAATAATCAAAATTAATTAGATTTTTACCTTAACAACTATCACCGTAGAGACCTGTACCAACCTTTAATATTAATTTTTATTGTAAAACTATCAAGGAATTATGGTTTTGATTGAAAACTATATAAAATTAAAAACATTTCGAATGATGCACCTATATTTTATCATAATTAATGCCCCCTTGAATTGTTTCTTTTTAGTTTGCATGTGATCTGTTTGAGCTCTAGGATTTTAATCATTCCTTGTGTTTTGATACTTTTTTAAGAGGTAAATTTTGAAGCTTTTAGGAACTCTATTCTAGTGTAAGGATAATCTCTTTTTACCCGCTCCTCACGATCTTCTGTTCAAGCTAAGGGGAGGGAATCGGACTTTTATGGATTTTGAGTGGTAAAATATTCTAGAGTGAGGTTAATTTTATAAACTCTGATTGATGTTTAAGTCACTACAACATTTTTGCTTTGTATGAACAGTTAACAAATGTAGCCATAGTTAAAAAACAATTACCTAAAGTTATAGGCAAAAATTTTAGGAATTGTTTGAGTGTTACCTATTATCTAAGACAACAATGATGGTAAGATGCATACATAGGCCTTGATCGTACCTTAAATAGTTGAGTATTTAATGGGAAAAACGATTAGGCGATTAAGGATGCACATGGCTGATCGATGTGGTCACGCAGTATCGACATTATATGTCGAACTGGGGTTAACTTGTACCTTGGCGTGGGTGAAGTCCCTTAGCTGGTGCGTGCTTATACCAACATACATATGTCAGTCTGGGCCATGCTGATATATGGCCCAAAACAGTTTTCCCCAAGTCGGTTCCATCTTAAGAGATAATGCTTACTTAAGACGTCCAAAATGGATCCAGCACGTGGCACAAACATATACACGGCATGAGTTTTTCTCTATTATTTAATTCAAAAAAATGCATAGTTATATTAATTAAAGTAGTTATAATCAATATGATATTCATGATCTATCAATTCAAATTTATAAGACAAATATATAATTGATAATTTAAACAAGTGGTCTTGAGTTCAAAATCTTTGTTTCATAATACAAACTTTATATATATATATATATATATATATATATATATATTATATATATATATATAGTATGTATGTATATATAAATTTTTTTTTATTAATGAAAAAATATATAAATTATGTAACAATACAAATGACAATCTCACATTGTTTATATGTGATAATATATTTAAAAATGTCTATGTCGATTTTCTTAATTAATATTATTCACTTATTTTCTTTATGATGAAAACATTTTTTTTAAAGGGAAAATCCATAATTAAAAAACACAATTTAATTATTTTTCATTAGAAATTTTACTTATTAAAAATGTATATATATCTAAGTTATATAGATGCAAATATATTTATAAAATAATATTATTAAAATAAAAATTATATATTAGAATGACTAAGATATTTGTAAATATACAATTTTTGAATATACCAATATCTATAATTGTTTTATTATATTATATATTATTATATTATATATATATATTATCTATATATATATATATTATATGTGTTGATATGTATGTATCTGTATTGTATTATATATATCATATCTTCCAACATATATTGTTGTAAAATTATATAATAGAAAAATATATTAAATATCATAATGATATAAAAATCATTTTTATAGATGATCGTTTTTAAAATTTTTAACTTAATATTCAGTTTTCTCCAAAAATAATTTTTATTTATCATCTTTTCAGTAATTAATAAAAGAATTCTTCAATAATTTAATAATTTATATATCATTAAAGATTATATTTAGATCAAAATATTACATAGTATAATTAAAACTTCAATTAGTTTAATTTTTAAAAATAATATGCTTAATAAATAATTAGTATAAATATAAGAAAAAAAATTTAACATTATGTTGGTCCAAGTAGAAGTAGACTCGGATCCCTTAAGTAAGGTATTAAGTTTGAGTCTTCTGAATAAAAAAAAATGTGATTGAAAGGGAAGATTCCAATAAAGGTGGCTAGTCAGGTTCTCCGGTAGATATTAATCATTGACAAAATTGAGGAATGTTTCACACTGATAACCCAATAAGACAAAAATTCAATAAAACATATACTTAAAAATCAATAATGGTGAAATAATTTATTCAATCTTATATTTGCATTGTATACTTATTTTACTAAAGTTAATTCAGTAAATTAAATTTAAAAATATCTTTAATAAAATAATTTTAATATTGATAATTTTCTTTCTATATACAATTAGCTTATTAATAAATTTCGATTTATCTATGGTAAAATGTGGTTTTAAAATTCGACAAATTTAATTAATTGTTTTATTAATAAATTTTAATTTTATCTATAGTTAAATATGGTTTCAAATATCTGTATTTTTATTTTTAAATTTATATTTATTATTATCAATAAAATAATATTTTTAAAAATATTTTAAATTTTTTTTTTCATTCATCTTTATATTACAAATTTGAGTCCTTACTATTGAACATGATTTACCTTCTTTTTTTTATTATAACATGTACCTTCACCATTATATAATTCTTATTATATATTTTTAGAAGTTAAATTAATTACTTTCAAAATTTTCTTCTACATGTCAATGTTACTCTTCAAATTTAAACTCTTTAAAATTAGTTATTTTTGCTCTTTATATTAAAATTTCTTTTTCTCAAATTTCTACTATTTACATGTTAGGAATACGAGGGGGCATAAAGTATTGGAAAAAAAAAACTCCATCAATGGGTTACGAGCTAATCACACAATTGTGAACTTGACACCACATATCCAACTCAAAAACTTAAGGTGCTAGGTTTGCAAGTCTTGGTCACTTATGTGTTACTCAACATGTTCATCTTTATCCAGTGTGAGACTTCTTACTCCCACTTGCATTCCAATAATCTCCCCCTCAAGTGTGTCTCTTCCACACATGGTATACTCTCCTTCAAGCGAAAGTCTTTCCATCCAAGAGTATTTAATGGTGACTCACTAGAGTTTTAGCAATTGTTGCCAATATATACTCTACATAATTGCACCATCATTAGCTCACATCAATGAGACACATCACTTAACCTCCCCATCATCAAGAAACCTTTCGAAACAAGGATCCACCACCAATCTGCCATGACTCAATACTCATCCGAGTCGTTGCACCTTTAGTGCTAATACCACTTGATAAGACTATGATGAGGTAAAACACTGGGGACATTTCATCAATGGGCCACAAAAAAATCACACAAGTAAACTTAACATCACATCTAAGCCAAAACATTAAGCCATTAGGTATATGCATGGGTCACATCTTTTATATATCCTTCATTGAGCCCTTTCCTAATTAATGTAGGACTAACAACTCACACTTGATTTTTCAACAATCTCCCCCTCAAGTGTGAATCTCCACATTGCTATATCCTTCAATATCGTTGTTCACCAACATGACACGTCGTTTGACCAACCTTACCATCAAAAAGACTTTTGATACAAGGTCTATGCTCTTGCTTCCTCCTTCATGCTTAACCTTCCAGGCTCTAATATCACTTGCTGGGGAGTATGAAGGAGCAACTCGGAACTAGAATAGTTAATAGGCTAATGATAAGGACTACCAAGAGAATCAGACATGACATGTCCACCAAAAGCCTTAAGGCATTAGGTTTGCTAGTTCTTGTTACTTATATATTACTCAACATTTCTATTCATCCATTGTGAGACTTCTTACTCACACTTGTACTCCAACAATCTCCCAATCTAATGTGAGTCTCTTTCAAATGATATGCTTTCCTTCAAGCTTGCACCGTCATTAGCTCACATCAATGGGACACGCCGCTTGACCTCCACATCGCCAGGAAAACTATCGATACAAGGGATCTCCAAACATGGATCTACCACCAATTTCATTATGATCCAATATCATCTGAGTTGGTGATTGGGTCACACCATGACCTCTGCATTGTCAGGATTAGTCACCTAATTGTATCATCAACTCTAATACCACTTATGTAGGAATATGAAAGGGTAAATCATTGGGGAGATCTCTATCAATGAGTTACATGCAAACCTTAGAATTTGACATTACATTAAACCCAAAAACTTAAGACTTTAGGTTTACGAGTCCTTTGTACTTATATGTTATTTAACATGTTCATTCCTATCCAATCTGAGATTTCTTCACTCACGTTCGTCACTCCAATATTATACTTTATTTTTTAAAAATCTATTCCATTTTCTCTAAATCTAAAATATTTATATTTATTGATTTAAATTAATTATGTACATTTTTGTTTTAATTTTAAATATTTAATTTATATTTTAACTTTGTTTAAATTGAAAAAAAATTGAATAATACTTGAAATATTTACTAGTTTTAAATTTAGTGTGTCTTTAGAAATACCTTTACACTTGAGAACTTAAGAATGACATGTCACTATGCATTAGGGGTGTTCATAACCCAATTCATTAACTAGTTGGTTGTTGGCCCAAAGTTAATTTTAATAGCTTTAAGTTTAGAAATTAGACCCAATATATTTTGAGGGCGAGTTTAGGTTGTACTTCGAGTCATCCCAACTTGGTCCAAAGTCTAATATTCTTTTAAAAAGTATAATTTTTTAAATAATTATATATATTAATAATAAAATTTCTTGACTCAATAGATAATGTTTTATATAACATGATTATGCATTGCATTTCATTATGTCTTTTGCATCATTTTCATTGTTAGTTTGCATGCATTCCTCATTGATTTAGGCTTAGTTTTATGCATAATTCCTCAGTTTTTCCTTTTATAACTTTGTTACGCTTTTTGTGTGTCTTTGGTCGTAGGAAGCCATTCTATAGGATATTTTGGCTTTGAGGATTAAAGCTTGAAGATTTGAAAACCTTTGGAAAAACTTGAAGACCTTTAGAGGCATAGAATTCTTTATGGGAAAGTATGGAAGCTATCCTAACATGGACATCATGAAAAGTTAAAGAAAATGTGAAGAAAGTGACGGCCACATGGGTGTGGCAAGTCCCCACAGCAATGTGGTTGCACAAAGCACTCTTCCCCCTTCTAGGGAGTGCGCCACAGTAGTGCAGGCATGGCCACAACGGTGTGGGCACACCCTAATTCTTTAATTCCTTCCAGCACCCTACCCGCAATGGTGTGGGCGCTCCCACACCAATGTCGGTGCATCATTCACTACTGCAAAAACACTTTTTAAATCGGTTAAAAAAGGCTTTTTAAATCCGTTTTACAATCGATTTAGATATAGCCGATATAGAAAATATTATCATTCTAAACTGTAAGTTGAACCGATTTGAAAAAAATATTTAAATTGGTTCAATTGGAAACCAATTTAAAAAACTAATCTTTTTAAATTGGTTTAGGCTAGAACCGATCTAAAAAACTAAGCTTTTAAATTAATTCTGTGTAGAACCGATTTAAAAAGCTATGGTCGTCTCGAGAGAGTCTGTGAGCTATGGGAGAGGAGGAGGAAGACAAGAGAGCTTCGATGACTTCACATTCTCATCGTTTCAGAGTCAACCGATCCCTTCAAGCTCAAACGACACCAATCCCGTCGATGATGACGATGGGGGTGACTTCATGAACCATTCCAATCACCAAATCAACAACGACCTCTCAAAACCCTTCAACTCCTTTGGTGTTTCCTTGGGTCCTATGAAGAAACACGTAAACGGCATCGCCGTTCAGGCCGAGGTGGCAAAAAAGCCTAAGGGAGCTATTATGCTTTCGATCTTCGGTGAGGAAGAGGAAGAGGAGCAAAGGGAACCCGCTTCTGCCAATGTTTCTCCAACACAAGCAATGATGGTGCTATGAAAAAGGGATTCGTTTCGAACAAGTCCGTTGGAATCAGTGATTTGATTTCCAGTTTGTATATTTAGCACCCTCAAATTAATTCTCACAAAAAATCGGTTTCGATATCCAATGTTGCTGCTCCCAACCCAAACGTTGACAAACCAATGAACTCGAACGGAAGCAAATTGAATTCGAATGAGAATGGATGGGAATTCAACTTTGTGGAATGGGAAACTAGAACCAAGAGCCAAGATGTTAAGGCTGAAGTGCCAAAGCATGATAATGGTGCTCTTGATGTTGGTATTGTGTCGAATTCATCCAATGGGATTTTTGACAAAGCTGGTGGATGGCACCTGGAGTTTGAGTTCAGTCCAAGATCTGTATCACAAAATCATATTGCCCACAACCAGGTCTGAAAAGTGAATCAAATGATGTTGGAATTGGGTTTTCCATGTTCAATCGAAATTTTGGGAAGTTGAGTTTAGGGTTAAAATCAAATCAAAATTTGGAAGTACTGAAGAAGGCTGACATTTATCCCACTAATATAGAATTACTCAAATTTGATGGTGTAGCCCCCAATGGTACTATTGACTCATCTCTCACATCAGAATGTCATAAATTTGATGAATGGAACTTCAGATTTAATTTCAATTCTAGTTTGGTTACTGGTGATGATGATTTCTGGGACTTTAAGGATGCTTCAACTGGAAAAAGGTTTACCCATGAATCTGAACAGAAAACTTCTTTTAATCATGCACCACAAAAGGCACTTTTTAAACCAGTTACGTAACAACTGGTTTAAAAAGTGGATTTTTTAAATCAATTGTCATACAACCAGTTTAAAAACCCACACTTTTTAAACCAGTTGTTACGTAACTGGTTTAAAAAGCTTATTAAAAATTTCGCGCCTCTTCTTTTAAACCGATTATTGATGAATCAATTTAAAAATGAATAAAAATATTTTAAAACCAATTTTGAGATTGGTTATGTGTAAACCGGTTTTAAAAAGTTCATTAAAATTGCGAAAATGCCACCGCGTCTTTGTTTTAGCTCGATTTAGTAACAACCGAGTTAAAATCCTGCTTTAGAAAGCCTTTTTTGTAATAGGGATTTATTGCATTTGTGAATTTTTAAACATGGTTTTTAGTTGGGCTTAAATCCATTATGTCTTTTAGATATAAAAATACTTTCTTAGGCGAGATTAAGAATTATGAACCTGGCTTGGTGACCATGGCTCAGCATTGAAGATTATTCTCCATCCTCTTCAATTCTTTCTGAGTTTGTTTGTTTGTCTTCTTTGTTTTTCTTTTGAAGTTCTACCATGACTATGAATGAGTAGAACTCTTTTTTCTATGATTGAGACTTAACCCTTGGGAACCTATTTTGTGTTAATTGGATTACTTTGGTGTTTATTTGTGTTCTCCCCTTGATCATTTTCCTATTATTTTATCTATGCAAAGCGCCTGATTAATGTTTTTCATAATCTTAGACACTTAAGGAAGAACACTGGAACTATAAGATAGAGACTTAGGTTTTAAACCACAAAAGTAGGCTTAATCTTTTAAGGAATTAATGAATTAACACAACTTGTAAAAGGTTTAATTGAACAAAGCTACCATAAAAGTATAGGCAAATTTAATTAGACACATATCAGTATCTTGAAAGAGAATTGAGGTTACCTTAGGTTAATTTACCTTTAATGAGAACCAGATAAACACCGATTAAGGCAATTAATCAAGTAGGAACTTATTGTGGGAACCCCCAATCCTGAAATTCCCCTTATCTTGATAATCTCAATTTTAATCTTTGTTTTATCTTTTCTTAAATCTTTATCTTGAATTTAATCTCAATCTTTAAACTTGAAATCTTCCAAATATTTATCTTTGTTTGATTTTAATTAAATTTTAATAATTGTAATTTCAAACATGCAGCCCCTGTGAAAGAACTAAATTTTATTACCCAAATGTCCCGTACACTTGCGGGATCATATCATATGATATCAATACAATTTTTTGAATTAATAGATAATATTTTATATAACATGATATTATATTTATACTGATACTATTTATCTTGAAATATATATTATAAATTGTGAATACCCAATTTCATGGATAATTAAAAATTAAATGAAAAAATGGGAAAATTAAAATAACAAAAAAGAATAGAGTTAACAATTAAAAAAATCAAACAAAAATTGATCATCATGTTTTTGATCTAGCTTAGAAATTAAATCATAAATTTATTATCATTTTAAATGTGTGAAATAGAACTTCTAAAAATCTCGCTCTTTTTCTCATCTTTTTCGGTAAACAAATTGCCTTGCACACACTAAAAAACAAGTTTTCTCTCTCACATATTAGAATTCAACCAGTCCAGCACTCATACAAGCATCACTACAACTGTGCTAATTCTCTCACTCAGGTGACAAAGGCACATGGGCACAAAACCTCACATTTCACTCAACATGTTCATTCTCGCACTCTCATATTTCTTTCGCACACTTATCACTCAGCATAGCCCACACATGCATATTTCATACTCATGGTCATACATTCACATATTCTCTTAGTCTCCTGATTAGCAAAGGTAACTTAGAGAATGGATTGTATATCTTCAAGTTTACTCCTTCTGTTCAATCTGTTTTACCTTCTGAAATTCCTTTTGTAATTCCAATGTGAATGCTTTACCTTCTATATCTAGACATACTATACCACAACATGCATGGCATAGTCAGTTAGGTCATTTGTCAAATAAATGTCTCAAATTTGTTAATAATAAATGCGAGCCTTCCATTCCTTCTTCTTATTTTTCTAGTTCTTGTTTTATATGTCTTTTATCTAAAGAAAGAAGATTGCCTTTTACTGCACATAATAACTTTGCTACTGCTTGTTTTGATTTGATTCATTGCGACATATGGGGACGAGGACCTTTTCATCAATCAACTTATGATGGCCAAAGATATTTTCTTACTTTGGTTGATGACCACTCACGCTTTACTTGGATTTACTTGATGCATAGTAAATCATAGGCCCCCTAACTTCATACAACAGTTTTTACCATGATTGAAACTCAATTCCATACCACCATTAAATAGTTTCGTTCTGATAATGCAAAGGAGCTAGCTCTGCTTGATTTCTTGGCTTCCAAAGGCACCTTACACCAATTCATTTGCACTGAAAGACCATAACAAAATGTTGTTGCTGAGAGAAAACATCAGTATTTATTAAATGTGGCCAGGTCCCTTTATTTTTAATCTCAGGTTCCTTTGTCTTTTTGGGGTGATTGCATCAAGACAGTTGTGTTCATCATTAATAGAACTCCTGTGGCTAATTTGAAAATGCAAACTCCGTATCAGTTGTTATTTGGAACTGATATTGATTACATGCAGTTTCAGGTGTTTGGTTGCTTAGCTTTTGCCTCCACTCTAGTTTCTCATAGACATAAGTTCACAGCTAGAGCCACTCCATCTGTTTTTGTTGGGTATCCCAATAGTTACAAAGGCTATAAATTATACAATCTGACAACCAGGAAGTTTTTTGTCTCTCGGGATATGATATTCCAAGAAAATCTTTTTTCCATTTCACTCCTCATCACATGATCCAGTGGATTTTTTTTCTGACACAGTTTTACCAATTCCAATTAATAAAGATGAACATGCACTTTCTATACAAACTGTCAATCCTATACCTGCAGCAAACTCATGATCATGCCAACCTTCCATCTCAATCTTCCTCTTCTTAACTACTTCGGAGATCCACAAGACCTCATAAGAAGCCCGCTTATCTACAAGACTATCAATGCACCCATATTCAATCATATCACATTGATAACTATGTATCCTATCATAGACTTTCTCCATCTTACAAACAATTCATATTCCAAACTTCAGCCATATGTGAGCCACAATTTTATCATTAAGCATCAAAATTCCCTAAATAAAGACAAGCTATGAAAGAAGAACTTGCAGCCATGGAGTTAAATAATACTTGGAATGTTGTTCCTCTTCCGAAGGGGAAACATTCTATAGTATGTAGATGGGTTTATAAAGTTAAAACCAAATCTGATGGCTCTATGGATAGGCTCAAAGCCAGATTAGTAGCCAAAGGTTACACTCAACAAGCCGGAGTTGATTTCAAAGATACTTTCTCCCCTGTAGCTAAGCTTACCACAGTTAGAGTTTTGTTGGCCTTAGCAGCCATTCATCAATGGAAATTGTTGCAATTGGACATTAATAATGCTTTTCTAAATGGTGATTTATTTAAGGAAGTGTACATGGATTTACCACCGGGTTATCACATTCAAGGGGAGAATCTTGTGTGTAGATTGAATAAGTCCAGTTATGGTCTTAGACAAGCATCAAGACAGTGGTTTACCAAGTTCTGTACTGCATTAATTTCACTTCGTTTCACACAATCCAAATCTGACTATTCTTTGTTTACTATTGGTTCAGCACATTCCTTTATGGCTATCCTTGTTTATGTAGATGATATCATAATAGCTAGTCCAAATGAGGTTCTTATTCGTCAAGTATTGCAACAACTTCAGTCATCGTTCAAATTGAAAGTTCTTGGGGATCATAAGTATTTTTTAGGGCTTGAATTGGCACATTCCAAGAAGGGCATTTATTTGTCACAAAGGAAATACTCATTGTCATTGCTCGAGGATACTGGATTGAAAGCCCACCTCATTGCCTATGGACCCAAATCTAAAGTTGTCTAGTGTTGATGGTAATCCTTTGGATGACATTTCTCAATATAGGAGGCTTTTAGGCCTCCTCCTTTATTTGACCATATCAAGACCTGACATTTATTATACTGTTAACAAGCTGAGTCAATTCATGTTTACTCCTCAAACAAATCAACTTGATGCTGTCCACCACTTACTCAGATATCTCAAGGGTTCAATTGGGCAAGGTCTTTTGTTTCCTTCAACTTCTTCTCTGAATATCAAAGCCTATGCAGTTGCTGATTGAGGGGGTTGTTTAGACACTCAGAGATCAACTTTAGGACATTGTGTGTTCACTGGGGACTCTCTTATGTCTTGGAAATCAAAAAAACAAAATGTGTTGTCCAAATCTTCATCAGAAGCAGAATATCGTGCTCTTGCTGGAGTTGTGAGTGAGTTGACTTGGCTACACAATTTACTTTCTGGTTTTCATTTTCCAACTGGCCCAGCTTTGGTGTTTTGTGACAACCAATCTACTATCTACCTTGCTTCTAATCCCACATTTCATGAGAGATCCAAACACATAGAGATTGATAGCCATTTTGTTAGGGAAAAGGTGAATAATGGTTCCATTAGTCTTATTCCTATAAAATCTGCACATCAGTTAGCAGATTTGTTTACCAAGTTTGTTTCAACTACTGTTTTTCATGCCTTGATGTCCAAGATGGGTATCTTAAACATATTTCTCCCATCTTGAGGGGGAGTGTTAGGATAATCAGCTCCAGCTGTTAGTCTTTTTATAGTTGGTTTTTTTGTTTGTAAAATTAATTTTGTATTTGCCTTTATAATTACGTTTGGACTCTCATATTCTGTTCAAGTAATGAGAAACACATTTCCATGTTATTCTTTTCTCTGTTAACACAAAGGGATCTATCTTAATAACATCTTCCATCTATAACAGTTTTTTTGATCCCCACTCTCTAAATAGAAGCAGCATCACTCTCACGCATACATACAGACCCGTTTTCAGACTCTCTTCACAGCACCTTCACACGCCACACAATCACACAATGCCATACACTTTCATCGCTGCATGTCACACACTACGCGTTTTTTTCTCTCACTCTTTCACCCATACACTACACTCTTTCACTAACCTCATCTATTTCACAGATTCACCTCTCATTTTTCTCTAAACCAAAAACACAGAGGCGCCACTCGGACTCTCTCAGTTTTTTTCACGCACCATCAACTGCACACAAAATAACACACTCCCTACACTCACACACTAACTTTCCCACTCAAAAAAAAACATGGCAGCAACCTTTCAACCACCCTGAATCGCTGCCATCAAGCCACACACACATCTGCACTTCCCTGCATTTCTATCTCTTGTTTCAACGGTAATTCCATTTCTTTTGAGCATCATCAAACCACCATAGCCACGCACGGAGATGCCGCTGCCACATTGACAACACAATCTTGAAGCCCAATCACAGCACTGGTGTGAGCTAACAAGACTGCCAGCAAACCATCATAACCGGCCACACAGTCTCACCTCTCATTGTTTGGTTCGTATTAGTTTTGTTCTTTTTGCCAATGTTATTTGCTGAAACCCACCTTTCATTCACTGTGACATTATCTGTGTTGGCTACCTGGCAATTTTGCATGTTTCCAGTGGTTTTTGTTTGCTCTGTGTGGTTCTACTTTTTGGTTTTATGGTCGTTCTTTTTGTTTAAAGTTGTTTAACTTATTTTAAATAAAAATAAGATTAAACAATTTTATTAAAAATAATTGATATAATTTTTTATGTAATTAAAAATGATTAGTACAGAATAAAAAATTACATTAATCATCTTTGATAAGATTATTTAATTTTATTTTTATTTGGACTAGGTTAGAAACCTTTTTATTCATATACGTTTAGTGGGTTCTTTGTGAGTATGATTCTCTCTCCATTAGCTTCAATTAATGTTTTCTGTATGGGTTTCATTTCGTTTGTTTTTAGTCTGATCACTTGGCCCAAGATTTCACTTCCAAGGGTTATGTACATTTGGGCCCAATTTCCCGTTATTTCTTTCTTTCTTTCCTCATCGCTTTTGCTTACTAATGTGTTAGAGTTAAATAATTTATTTAACATCAATAAAAGTTCAACCAATATTAATTCCTTAAAGAAAAAAAAACATTTGGCAAATAAAATTAACTTTTTTTATTATTATTACCATCATGATTTGGTACGTACATCCTTTATAAAAAAACAATTGACCGAAAAAAACATTTGCTTCATAAATAACTAAAATAAATAAAACTAGTACCTTTTTCTATTATATTGTTTCTCATCTTGTTAGGATTAATAATGAAATCAACCCCCAAAATGCATAAAAGTAAAATAAACATAATTCTTTCGGTAATAAATTAATTCCTATCCTTCTCCCAATACCTAATAATTAGAAAAATGAAAAATGAAAATATTTTATAAAGTGTGCACTAAAAACCTACTATGTATGAAATGTCCTAGTAATTAATATGTTTTATTAAATAAATGAAAAATAAAATAATTAATGCTAGTCGACCAAGTGTTTGTTGGTTAGGAGTACCCTCCCAAACCTCAAATACCTAGTTTCGAAACCAGCAAGCAGCAGAAATAAACTAATTAAGAAGAAAATATCTAAAGTGCCCCTAGTTTGAGGATATTTATAAAAATATTATTTTAATTTTAATTTAATTATTTTTAAAATTAAAAAATAACAAAACAAAATATTTTTTATTTTATTTTTTTGAATATGACATTTTTATTTGAAAAGTTAAAAGTCATAAATATAATAAATGAATGCAAATTTAAACATTTGTAATTATAAAAATATTTGTACACCGAAAAAAAAAATTATAAAAATATTACAACAGTCAAAGTTACACGTCTTCTGTGAAATATTAAATACAAATTTTTGAAGACTTCTCAATAATTGGAAGTCATTAGCATTAACCAATTTAATGATGAAAAAAGAATGCATTAATTAAAATAACGAAGACTTTTCAACCACCCATTAATTAATAACATTTAGATTACAAAAATGTCTCCAAACAATATTTTATTTTGTTTTATTTTAAAAAATAAAAATATTGTTTTTATTTTATTTTTTCACTTGATAATATTATTTTAAAAAATAAATTCTTAAATATAATAAATGAATATACATATTCAAACATTTTTAATTATAAAAATATTTTTTTATTTTGACTTTAATTATTTTCAAAATTAAAGTTAAAAATAATGAAAATAAAATATTTATTATATTTTATTTTTGTGCATTATATCTTTATTTATAAAAAAATTTAAATTCATAAATTAAATAAATGAATGAATCATAACCAATAAATAAATGCACAAATTTAAACACTTGTAATTATAAAAATATTTTTTTCTTTTGACTTTAATTATTTTCAAATTAAAAACAAAAAAATAGTGAAAAGAATATTTTTATTTTGTTTTTGAATGTGATATTTTTATTTAAAAATTAAAATTCAAAAATAAAATAAATAAATTCAAAATGATCAATAACTAAATGCACAAATTCAAATACTCAATAATGAATCATTAAAACCTATTATCCTTCTCCTAATACCTAGTGATTAGAAAAATGAAAAATAAAATATTTTATAATTCGTGCATTAAAAAATCACTATGTTAAATGCAGGGGTGGCCAAGGATAAAGATATTAAAATTCAAGCTTTAAGTCCACTAACAAAAAATTATTCATTATTAAATTTTTATAATACAAAAAAGCTACATATATTAACAAAAAGACCACATATGTTGGCAAAAAGATCAATATACAACTCTCTCATTAAAGTAAAAATATTTCTTTTAAAGTTTGCTTTAGGCTTCAATTAACGATAGACCAGCCCTGATTAAATGCCCTAGTAAATTAATACAATTCATTAAATAAATGAAAAATAAAATAATTAAGAAAAGTTTTGTTTAAGGTAACCTTATTATATACAAGATTTCCTCCTTTTCTACTAGTTCCTCACATTGCCCATTTTATTTTTTTCTCTAGGACTCTTTCCTCTGCATCCGAACATGACTCTCCGCAACCACCAAGGTCTCTTCGTTGCTCTTGCAATTCTATATTATCTCTCCACCTCATTCGCTTCAGTTTCAACTGGATCAATTCCCATTCCCAGTGTGTCCTCCATCCACAAACACGGCCCGTGGGAGGACTCATATAAATTCAACACATTCCACCCTGGCCAAAACTACAAAGGCTTATCCAACGTGAAAAACTACTTCCACCAACTCGGCTACATCCCCAATGCACCACCCTCTAGCTTCGACGACAACTTTGACGACACCCTCGTATCCGCCATCCAAACATACCAAAAGAACTACAACCTCAACATCACCGGCAAGCTCGACCACAACACTCTCCGACAAATCATGACACCCCGATGCGGCATTCCCGACATAATCAAAACAAACACTAAAACGTCGTTTGGCAGTGATAACACACACTCTCTTCTTCACACTGTCCCCCACTACACCTTTTTGGACGGCATGCCGCGGTGGCCGAAGGGAACCAAGCAACTCACCTACGCATTCTTGCCGCGGACCAGAGCCCGCACCACTATCACAAGCGCGATTGCAAGGGCCTTCGCTAGGTGGACACCGGTGGTGAATATCACATTCAAGGAAACGACGTCGTATCGAACAGCCAAAATTAAGATTAGGTTCGCGAGGAGGAGCCACGG
Source organism: Spatholobus suberectus (assembly GCA_004329165.1). NCBI lineage: Eukaryota > Viridiplantae > Streptophyta > Magnoliopsida > Fabales > Fabaceae > Spatholobus > Spatholobus suberectus. The sequence goes on along the minus strand of CM014730.1, from coordinate 66,292,858 downwards.
TGATGGGGCTCCTTTCGATGGGCCACTTGGGGTGACGGCCCATGCATCCGGTCCCAACGATGCGAAGTGCCACTTTGACGCCGACGAATCCTGGGTGGCAGTTGGTGATGTCACAAAAGCAAAAGTGAAGACTGCGATTGACCTTGAATCCGTGGCGGTGCACGAGATTGGCCACTTGTTAGGGTTAGGGCACTCCTTGGATGAGAAGGCCATCATGTATGCTTATTTACCGACTCTGACTAGGAAGGTGGACCTAACGAAAGATGATATACAAGGGATTCAACGCCTCTATACCTAATTAACTAGATTCTCCTCAAAGAGCATGAATATTGAATAGGAATAATAAATAAACCGCGCCCTAAGATGCATGGGTGACACATGATAATGAATAAATGTGAGAAATTTACCTTTATCTGATCTATATATAAAATATTCTAGCATTTACGTTAACAATCAATTCGTCTCGATCTATTCAATTTTGCTGGAAAATATTGTTGCTATTTAGCTCTCCATTTAAAAGTTAAAAACAACACTAATTATAATTTTTACAATTCATTATATTCTTATCTCTAGTTTATATCTTACATATTTTACACATTCATTATTCATAAATGAAGAAAATAATAGCTTACGCACAAATGCCGTATTAGAAAATTAAAAATATTTTTAATATAAAGAAATATATTAGTTATATTTTTTAATTTGCGTGTTGTTTTCTAAAATGAACAGATAATAAGAAATGACAAAGTAGTGTTGGAGTAGGATTATATTTCCCGGTGGTTTGATCTAATATTCTTGGGTTAGTAGGGCAATAATAAATAGGGCAAAGTTTAGGAACAATATTATTTTATATGTTGTTCTATAATCATAATTAGATTTTTTGTGTAAATAATCAAAATTAATTAGATGTTTACTTTAGTAACTATCACCATACCAACCTTTAATATTAACTTTTATCGTACAAACTATCAGGAAGGAATTAATTATGGTTTTGATAACACTAAAAACATTTCAATGGATGCACCTATATTTTATCATAATTAATGCCCCCAGTGCAAATCTTATATTTAACAGTAATTGTACTTGTACCCGTGCGATGCATGAGATATTTAGATTGTATAAATAGAAATAAAAATTATTAATTAGTTTTTTAAATTTGTATTTTACAATTTATTACTTTAAGTAATTACATAATAAAATGAGCAAGAATATGAAAAAAGAATGAAACATCTAAACTATTTATTACAATGTTGCATGGAGAAGATAAAAACAAATATAATTATTCAATTTGATTTTTATGTAATTAATTATAAATTAATTAAGTTCATATTACAAAATTAGACATCTAAATATTTTAGTTTTAATCTCATGTATAAAAATTTAAGTCAAGTAAGGTTCTAATATCTCAAAATAATAATAATTTTATTTAAAAAGTATATAATGTTCTATATCATATTAAATTAATAATCTGAATTAAAAAAACTCTTTTAAAAAGAAATATATAAAAAGTTAAAACAAAAATTTATTTATGTATTTATATTATAAATGATTCATAATGATTTATACAAATATCTAAAATGTTTAAGTTAATCTTTTTCCTCTAAAGAAAGGTGAAGAATCATAGATATGCCTCTAAATATATTTATATATAAAGTAAATCAATTATGTGCATTTGATACATTTGGAAACAAAAATTATGAAAGTTCTTTTAGCCCAAAACTTACATATTGTTTTTTTTTCTTTCGTAACACAATAAACTAAAATTGCTTTTGATTGACTTTTCTTTGTTAAAATTTATTCAATCAACTTTATTTATTTTCAAATAATTCAAATGATTATTTATTTTCCAAATAATTTGAATGAAGATTTTTCTTACATGTCACTAGTGCAAAAAAATTGCATTATATAATTATATGCTACCCAATATTTATTTATGTAATAAGTAAATGTAGAAAAAATTAGCTTATACATATATGATTTTATTGTTATTATGTGTTACTCTCCCACCATAATGCTTATATATATATGCAATCCAATTTTGATGTTTATTATTACGTGCTGCTCTCCTATCATGATCTTTTCATAGGAAATAACATATAATCCATTTATAATTTATCTATAATCTATAATATATACAAAAGAGAAATTTTTCAAAGTTAAATAATAGATTGCAGATTATAGATCATTTAATAATTTATTATTTATCAAATGTATATCGTTCAATAATATAATAATTACATTTAATAAAAATAAATTATAAATTATCTATAACTATAATAAAAAGTATTCCCTCTTTTGGTCTCCACTTTTTATCGGACTATGATATCTTTTAATTACTTTCTAAATTATCTACTATTTTACTTTTTAACTATTTTTTAAACTATCTACTACACTCTCTGTCTTTTTTATTTATTTTTTTAAAAGATGAAGAAAGACACAAAGTGCCCGTCTTTCTCCTAGTACATAATAATTAAAATTAATTACTTTAATTATATATTTAGTAATTACATTAATTACTTTAATTATATATTTTAAAATAATATATTTTCCTTAATTTAAATTAATCTTACTTTACCTTGTTAAAAAATATATATCTCATCATTACCTTAAATAATTAAAATTACAATTTGAATATTGTTATTTTATTTTTTAAAATATATATATCTCATAATGATCTTTATTAGTTCAAGGGTTGTCTCATGACTCATATACATTTCAGTGGAAAAAATAACTATATATAATTAAGGTAATTAGCTTAAATATATATAATTGATAATTACATTGATTATCATAATTAATCGTAAATACCATAAATAATATAATTATGTAATTTATCCAAAAAAAAAATCTAGTGACATTTAATAATTATATTAATAAAAAATAAATTATATGTAATAATTATGGATAATTTTCTCAAATATATATATTTAATATATATTGTCTCACATGCATCTCAGTAAAAAATAATTATATATAATTAAGATAATTTTCATAATTATATAAAATTGATAATTACATTAACTACCAGAATAAGTTGTAGTTACCAAATTTATAATAATTATTCTTTTATAAAAAATAAAAAAAATTCAGTGAACAATAGTGTGATTACATTTATTTCCTACTATCTATTTGTTAAAAATTCATTAAAAAAAAAAAAGAAATATTTAACCCAAGAAAAAAAATTAAATAATAAGCTTTCCTATGATTTTTTTGACAATATTTAACTTAGAGGAGATATATTGCTTTATACAATCTAATCATTTAAATTTCATATGTTACTATAATCACTTAATCTTTCACCTAAATGCATATGATTTTTTTTTTTTGAATAAAAATACATAATTATATTAACTATGGTAATCAAGATCAATATATATTTTGTACTGGTTTAATTATGACCAATATATATATATTAATTTTAATTAAAATAATAAAGATGATTTTAAATTAAGCAAATTAAATTTACTTTAAAATACATAATTAAAATAATAACGTTTTCATTATTATATTTAAATAAGGCAATTACCTGCAATTATTATTATACTATTATATAAAATATATAATCAAACGTTAAAATAATTAGACTGTACATATTGATTTAATTATCATCAAAGATAATAAAATAAAAATATATTAAAACCATGCGATATTATTATAATATTTTTCGTAATATGAGTTTGAACATTCAATATTAAATCAATTCATTTCTTCTTTTTATCTATTTTAATATTTTAATTTTTTTTATTCTATAATATTTGAACATTCAATCTTTTGACTTTTAAAAAATTTGAATTATTAATATAAATAATTTAGTCAATGAATTTCAAACCATAGTCTTGAATTCTCACTTTATTTGGATCATTTTCTGATATCATTTTTTCACCAATAGAATGTGAAAGCATTGGTAAAAATTATCAATGGAAGAAAACAAAGATGTGAATAAACAAAGAATTACCATGCAGTAGAAGTGAATGCAAAAAGAAAAAAAGAGAGAGATAGAAGAATAATAGTAGAAGTGGAACGTTGAATAAATATCTAACCTTAATTAAGATAATTTATTAAAATTACTTTTTATTGGCTCCAACACCTAGCTCTCACTAATTAAAATAATTTATTAATACGTTATACAATTTATTAAATTAAATAAATAAAAAGAAATTGTCTAAAGTGTTCTTCTTTTGAGCAGAACAAAAAATGTGTCAAAACTTTCTTACTTTATTATATTATATTATATAAAATATAAAAATAAAGATATAGAGACTTATTATTACAAAGCTTGTGCATAGAGAATTAATTAGTAGGCGGTGCATTGGTCTCACTTAGTGACCTTTCAATTCATTTTTAAATTTATATAACATAATGCTTGCACATTCTTACAGCATTATTACTATTATTAAATAATAATAATTTTTAAATTGTTAATTAATTATTATAAATTAAAAATAATAAATTAATGTAGAATTTATGATTATAAACAATTCAATTTAAAATGGACACAATGATAATGAAAATAAATATATTAATGAGTAGTATTTTCATATTTAATTGATTTAATATTTTAATATAAAATTTTTTACAAAAATAAATTAATATGAAATTTATACAAAAAATTATTTATGAAAATAATTTAATACAAATTTATTGATTGATTGAAATTAGTCCATGATAATTTCTTATTTAAAGCTACTAAAACCTTAAGGAATCCTATTTAAAGTTGCTAAAACTCTAATGTCGCCAATTAATGTCCTAGAAACTTTACAAAACCTTTCTTATACACACACACACATATATATATAAAGATTAAAATAAATTTTATTAAATTAATATGTTTATGATATTATAATTTATCAAAATAATTTAATATAAAATTATTGATTGAAATCAGTCCAAAATAATTTTCTATTCAATCTAAAATAAAATATCTCTATATTTTTATTCAAATAAATTAATGTAGAATTTGTATTAAAATTTATTTTTGGAAACAATTTAATACAAAATTAATATGAAATTATTAATTGATTAAAATCAGTTAATAATAGAAGAATTTGAATATAATATATGACAATCAATTTGAGTTTATAAAATAATAGATTGACAGGAATTTGAAATTATCTCTCTCAGTCAATATATTGATTATTTATTTATTTATTCAAATTTGATTCAACTTTATTTATTCAATTCTACTTAGCTAATAATGTGGAAGTTTATTTATTATATCATTCAATTTTGTACTAAAATCTTGTACTGAAATTCTCCCCATCTCTCTCTCTCTCAGTCAATTTATCGATTATTTATTCAAGTTTATTGAAATTAATTCTTTCAAATTGAATCAATTATACTTAGCTAATAATGTGGACGTTTATTTATTTATTATATCATTTAATTTTGTACTAAATTTATTTTCAGAAATAATTTAATCTGAAATGAATATCAAATTATTGATTGATTAAAATCAGTCAATAATAGAGAAACTTGAATATAATAGATTAAAATACTATAAATTAAAATAAATTTATATTAAATTAATATGTATATTACACTACAAATTATTTATTAAAATAATTTAATATAAAATTATTGATTGATTAAAATCAATACAAGATAATTTCCTATTCAATATAAAAAAAATCTCTATATTTTTACTAAAATAAATTAATATAGAATTTGTACTAAAATTTATTATCAAAATAATTTAATATGAAATTATTAATTGATTGAAATCAATCAATAATAGAAGAATTTGAATATAATATACGAAAATCAATTTGAGTTCATAAAATAATAGATTGATAGAATTTGAAATTATCTCTCTATCTCTCTCTCAGTCAATTTATGATTTACTAAGTAATATTTCTATATTTAGTTGAAACATTATGTTATATTACGTCATGATAGATTATATAGTAGAGTAAAATATTTATAATTATTCTATTAAAATAATTATAATTATAGTTATAATTACTATTTATGTAGCAGAGTAAACATCTCTTTTTACGTTATGGTAACAAAAAAATTCTTTTATTTCCATATATAATTATTTATATATGAATCATTTATAATTATTTATATTTATATAATATATAATAGATAATAGATTAAAATACTAATAAATTAAAATATTAATTTATTATTTGTTTAAGAATATTCTCATTTATTTAAAGATATTCAATATAAGATAAAATATCACTGAATTTTTACTAAAATAAATTAATATGAAATTTCTACATCAATATATTTTCAAAAACAATTGAATATAAAATCAATATAAAACTATTGATTGATTAAAATCAGTCAATAATAGAAAATTTTGGATATAAAATACAAAATCTTATTGTTTACAATTAATGCCCAAGAAACCCTAATGTCGCCAATTAATTTCCTAAAAACCCTAATATCGTCAATTAATGCCCAAAAACCCTAATGTCGCTAATTAACACGTACTCTAAAAACCCTACAAAACCTTTCTTAATTATATATATATATATATATATATATATATATATATATATATATATATATATATATATATATATATATATATAAAGATATGTTATTTTTAATATACTGTTATGGATTTCTTTTTTGGCAAATGCTTGGGTGAAGTTCTATTATTTTTGTTTCTTTTTGTTTGAAGAATTTAACATACAAATCAAAAATATAATTAATATATTATAAGCCTTTTTAATTTCTCACTATAGCATTTATTTTTTTTATCTACTCTTCCCATAATAATCTTTTTCTTAATTACACAAGTAACAAGACTTGATTAAAGAATCCAAGGTAAAAAGTTTTTATTCAAAATTTTTATCAATACATTTTTACCTTGAAATTCAATGCATCTCAATGTAATTAATTTCTAATAAAAAAATTTATTATCAATTTTCTAAGCACTTGTTATCAAGACTCAAATAGTACTTAATTAATGTTAACCTTTTCAAAACAAGGGTATAAGTAGAAAGATATCAATTAATATTATTTTGAACTTTTAAAATAATAAATAAATAAAAATATTTGTTTTAAAAGTAACAGTTAATAAGTAGATAGTACTTCAATTAATAACTAGAAAGCAGTCTTTTTCTACCCATCATATAATCCACTAATGAGTGCACACAAACACATACAAAACATATATAGTGAAAAAGTTAATCTTGATCATATAACTATACACAATTAGTTATAAGTATTTTAATTAATTTTAATTTTAACTATTCATTTTAATTATAAAATTGAGATAACCCACTAAGGTCAGCCTAGTGGTGAGGCATAAGATTATAAGTTCTAACCTCAGTGTGACTATTGTACATAAGAAAAAAATTATAAAGTTGAGATTCACTTCACTCATGCTCTCATCCCAACTAGAGACTAATTAGCTTATTTTCATGATCTCCATTCACAAGCACATAAGCCCTCAATGCCATACCATACTGTTGTAGCTAGAATCACACCACACTCCCAAATTCCTCCACTAACACAAAGTCATGCTTCCGCCAACACTATGAACTTGTGCCACCGGCAAGACCCATCTGTAGAAAAAATATAATACCAAGAATGACACACTTTATAAAAATTTAGAACACCAAATGAATTACTTATTTGTTGAAGACATAATCAAGGGTGCTGAGAATTCCTTATGCTTTGTACAACTCCTTGAAAAGCTAAGTCTTCCTTTTCTAGATCATTGGCTCTAAATTCTAGGTTTTCAATAAAAAAAAATCATAGAGAGCAACTCAATGTCATTGGATGGTAATATGGGTCAACCCAACCTAACCTACCAAAAAATGGTTTGGGTTGGATTGAACCTGTTTGGAGAGTTAGTTGGAAAGCTTAACCCAACCTAACCTTAGATGGGTTGTGGGTTGAGTTGAGTTGACCCACCATAATTTGAAAAAAAAAATGGGTTATAAAAGGATGATCCATGAATTGACTCATCAAATAAATATAAAATAGAAAAAAAAAACTTAAATAATCATAATAAGCATTAATTAGTATATCAAAACATCCAAATATTTAAAACATCAAATACATCTACCATTACCAATGACCTTAAAAGATCAAAACTAGAAACATTATGGGTTATAATAAATACAAGATTTAAAAATAAAGAAAAAAAAGTCAATCTAGCGGGTTGATCCAACCTAACCCGCTCAAAAGGCATATTAGGTTAGGTTGAACACGTTTTAAAATTGAGATGAAAATTTCAACATAAACCAACCCATTTAGTAGGTTAAACAAGTCAATTTAATGGCTTGAACCCATTTTACCATCCTTACATGAGAAGAAAAGTAAATATAAAAACCATTTTTTCTTTCGAAATGAAGAGTCATTTGTATAAATATAGAAATAGATATATAATTATACTTATATAAAATATATTTATATATTTAGAGTACTTTTCAGGGAAAAAAATTGTGTTAAAAGTAATCCAAACGTTATGTGTGTGAGATGGTTACAAAATTTTCGGTCTCAAAATTACTGTCTTTAAATCTGTCTCTGATATATCAATTTTATATATAAAAATAAAAATGTATTTAGAGACCAAATAGGTCCATGTCAAAATATTTTCATCTTTAGTTCTATCTCAATTCTGTCAAGCCAATACAAATTAAAGTGAAAATATTTTAGATTCCATCTCTATATTTGGGTTGAGAAATAATCCAATAAAAAATTGTTAGAGGAGAAATTTAGGGGTTAATCATGCAACACCCTCTGACGTCACAAAGACCAAACAAATTATGTAATTATAATTGGTAATCATTCATTTTGTCATTTAAAATTCTGTTTCTATTGGATTAAAATAATAAACCGAAAAACTATGTCAATCAAATGAATGACCAAATAAATTTGTAGACACTTAGGTAAATTAATGTTGTTTAAATATGTGTTTTAATATTTTGTTTTATATTTACAATAATTATTCATCATTAATATAACGTTTCAAAAAAGTTTAATATTTGCTTGTTCTAAACATAATCTTTAACATGGTATGTAATTTATTATTTTCTTTGAAGTATTTTTTATTAAAAATTATTATTTATAATATGATTTGAAGTATTTTTTATCATTTTGTAATATTTTGTAGTATTTTTTATTTATAATACAATGAAAATTATTTTTAGAGGAAAGACAGAGTAATTTAAATTTGATTAAAATTAATAAAAATGATTACTTTTTTATATTTTTTCAAAATCTATTTATTATTTTTAATTCATTAAATTTTGTTTACTTTATTTATAGGGTATTTATAATTTGACTGTGATGTTTTGAGTATAAATTAATATGGTTAGAATTTAATTTGATTTAAATCAAAAATTATTTATTGTTTGTAGTTTATTAATTTGTTGTGATATGTTAAAATAATAAATAATAATTAAAAAAATTGTGGATGAAAAAGAATTATTGTAATGATAATAACTGCAATAAGATTCAAATAGAAAAATTCTTTATATATTTTGAAATTTAAACAAAAAAATTTGAAATCATAAAGAGTCTGTAATATAAAAATGATAAACACACTTATCAATACATATTTCTTGGACATACGAGGCATTAAAAAGTAGAAATATTAGTCATAAATAGGGATAGCAAAAAAAGTTCATACGTGCAGGTGCAACAAATTGAATTTGGATAACAAAATGGATATTTGTAGGTAAAATAAATGGGTTTTTTTATCTACTCACTTATAAACAAGACAAATAGTAAGGTACTCGTGTTTGCAAATACTTGCTATACTTCAATAGCAATTTATTTGCATGTTTCAAAAATTATGTCAAGAAATAAATATATGTTTCAACTTTTTTTGTTTTGTTCTATTTTATTCTACTTTTAAAAAAAAAGTATACTTTAAAAAATATCCATGAATATTCATGGATATTTGCAGATGTTTATAAAATTTGTAGATACCCACCTAACTAGTGCCTGGTCCAGGTATCGGAGAGAATTTTCATCTAATGGGACAAATGACAAGGGGTTATTACCCTTGCCCACCCCACCCCATTGTCATCCTTGAGACGAATTTTCATCTAACGAGACAGAAGGGTTACTACCTTTACCCACCTCACCCTATTGTCATCCCTAAGTTATAAAATTTGTTTTGTTCAATATGGCATCATTAAGGAGCAACTCTTATGATAACACTTGATTAATATGAGAAATGAGAACTATAAATATAGATCATTAGATCATACTTTAATGGTCAAAATTAAAAGAAAAATACACATGACCTTTTAAGGATTCATGTGACTACCAACTAACTTATAATATTAATCATCTATGTATTGTTCTACAGTACATATTTATAGTTCTTATTCTTCAAAATAACCAAGTGCTATCAAAGGAGTCACCCCCTAATTGAGTAAGGTCATTTTTGTATAACAATAACATTTGTCTTTTTTCTTTATGAAATTTTCTCTTTTAAGCCTTTTACTTCATCGTAATTATTGAAAATGTAAAAGTTGCAAAATAATGTCAACAAACAAACTTCAAATGCAAACCATTAGGGTTGACCTAGTGGTAGGGGTTTGGGTAGTATGCATAAAACCATAGGTTTTAACCTCAATACCACCATTGTACACTAAAAAAAAGAAAAACAAACTTCAAATGCTAAATTTTAAAAAATTAAAAAAAAGATAGAAACTTACCTTAAAGAAAAAAGATAAAAAAAATAAACAAGGCGAAAAGATAAAACTTAAAAAAAAAAGAATTAAAACAATAATAAAAGATATACCTCTAAGAAAGAAGAAAAGGAAAATATATATATATATATATATATATATATAAAATAATTTTAAAATAAAAAGGAAAGATTAAATCTTATTTTCATAACTAGTTAGTCTTTTTTCTTCTTTTTATGGAACCCCTTTTCCAAAAAAAATTTATATCATATTAGTAGTCAAATTATGTAGAAATAACCAAATAATACCAATATCTTGTCCTTGAAGGACGCCTTCGTACTACTACCAATGCCATTATCGTCTAGAGGTTTTGGAGGTTTGCTAGCCTTCGTGGCGCCTGCCTGGGCACTCCCTGCCAGAGAGATTTCTTCCATTAGGTAAAGTTAGTGTTTTTCCTAGGCATAATGATTCAAGATTCTCAAAAAATAAAATTCAGATAATTGCGGTATAATCTCTATTTATAATTTAAAAATTAAGGATCATCAAAAAAAGTTTTACTCATATTCCTATAATTTTTGAAGTATAATTCATTTTTTAAAACCAAATATTTATTTACTTTAATTACTGTTTTTTACACTTTTATGATAATTAATTATAATCATAAATTTCACATATTAAATTTAACCCATGCAGTGCACGAATTAACATGCTGATTTAAATTAAAATCTATGTAAAGTAAGCGTTATATAATAGTGAAGTCACATATTAAGGCTACATTTGAAAAAAGTAACTAAAAAGCTAGTTAAAAACCGGTGTTGATAGTTGTTAGTTAAAGCAATTAAGTTAACTTATTGAATTATAAGTGTTTGATAAAATTATTTGTTAAAATAATTGATAAACATAAATTGACAAAAATAGACATGTTTATATGATATTTTAATATAATTTTAATTTTATTTTATGGATAAAAATATAATTTGAGTAAATATAGTTTAATTTTTTAATCAATATTTAATTAGCATAATTTTTTATTTAAAGATTAATTATTGTAGTTATACTTTTTAGTTTCAATTATTATATTTTTCTATGTACATCCTTCTATTAATCTTATATTATATAATATTTCCAATCAAGGTTAAAATAAATTTAAAATAACATAAACTTGAGTAAATGTTATACTTTCATTATATCAATTAGTATGGTATATAACCTTTCCTTATGAAAAAGGGTAAAAGTAAAATTTAATAAATAATTTAAAAGTAAGAATATATATATAAAAAATTAGAAGCTAAAAGTTAAAACAAAATTGAAATAGTATCTCAAAAAATGTTATAAACTACTAAAAAAACTTGTTTACCAATTTCTGTTAATATGGTCAAATAATTTTTTAATTAATAAAAAAAACTAGAAACTACCTAAAATATTTACCAAACATACTCTAAAAGAGATGCAGCTCTGGCACACTAGTGTTAAAGTAGTGTTAAATAAAACAGGGAATAGATGAAAGCGTCAAAAATTGATCAGTCAAAGCGAACTAGCAGGGAAGGAACGAACTGATCAGAAGCAAACTAACTGAAGAGTGGACATGTATAGGAGCAGACTAACCAGAGAACGACCTAGATCTCAGAGGTAGCTGGTCAAAGAACAACCAAAATATCAAAGTGAACTAGAGTAACTTGGATCTCAAAGCATTATGAGTTCAAAAACATTTTCATCCCTCATCTATCATGAAAGACGTTTTTCATGGTATAAACACCTTATAAAGTTTCATCTAAAGCCTTCCAAGCCACATAATTCATTTAGTTCTCAAAGCTTTATGATGTCACCGAGGCATCATCCTACCAAGGCGTCATGAAGCTACTAAACATCTTGCTATTTTATCTTTTACCAAATCATAAATGATAATCAAATTTTATTTCCAAACAATGATGAAGAGAAAAGCTCTCTACTACTCCAATTCAGAACCAAGAGTTCAAGCCATAATATTTATAATGATCTTCAGCGACATGTTTCCTGACGCATTGAGATAGGAGAACATAGCTCATCACGAAACATAAATAATTATTCTCCTACAATTGAGAATTTAAGTCTATAAGATCAAACCATACCCACCAATATAAATTTCTTATATACAATGTCCCTTAGTCAACTTAAATAGGTCAAGGTGAAGTTCCGTACTGCACTTTCTGCCTCGGTTTATAGACAATTCGACAATAGCGAACTATCAGGTGCCTTGAGGTCACGGATAACAGGCAAATCAGAAAACGGTAATAACGGAGAAGAGACAGATCTAACATTTCAAGGGCCTATCATAAATTGGAGGAAGGGAAGGACAGTGCTCGTTCATATTGGCATATGGATCCAAGGTGTTATAGCCAGGCAATTCCATCCTATATTCACCAAGAATCTGGCAGAATGGAAGCCGATCATTCTCATCGCTGCACCATCTTGGTAGACGTGTTTGGTTATCCTCAAAAATCCTAAGCATGTATGCATCACGAATCTGCAGAAAACAACATAGAAACATAAGAAAAAGCAATTACAACAACCAGAGGTTCATTATAAACATTAAGGAAGCTTGGCTTACTGTGAATTCAGTTACTTGAATGGAGCTAGAAATAGGACCGAATATTCCAGCTGCTTTATACATTGAAAGAATAAAGGAAACACATGTTGTTGATTTCCCATCACTGTATACCCATTCATCTTGTTCGGGAATGGTAAGTAATTGATCAAAAGCTATCCCACGCTTCTCAGTCTCAACTAGAATGTCATGCAAATCCAAACCCTGAAAGCACAAACAAATGAGATATCAATAACAATAAAGTAATCAACAGTGCATGGCACACCAAAATATGGCCGATAAATATATTCACTGAAATTTGTAATGAGGAACTATTTAAGCATTTGGTGCTTGGTATAAGCAATACAAAAACATTAAAGAAAATTCTATAAAAGCTAGAATATTGTATATATCATCAACGTACAACTCAAAATTTAAGCCCAACCAACCAAGTATAGAAGAATTTCACATTTGACAAAACTATTCCATATTGAAACAAAATCAAGCTTTTCATGGAGTCCTCATGGACCAATTTTGCAATGTAAAATGGAATTTCTGTCCTGAATCTTTTGTAGTTTGTCTTGCCATCAATATTAAGTACAGAATAGCACCAGAAACATTTTGAGGTCATTAGAAACCTAAATCTCAAAGTACATGTGACGTTCACTTCTTGTTTTGACTGAATTATACCACATAAAGTAAAAGAAATCAAGGGAAAATATATTCATGTGTTTGTATTGTAAACCAGTATCAAGATATACCTCAGTCCCTAACCGCTTATTCAGCGCTTCATTCCACATGTTTGCAGCATAAGCTGGCTGCATTCTTGTCCACATAGACATGACAGAAATTACCTGCACAGAACACATCTTAGAGAAACAGACTTCCTTTGCCCTTAGAAACAGAACATACAATATTAATAGGAAAACACTCTAAGTAGATGCTTCCTTTGTATTTGAGAAAACCAGGGGGCAAAGGGAGGGTAACTATTTGTTGCTTAAGTTCAGCATTACAGAAGTATAGGAAAAAACACCCAAACAGCCAAACCTTTTCTTGTAACAGAATGAAAAAATATATATCACCACCAAAGCAGCAAGAATAACATCACCAAATCCTTGAGGTCTAAATATTCCTTCCATCCCATGGTCACCTTTCCATTCTGTGTCTCTTAGCAATAAGTTGCTTCTGAAAGGCCTATTGCCTAGGTAATAAATTTTTCTTCCAGACTGTAAACCCAGTCAAGATTCAAATTTTCTTCTTAGCAATCAATTGGCACTTACCCCTTAGTAAAATAATATTGTAGCGTCCTCATACAGCATATTCTAAATACAAATGCTGGTCCAATCACATACTTATGTTAATCTTATACAAACAAGAAGAAGATTAATACCAAGTGAGCATCAAGAGGTGGAGGATAGTTGTCAGCTACTGTGTCGATCCAACTGAATATCATATTATGATAACCATATGGCTTGCCAGACATGCTCCGCGCATACTCCCATGCTGCAGTGGAGTTGAATCTTGCACGCAACTCTGGATGCAGGGGAAGCAATGCTATATGTGGGTTGGAATCATCTTTAAGAGCTAATGTCCACCATTCATGCCAGGGAATTACCACTATTATTTCTTCACCCTGCACAAAGGCATACCATCAAGATAACATATCCCTGTTTTATGTTAATATAACCAATGAAAACAGAGTGGAGTTTAGTCACTACCCTCAGCAACTACAAATCAATTACAAAATTCATTATTCGCTAGGATGATGATATGAAGTTATGAACAATGCTAGAAAGCCAAATTTGATAAAAAAAGTCTAATATGTATAAATATATGTTTGTGTGTGTTGTACTGTACACAGACAGTAAAATCTTCCACATTTTATACCTTTTCATTCTCATGCCCAGATTCACCAACCCATAAATTGCCCATTTCATCCTTCAAACAAACTGCTGTATGACCAGCAAATGCACCAGTTACCCACTTTTCTAGTGTCTCAAAACCTCCCCACCTACCACGGATCTTTGACACAGCTAAAAAATCTCCAGAATGAACATCTGCAGGATCAATAGTTGCACACCAAGGCTGACTGCGTTTCTCAAATGTAGCTCCCATATGTTTCTTTAGGAAATCTAAGTTGGCATTTTGACCCCATGCAGTGTTAGAGAATAGAGGCAAAACATCAATTAGAGAAAGCAGTGTTCCCAGCATCCCTGATGGCATGAGAAACACAGAAACCCCATGTTGCTTTACCTGATGATTTAGTGAGAATATTACCTTTCTGTAGTTGTGATTCCACGTTAAAAAAGATTAAAACAGAACAGAAAACTATAAAAAGGAAAATACATATTCCAACTCTGCAGGCTCTTCCCATGAATCAAACTTCAAAGTATGGTCTCGTGCAGAGAAATAGTAGTCCCATGTAATCCTATATGGTGTTGCAAAAACATACAGATCCATGCAGGTCCAGCTGTGTGCAGCTGCTGTCTGTTAAAGGCCAATGTTATAATTCATATTATAAAAGGGGAGGAGAAGGGGACAACAAATGACAGATACTTAAGAAAACAAATGTTTGCACCAAATTTACAGTTACACAGAAGTCATGCAGGTACCAGCAGTTACACTACTAAGAATTCATCATAAACACAAAGTAATAGCGGTCAACTGATACTTGGATGCAAATCCATCCTATCCTTAACTACCACCCTGTCTACCAATCTGTCTCCCCTAAAATGAGGAATTTATTTTAGAGAATAAAGTAAGTAATATCAGTTGTTGATGGAAAAAAAAACTATGGTCGGTATTACCTGTACATACATAACAAATCATACATGTGTCGGAACCCTGAATATCAACAATTGATTTTGTCATCAATGACTAACGGTGTGTTTGGAAACCTGTTTGATTGGCATTGAACAGAGATTTTACACTTTCCAATGCACAAATGTTAAAGCAATGTGAGTGTTTGATTGACATTGAACATGGGTTTAGTTGGACAGAACTAACATCCAAACACACTAAGATTACCTACTTTACCCTTGCTTATTTTAGAAGCACTAAATCCGTTTACCAAACATAGATCATACTGTCAGTAAGTCGACCATGAAACAAGAGAACAAATAACGTTTTCCAGTTTCTTAACCAAATAAAACTAGAGTTTAATTTCTATTCACCGACAGACTTCTACATTGTCATCTAATCACAAAATGCCATGTATGGTAGGTTCACTGACTTTTATAAAAACCATTTAAATGCCATACCTACATGATATCTCCATTGATAGAATGACGTATTCCCCATTCACAGACAAACAAACACGTCACACAGAACGATGAAACGATAGTCTCAAATCTCAACACACAGTTAAACATAAACAACACAGACACTTCCGTCCAATCCAATCATCAATTGCAATCAAATTAAAAATAGTATCCATATATCGAACCTTGAGATGGAGAACGGCGCCGCCCAAACCGGCACCGTCGCCGTCGCCGTCGCCGGCGAACTCGAGCGTGGCCTCATTATCATAAAAGCAAGCGCCTCTCCACTGAACCGAGCCGTTATTCGGAGTCACGGAGCCGACGAACGAAGGGAGCAAATCGACGGCGCTGTGGAAATTGTTGAGCACGGGCCACGAGATTCCGCGGGGGAGAACGGGGAGAACATCGTTGACTCTGAAGGGGACCTTGAGCGCGTGGGTGGGACTCGATAACCCTAGGAAGAGAGTCCAGAGCGCGATGAGAGGAAAGGGAAACATGAATTTCGAATTCGGAGGGGGGAAGGGGGGGGTTAGGGGATTCGGTCCATTCAGGGATTGGGATTTTTGGGAGTGATGATGGATAAATGATGGAGACGACGACGGAGATGGAGAGTGGTGGTGGTGGTTGGGGAATTATTCCGGGTGGTTACGGTGCAGGTGGGGACTCGCAAACACTCGTGGCAGGTACGGGATGATGGAAACAGTTCACTGCGGATACGTATACGTACTCACTTCAACGTGATTCAAATGGAATTGTGGCCATGATGTGTTGCCTTTCCGCTTTCCTCCTTCAACCGGTGATATGATGCATTGCATTACATTATTTCTTTTACTACCAGTTACATTTGTCCTCATTTAATGCACAAAATTTATCATCTATGAACTATAATTTATAATTATACGAGAAAAAATTAAGTTAAATTAATCAATATATTCTTGAATTAATTAAAAAATTTTAATTAAGTCCTCAAACTAAAAAAATTGTAATTAAATCTTTAATCTTGTAAAATTTTTGTGATTGAATCCTTAAAATATTTAAAATTATCACAAATTGTCATTTTTTGTAATTTCAAGCCGTCATATTTTAATATCAGGAATTCAATTACAAAAATTTTACAAAATTAAAGACTCATTTACAAATTTTTTAATTTAAAAACCTAATTAATTTTTTTCTAATAGTTTAGGAACCTATTGATAATTTAACTAAAAAATTACATTTGGTTTAGTTATTCTCTGTTTGTACTGATCCTAAGGCACATCTTGTGCTTACAGACTCTTTCATTTCATCAATATATGTTTGTCGTATCGGAAAAAAAATCCAAAAAATTATATACACTATTATGTAATCACAAATTATCATCTATGATAAATTTCGTAACTTTAATAATAATTATCCTAAAATTAAAATTAAAATTGATTTCTAATTTATTAATAGTATAAAAAATTTTACATTAACAATACATATTCATTAAATTCTAATTATATATTACATAATTATATAATTTAAAACTATAATAAAGATAATACCCTCTTTTGGTTTCTACTTTTTATTGGACTACTATAACTTTTAATTATCCTCTAAACTATCTACTACTTTACCCTTTTATTATTTTTTAAACTACCTACTACACTCTCTCTTTCTTTTATTTTATTTTATTTTTATTTTTTTAAAAATGAATAGAGACGTGGAGTGCCTCTTTTTTCCCTAATAATAATAAAGGAAATATTTATATTTGCTTTACATATTTTGTTAGTTATTTTATTCATTGCCTTTTCTCTTAATTATTCACTATTTTTTTTCAAACTCTTATGTCAAATTAATTATATTAAACTATTAAAAAGATAAAACTGTTAAATGAAACCAAATTTAATATTTAAAAAAATAAAAAAAAATACTAACAAATACATAATGTTCATCTTTCCAATAATAATAATAATATGATATTCACAATTTAGTGATGTAAAATGTGAAAGAGAAACCACCTGCATAATTGTTTCCAGTTTCTAGTCAAGTATTGGCAAATACTATTCATTTTTACACAAGTAAATTGTTATCATTATCTTTAAAATTTATAATACATCTCTGGGGAAAAAAAAAATAGAATTCAATAGATATTTATTGTTAGTGTAAATATTTTTATACTTTCAATTAATTAAAAATCGCTCATAATATAACTTTTAACATAGTTATAATAAAAGTCACAAATGTATCATCTTATTATATATGAGAGTTATTGATTAAACAACAGTATAAAAGACCTTGACAGTTAATGCGTGTGTTATTTATTAAAAAAAATATGCAGGCACCTTCGGAACTTCACAGGATTTACGTTTTCTAGTGTATTGAGATGGGAGCTAATATTCTTATATTTGTTTAAGTTTTATAAAAATATTTTAGGTTAAATTAATCAGTTGGTCCCTATAGTTTGATAGAGTTTTTAATTAAGTCTTTATAATTAAAAGTACTTTAAAAAAGTCATTATAGTTTAAAAAGTTTGTAATTAAACCTCTACACACTAACGTAATTATAACTCTGTTAATTTATATTTGATTTAATTACATTTTTGGTCTTTTAGGTCTTGCAATTATACGAGTTTAGTTTCCCAACTTTTCTTTCATTTACAATCAAGTCCCTTCAAATTTAATGAATTTTAAAAATGAAAAAGAAATTAATAATGTGTTGAAGGTAAGGATTGAACTCCCACCCTTGAAGTTCACAAACAACACTAAAACCATTAAATTAATGAATTTATTTGATATATAAATGAAAATTATGTTATATATAACTTAAACAGGAGAATAAAATTGTACATATTTTACTACTACTAAATTAAGTAATATTAACATTATATAAACTAATAATATTAAAATTAATATACATAAATATAAATTAGCATATATTTATTGGATATTAATAATATTAAAATTAATATTAATAAATATAAATTAATAATATATATTTTTCAAATTTGACAATATTAATAATAATATTGTCAAATTATGTAATAGATAATTTGTTTATTTGAATTCTCTAAAAATATTACTTTTGTATTAAATTAAAAAATATAAACATTTTAATAGATAATTTTGTATTCAATATGATCAACTGTTTAGCATAAAGAAAGATAAAAATAGAAAATATAATATAATAATTTCTAATTATAATCTCAAAAATTTGGTTTATGATAAAAAAAAAAAAAATCTTTTGTTTAGAAATAAGTTTTTTATCACTTCAATAATTTTACCAAATATACAAGCTTTTTAATAAACAGATTTTATTCCTAAAATAAACACCTAACCAGAAACACACTTAAACTATTTTAAACTGCCCTCTTTGACAGATCATTTCTTTGAGCTTCAGGAACTTTTAATTTATATTTTGCGTGCCGGGATTTTGGGTATGCATAGGGAACTTTTCCACTTCAAAATATTTAGAATTTATATAGCAATTATAAATTTAAATTATGTAGTTACCTGCTAATGAAAAAAAATAATAGTATGACCATATTTTAAAAATATAAACATAAAAATTTGATAAGAGGTATATGGAAGAATCCAGCAGCCAGCCGTCACCGTCCAATTTGAGTCGTCTTGCTTCATTAAAGAAGTATGCTTAAAGTGTCCCACAACCAGCTCATGTATTGCCACATTTAAAGAAACTTGCTTCAATGAAAAAATGCTTTGGAAGTTACTAACCCATAGCAATATTAGAATGGGTCGAGTTTGATGAACTAATATGATTGATTTCATATTAAAAATAGGTTGGGTTAATAAAATTTTGATTTGAAATTATTAACTAGATTTAAAATTTTATTAGTCTGACCTGAGTTGATTTATGGTGAATCCAGCGAACCTCTTAATTAGAAATTTGAAAAAAAAAATGTATACTATAACACATATTCTGTTTTTCTTGATGTATTTCTCTTTTAATTTAATCAATGAATATTACATAACTCTCATTTACGCTCTCAGTTAGTTACCTGGATTTTCACAAAATGGTGAGATTTTTTAAGCTCTACACCATTTCATTTGTTTTAATTACTATTTCTATGTATCATTGTTATGTTTAATTGTATACTTTAATACGTAGAGGGATTGGATTTGATAGAAGATGTAAATGAAACAACAATTTAAAGTTAATGATAATAACAATCATTTAAATGTCATTATTTCGAATGATAAAGAAGAATGAAAATGAATATGATAATCTTCAATGTTTTATATGATGCGATCCTATGTTAATATGTAACCCTATGTGCTCTATTTTTATTTTTATTTATTTATTTATTGCAATAGGATCCTTTTTCTTTGTGACATGATTAGTTGTTATGTTATTTTGTAATATAGTTTTAAATTTCTTTTTATCATATTGAGCTCATTTTTTGTGATTAGACTTCGTCAAGTTGTGACTTATATACGTAATACCTAATAAATAATTATAGTTACGACTTAATTAACATTTTTGTCCCAACAATATAGTGGCCTTTGGATTTTGGTCCTTTAAAAAAAAAAGACCATTCAAGTCCCTATTATATTTTTTGGTTTGCTTTTAGTCCATGTCGTCAAAGTTCTGTTCATATGTGGCTAATAGAGGAGCAATTCGCCATTATCACATCTGCTGGCACGTATAATTTTTTATAGGTCAGCAAATAGGTACAGTGATTAAAATCAAATAAAAAATTTATAAATACCAAAATAGGAAAAAAAAATTATAGGAAATAAGGACTAAAATAGAAAAAAAAATTAAGATAAAAAACAAAAACAATCTCATAGTATAAGAAATAAAATGTTATTTAAGCAACATATATATATGTAAAACTTGTAACACCCTTATTTTTATCTATGAAACAGCTTTTTTCATTATTCTGTATTTATTTCTAAGAACCAGATGAGAATCTCAAAAATGTGATACCTACAGTTATGTTTGTATTAATAAATAGTACTTAATTTAGATTTTTTTTCTGGAGAATGGAGCCTGAAATTGATAAAAGGACTATTTTGTTAGAGAACAAAATTAATAAAAATAAATAAATAGAAGTGTTTAAAAAAATTATTTTTAAGTCATCAATATAGTTAGAATAATTAATAATAATTTTAGAAAATTTTTGAGAATTTATTAAAATAATTTTTGTAAAATGACAAAAATATTCTTGATTGACTGTAGAAACCAACCAGAGATTTTTTGACCTCAAAATATTTTAAAAATTTTATACTAAGTATATTTCATTATAAAAATTTTATTTTGAAAAAAAATAGTGAAAAATATGACAACCTTATTTCAATTTTTTAACTATTTTCTAATATTTGATGATTTAATTCTGAGAAATCGAGAAGAAATTTCAAAATTTTGATCCCCACCATTACGCTCAGAATTTTAAGATCTATTTAATCATGATTTTTAATAATTTTTCTGAGCTGGAACCCAGAAAAATTAAAAAATAACAATTTTGCCCTTATTTCTCAGTATTTAGGGCTGAAATGAAAAAAAAAAAATCAATTGACATTAAAATATCAATTTAAGTTTGGAATCATGACATAAATATTAACATATAATTTTGAGAATTTTCTGAAAAATTTCTAGAATTCCTGTATAAAATAATCAAAATGCTCCTAGGTGTTCGATAAGCATAGTTAGTATTGGTTTAACATCTAGGAATGATGAAAATGGTAATCCCAATTCATTCATAGGTAAAATATTTAATTCTAAAATCTTCATAAAAATTTTGGTATTTATTGAATTAAAATGGAATTAATATAAATTTTATAGCTCAAAAATATAATATTATATATATATATATATATATATATATATATATATTTGAAATAAATTAATAAAACTTAAAATTAATTATTAGAAACTTATTTTTGATAAAAAAAATGTATATGTTTCATTTTTGCATTAAAATGCATTCTTTTTTATAATAAAAGCTAAATTATTCAAGTCTAGACGATTTTATCAATATCGGTTAATTTAAATGCAAATAAAATTTATACTAATAAAGTTGGGACAACTCATGGGACACATGTCCAGCCTATTCCTAGATGACTCACCACCTATCTTGAATATGTGTCCTAAATCAAAATTTAAAATAAATAAAAATTAAAATTATAACATATTGCATGTTGTAACTAATTGGACACCTAAGCTCCCACCTTCCTCTATAAATAGCTCATTCTTGGACAGTATTTTCATCACCTCTCCCTGTCTCAAGTTGGCTAAAAATTTAAAGAGCTTCTTTCTCTAGAAAAAAAAAAATTCTTACATTGTTTTTATGTTAAAATTTTGTTAGTTTTCAACTAGTAAAATTTTTCCTCCTAGAAGTTTTGCACTAACAATTGCATTCTCTTCATCAACCTTCTTAGAGGTAATGGGGAAGTAGGGATGGTTCTAAATTATTGTCACTTTGTATGTTGGTAGAAAAAAAAAAATTCTCTAAAGCTTTCAATATACAAATTTACTATGTTGTAATATTTTAATGCTAGAATTTAATTTTTAGTAAGTTGTTTTGTTGCTTAAATTTTTAATTAAAATGTTCTTATTAAATTGTTACTCTGCTCAAATTTAGATTATTAAATTATAATTGTTAAAGTTGTTACTCTACTTAAATTTAGAAAATTAAATTATAATTACTAAGTTGTTACTCTGCTCAAATTTAGAAAATTAAAATGTATTTATTTAGTTGTTATTCTGTCAAAATTTTAGTGCTTAAATTATAATTACTATGTCATTATTTCACTAAAATTTTAGTAATTACTAAGTTATTATTCTGCTAAAATTTTATGTGATTACTAAATTGTTACTCTGTTAAAATTTTGGTATTGTGTAATTTCTGCAATATAAGGCAGAAATGTTGATTGTACTGGTGCTCAAACTAAATGAGACTAGAAAAACCTTTGCTTGAGAAGTTAGGAATTGATAGTTTAGTGAGTAATGTAAAACAAGTAACATGTAGTGGCATAGCACCATGTTAAGAAAGTTATAGTTTGGTATGCTAGGGAATGAAATGCAGGGACCCACTTGCAAAGGTATTGAGGGTAGGCATTGAGTGGTGAAGGTCCCAATGGCTATGATAACGCCCATGAGCCGAGATATTCACCTGACCAAGCTCGATAACTTTGACAATTGCCCAATATTTCAGGATTGGTATGAGAATATACATTTATAAGTAGAAGTCCTGACTGTTATTTGTTCCTCATTGATGATGAGAACTGTACCATGTGATGATGTTGAAGAGGTATATATACTCCCAATTATTTCTCGATTCTGTTGAGAACTATTACTCACTAATAGGGAGTATAGATCCATACCGAGTTAAGGATAATCTAATATAACTTAAAATGAATCCTAGGTTCCCTTTTATTGCCAACTGTGTTTTATCTTTGTTTTATGGTAGACTTCCTATCATACATGTAAAAGTAATTTTAGAACAAAACACCTCTCTCCATTATTTTTCTTCTTTATATGATTGATCACGATTATTGAAGATGATGATAACGCTCAGTGATGCTGAGGACAAGTCGAAGGATACTTCGATGGAGTGATGATCTATAGACCTACTTTATAGTATTTTTTTTAATTTTTTTTTATAAGGGAGAAGATAGATTAACACTACTCTGTATAGGATTTTTTTGATGTATATATAGGACTAGGTAGTACTTATCTTTTGATGTACTTTTTGTTTCCTTTTCTACACTTTATGACTTTTATGTATTACCCCAAATCATGTATATGATGATGATGATGATGATGATATATATATATACAGTTTCCATTTTTCACCTTTTACTATAATTTTTAAATTCAGTTTAATTTTAAAAAAATTTCTATTATAAGAATAAAAAAAATTTACTTGTAATAATTAAGTAACTAAATTAATATAAATTATAATTAAATGAATGGGTGTTACATAACTCTCAAACACCACAAATGCATTGATTGTGCTGAGTAATAAAAAGTTAGTAAAAAATTGCTCCCTCCAAAATTGAGATGTAACATCCTCAAATATATTGTCCTCATTTCATGAAAACACTTTATAACATTGTAAAAAAATAAATCAAAATAATATCTTTAAGATAGTATTTTACATCACTTCTTATACTTAAATATAATCAAAAGACTTAGTGCATAAATATGAGTTTTGTATGTGACTTTCATATCCTCAATTACTCTTTTATTGGAGATCTATTTAATTTCCTAACTAACATAGCATTTTATAAATTTCTTAATAACCCAATGGAATAAATTCCTCTCACCTCAAATGAGAGTTTACACTATTTTTCTATTGAATTTGTAGTGTTTGAGAGATTAATTTTGTTATATTTTTTTGGTTTAAATAAATTTTTAATTCCTATAATATAAGAATGTTTTCTCTTTGGTCATCATAAAACCAAAATAAAAAATAAAAAAATCTCACTTTGATCTCTACAATTTTTTTTCTATTCTGATCCTTTCAAATTTTTATTTGATTTTAATCTTTGTCCCTACTTGTTGACTTGACAAAAATTATACATGTCAATAAATGTAACAACGGTGAGTTGAACCTTTATTGGTCATATTAGTGTTTAACAAACGCAACCTGAGAGCAAAGACCAAAAACAAAAGAAATATACATATGGACGATAATTAAAAAAAATTAAAAAGGAACAAACACCAAAAGACTTTTATATTATAGGAACTAAAATGTTAATTAAACGTATATTAATGTATTATTAATTTAAAAACATAACAATGTTAACATTAGTTATTAGAATAAAATAATATATTAAGAAAATAATTATTTTACATAAATATATAAAATTAAAAATTAATATTATACCATTTAGGTTGTTTTTTTAATGTACAATAACTACATTGAAAATAGAACCTAAAACTTCATACAAACTAATCAAACCCCCACACCACTAAGCCAAGCCGAATGTAATAGTACTATCATTTACGTTGTTAACACAAAAGGAGTGAATTTAAAAAAAAAATGGCCTATAGAGAACTGGACCTAGCTAAAAAATTATTTGCCTACAATTAAATTAATCCAGCTTTGCCAAAAAAAATAAAAGTGATGACCGGTCATGTGCAGCTCAAATGGGCTGGATAAACACATAACAATTCCCTGTCGACTGTCGTAAGTAAATAAAAATCTCATTTCGAACTTTGCATGCCTTTTCCAGGTGAAGTCATAAAATTTCATTCAACAATAAAAATAAATTAAGAGTTTAAAGAAATATATTTGTGACATTTCTCAAGTTAAATACTCTCAATATTTTTTAGTTTATATTAACTGGTCAGAGTAAATAATAATAATAATAATATAGGTCTGTCACAAATTTTGGCTGAGAATTTTGTTGTTCGGTATATAGGGAGGCAGCAGAAGGATCTTTTGATACTTAAAATCAAATTTACCAGCTAGTTTGACCTTGTCACAAACCTAGAAGTAATATTCTATCTATTAAACTACCATATCCAAGGCATGAGAATTATTACGCACAGCGGAATGTTTAAAATGATTGAAGCTGCCGCATCACGTGCTGCAAATGACCCAACATAAGGGTCTATATTGGTTCAGTGAAATAATATAATTGCAAAGCTTGCAATTGTTATTTACCTACCATTTCTTTCATTCGTATTTGACAAAGCAATTATTTGCTTTTCATACAATTAGCTTCGTTGTTCCGGCTAATATATAATGGCTCAAACAAATATTCCGAGCATTACTCTTTACATCCCAAAAAGAAAGCAATTCGAGTAGCAGGGAAGCAACAGCACGCTGTCTTCCACGGCCATGGGCTGCCTGAAAGGATTTAACTGAACCTACATAGTAGTTCAATGGATTATTTAAAAGACTATGTTAATGATAAAATAAGTTTAAAACAGTCATTTGGTCCTTATAGGAGACACTTATTTAGGAATCAGTCCTAAGTCCTTGCATAAAAAAACCTCAGTCTTAGTTCCTATATGCATTTATTAGTACACATTGGTCCCCGCTAATAAGGACAAAGAGGAACTAACACTTTAGAAACACAGTAACAACAGAGACCAATGAGTTCTAATAACGACGTATAGAGACTAAAACCTAATTTTCTTTCATATAGGAACTGATTCCTAAATGATTGTCACGGATGACTAAATGATTATTTTAACTTCAAAAGAATTATTTTCAAGACAAGACAGCAAAGAATGAATAAAAAGCTTACAGACAATTTAAGACGACGTCCAGATACAGTCTTAATGCAATTTGCTGCAAGATGACAAGCTTCCTCACAATAATCAGTAAAAACAGCTGGGACATCAATCTTTTCAATTAACTCCTGAAATTTTGATAAGAAACAAAGAAAATGTAGAAAACATGCTGTGAACGTGTCTTACTGTTTACATTTTTTTTTTTTAAAGGAAGTAGAAAAACTAAACTAATACCAAAATATAGGATAAGCAGAAGGTAGGAGACGTACAATACTCGGTAACCAACTGGAATAAGCAGCAATGCCACCATTTGGAGCAATTACTAGGTGAGGGAGGGAATCCTGTAAGTGGAACATTATTTAAGGTAAATTGTGGATTTTGGAGGATTAGACAGACAAAATTAAATCAAGCAAGATTACATTAAATGATATCAACGTACTAGGAACAAATACTCAACATTTGAATCTGTATATTGATTCCTTTCAGATATTGCAACACGATACCTTAACAATATCTCTATATCGGTCATGATAGAATCCTTGCCAAAGCTGCAATGTCAATGCTGAAGTGATACCAGATTGTGTTCCTAAGAATGTATTTTTACTTGCTATTTTGCATTCACACTCATCTTCATCGCAACAAGGAAACTTAGAAATGTGAATCTTCTCACCATCCCTGTTTATTGGGAGGCAGGAAGAACAAACAATTAGACCAAGTAGAGACCAGTGTCAGATGATAATTCAATGACTTATGAGAATGCATCAGACCTTTGAGGAGGAATTGCAGGTCCAACAAGTTCTATATGAATACATACACCAGGGAAGAGTGCCAGTAATTCTCCAAACACAGCAAGTTGTAGCAGCTCTTTCTCAGGTCCTTCCATATAAAATTTCATGAGGCCAAAGTTATATGCCAAGAAATCATACAAATTTATTTAGTAAGAAAATACACATGCAAAAACTGATAAAGATGAGAAAAAGACAGTTTCATAAGTAGCACAAAGAAGTTCATTTTTAACAAAAACAAAAGAAAAAAAGGCTTATAAAAGCCAGAGTTTTAGGTTAGTTGATTGATGAATCAAAACTTCCACTTTTACATTTTTAGTGGAAATATAAATCACACATGCATTATGTCTAATAAAGAAGGAAAAGCAGCATATATGGTCATAATAAAATATAGCATAAGACAACACTTGCTTATTTGAACTAATGCAGCCAGCTAGCCGCAATGTGAAATAAAGATATTTCTCATATAATTGAAAACATAACATGTTGGAAACATCTATAATAGCTAATCTGAGGGCATTTAACCCAAAGCCACAAATAAAATATTAGTGTTGTACCTACACACGCTACATGGTGAAAAAAGTAAGATAGTTGTGAGTCTAACTTGAACAAATCATGTACAAAGGGTATTTATCAAGTGAAAGTGCAATCATCTCAACTTAAAGCAAATGCAATTTTCAAGGCAAAGCCCCAAGTCAACCCAAGTTTTTCTAATTTGAGCAATTTTCTTAAAGTAAAGCAAACTTTTTCATTCTTTTTTTTTTTTTGAAAAAAAATAAAGCAATGTAAAAACTACAATTGAGTAACAAACTCCATGGTTGCATCTTTTTCTTTGAGTAGCTTCTTTGAAAGTAACAAACACCATGGTAGCATTTTTTTCTACAAGTAACTTTTTTGAAAGTCTAACTGAATATAAATATCCCTTGGCCTCAGATACGTTCAAATATGATATATGTATAAAATGATCGAAGTATTTTAGAGACTAATTACACAATTAAGGTTCCATTCCTAAAACATATAGCATAAAAGACAGCTAATGAAAAATACTTCAAATTTGAAATTAACATGCTTAGAGAAAATTTATAGGTGATGATATACCAAGGTAATGTATGTACAACTTATCACTGATTTCAGGATTCAAGGCTGTAATTCCAACAAGTCGAGCAGCATGATATATTGTAAGTGGCTGAAATAGAGGCAATTGTTTAATTCTAAAAAAATCATATAATTAAAAAACTAGTAAAGATAAAAATATCTGTAGCATCATGTCTATGCTTATAATTTGTGTCAGTGGCAGTAAATTTAGCAGCAGGTTTTTTTCTATCATAGTGACTAATGGGAAAAAAACATTCATTCCCCTAGAGATTTTAGAGGTTAAAGCAGAGATTTTATTTTGGTAAAGTCTGAGGAGGAAAAAAAACCTAAGCCCCACCCCCTCCTTGTATTTTTAAGTTTAACTGAAGACAAAATAAATGAGCCAACTGCACACATCATCACTGTTGCTTACAAGCAAAATGAGACAACAAATTTAATGTTCCTAAACATAGTAGAAAACTTGAAAGGAGAAAAAAATATAGAATTTCATAGAGCTAATCGTGACAAAAAATTACACAATCATACCCAGTGAAGAAGCAAAGCAACAGGCGAGTCTAGTGGGATGCTTCTCCATTTGTAGTAGTCTCTCCAACTATGCAACTGCTCTGATACTGGCGAGTCAGGCCCTGACCATTTATATGTTGGATTTTATGTTATTCCAAATCTAATAAAAAAGAGGAACGAGAAGTTGAAGAAGAAGTCTGAGAAATAAAGTTACCACAACATGGACATAAAGTACTTGGGAGATCCCAACCATTGTTTAACCTGCAAAAATAAATTTCTAAACCTGAAGTTTGCTCTAAACTAATAAACTAACTGAAAAGGTAGTAAGTGCACAAAAATCATTAGATGTATTATATATGGCTTAATCACTGGATTATTTTTCAACTCAAACAGAAACTCATCACAGGTATGAATAGAAATTTAATTAACAGAAATTTCAGAATATGAAGGAAATAAGAGGAAACCCTAAACAATCAAATGAAGCAGATGATGCTCCACAATCACATTCATGCATCCACATTCCCACTTGATGAAGGCCCCTCTTGTTCAAAAATGAACACCTAGTTTCCTGCTTCACACAAACCTGTTAAAATTACATGAGCATCGATTAAACCATAAAAAATAAAAATAAAAATAAATTTCTATTGTTTGGAAAAGCAGTATTAAGAAGGAAGAAGATCAGTGATCACCTGAAACGTGGCTTCGCGAGAGAAAGTGAAGGGAAAATCGTTGAGGACTTCGACACTCTTCATCTGTTGTTGCAACCTATCACACTCGTGTTTGTGACAATTCCAGTGTGCAATCTAAGGGACAAAACGCGAAGCAATAAAGCTATGTGGATATGTAACGCAAATCGCAACCTAATACCATACATAAGCAAAAGCAGTTGAGGCAAACCTGGTGAGAGAGAGAGCAATAAACAACGGCTTCGCAGCGAGCGCAGAGTCTTGTGGCGGCGCCGCCGCACCGTCTTCCACTCCCCTTCGCCGCGCACTCCATCCCGCTCCTCTCTCCGACAGCCACATCACACATTGTTATGTGCTGCGCAGTAGCCCGGCCCAAGCCTCGCCAAGCCCACTACGGCCCATTCACTTTCACTTCTGTGATGATAATGAAAGCCCTCATCTTAGTATTAAAATACAAAAAGTTTAACTCCACTTTTTGCTCTAGTTTCATAATTTTGTGAATTTTGCTTCTAAAGAATTTTATTTTTTTTGTAAATTTTATCTTTTAATTTACAAAATATTGTAAATGTTGTCCTGATATAGAAAAATTAATACAATTAAGACAATTTTGTAACAATTTTTTTTAAACCGCTATAATTAAAACAATATTGTAACTGTTTTTTTTTTTAAACAGACACAATTAAGACAAATCGTGACTCTTTGTAAATTAAGGGGAAAAATTCATGAAAAAAACATTTAAAGACAATTCACAAGATTATAAAACTTTATTAAAGCAAAAATAAAAATCATCATAGTAAAGCAGAAGAAATACTTATTATTATGCTCCAGGACTAACAAGAAAAAACATACACACTTATGTCAACTCTTTTTAATGTACCAAGGGTATCTTAATCAACCGTAAAATAATCACCTTGTGGGTTTTCCCTTTATAATAAAGCATTTTTATACATAGCAAACCTTGTAACGAAATAGAATTTTTATTTTAATAATGAAATATATTTTATTGTAATTTTAAACAAGTAATTTCATCAGTAAAAAAAATAACGTTTTATATATTTTTAGAAAAATTTAAATTATTATTATTAATTTTTTATTTTAATTTTTAAAAAATTCAATTATATCTCGAATTATTTATTTTTTTAATTTTTATAAATTAAATTTTTTCTCCTTAAATATTAATTGTTTTGTTATCAAATTAATTATTTTATGTGAAATAATTATATATTTTTTTTACAATTTTAAATATTTTTAATTTATTTTTTTATATTTTATTTGAATTTAAAAATAGCATATAATACGAAAAAAATAATTGTTAACATATAATAATAATATTTAAAAAATATTTCATGCTTTAAATTTTATATTTGAATTGCAAGTTAATTATTGACAAATAAATATTTATTTATGAATCAATAACATATTTTCCTAAAAAAAATAATAAGTTAGTCAAAAGATATTGCATAATATCATGCTTCCTTTCAAAAGTGATAAAAAAAAAAATCTAGATATTAATGCCTCTTAAAACTTGATCAAATCTCCTTTATATTTAACTTCTTTGTTTAATTTTTTTCTAACTACAACAGTACCAAATTTGACTTTCCAACACACAAAATGTAAGAGAAAGGAAAATTACTTTAAAAAGTACAAACAAACGTGAACCCACTAGGGTTCGCCTAGTGGTAGGAGGTTAGGGTAGTATGCATGAAGTCATAGGTTCTAACTTCAGTACAACCATTGTACACAAAAAAAAATATAAACAAACGCATTGTCAAACCCATGAAAATCATAACATCATTACTAAAAAAAAAAATAATGAAAATCAACAACTAGCTTGATAGAACGTGCAATAATTTCAAGTAACATCATAAATGTCCTTAAACAAGGGCATTACAAACCTTATTCCCTAGGTTATCACTAAATTTACTTGCTCGTCTAATTCAAACCTCAAGTTGTGAGTCATTTCCTAATTAACTCAAGAGAAGTTAGGGTTTTTTCTTGGGCCTTGTGATGGGCAATAAGGTTAAGAGTATGTAAATTGGATTAGATTGACTCATTTTGGAAATTAGACATTGGATCAATATTGGGTGAGAATGAGCTTGAACTACGTATCAAACTTTGATCAAAGACATTTGGGTTAACCGCTATAGAGTATTTGGGTCAAAAAAACTTAAGCAATTGGAGAATTAGTTGCATTTTTTCTTAGTCAAATTATACTTACAAATTATACTTTCATATTTTATATTTATTTAAAATTTCATATTTTTTTATTTTTTTCAATTTAATCCTTTAATTTAATTTTGTCTATATTTATCTGTTTGGTCAACTCTATATGTTTAAATGTTGAACTCACTACTTCACACGTGAATTGCAAGTACAACGTCCTCTTTTTTTTTTTATAACCAAGTAAAACAAACGCTTAACTTTTATATATGTTACATGTTCGGATATTTTAAGCTAAATTATTATTTTGGTCCCTTATCTTTTTAAAAATTCTATTTTGGTCCTTTATATTTTAAAAAGTCCATTTTTGTACTTTATCTTTTAAAAATGTCCTGTTTAGGTCCTTTCCGTCAAGTCCATTAGTAGACCAGTGACAAAAAGGATCAAAACAGGATATTTTTAAAAGATAAAATACCAAAACAAACTTTTTAAAAGATAAAGAACCAAAATAGGATTTATGAAAAAGATAAAGGACCAAAATAGTAATTTAGCCTGGCTAAACTTTAAGCTTGTATCTTAATTTGTGACCTATTATATGTATACACATGTTCCTTATCGATTAGCAACCTCAAACTCTCTAAGCTTCTACTTGTATTAAAAAAAAAAAAAAAAGCAATGACAGTTGGATTGGCCTTAACAAGTGAAAGTGGACAAAACATTGGTACGATAACCTTGTATTATATTCTAAAGCAGTGGTAGTAAACAACAATAAAACTAAGCAATAGTGGTGCCATCATTTGATGCACTAAAGTAGTGGGAGTAAAGCATCGAACACACATGTAATTGGGTGGTACATTCTAATTGAACATTCAAATTAGACACCTAGTGACATGTCAATCAAATGATTATATCTAACAATTGAGGTTGTTTAATTTACCTCAAGTAAAAATGGAGTTAGATTGAGCTACTGCATAGCCAAGATCAAGATATGGCAAGGGCAATGGATGAACTCCATCCATCAAACCCTAGCTCTTCAAGCACAAATTTCGACCACATAAAAGGACCAAATTATAATTTTTGATCTACTTATTCCAAACCCATTCAACTAGTTGCTTATAAAACATCGTAACCATTTATTATAATATACATATATCTGACGGTAATAATGAGAGCCTTATCTCCAAGTATATCCCAACTCATCCTTGTAATTGAACACACTAAAAACAAACAAAAGCTTCATAAATATTGCTTTGCCCTTTTTTGGCCAAATTACTATTTTAGTCTCTTATCTTTTTCAGAAATCCTATTTTGGTACTTTATCTTTTAAAAATTCCATTTTAGTACTTTATCTTTTAAAATGTCCTGTTTTGGTCTTTTCCGTAAATGGTCTACTAACAGACTTGACAGAAAGGACCAAAACAAAACATTTTTAAAAGATAAAGTACCAAAACCAACTTTTTAAAAGATAAAAAAAACAAAATAAGATTTTTGAAAAAGATAAAGAACCAAAATAGTAATTTAGCCAATAGTTTATTTACCATTATAGTAATCAAAATCGGACCGGCAAGTTCGGCCGTTCAAATTAGGAACAAATCAAGCATCCGGTTCGAGTGAGCCATAAAATTGTTCCATCCAAGAACTGGTCAAAAATCGAATGAATTGGCATTAAACCGGCCAAACAGGTGAAAACTGATGGTTCACCGATTCAAATCGGTTTGGAAATTTTTTATTTTTTTTTGAAAACCAAAGAAAACAACATTGTTTTATGTGTTTTGAAATTTTTAGTTTGTGTCTAAATCCCTAATTCGAATACAAAAGTAGTGAAACCTTCATGTTTGGCTTTGGCGCTTTGTTGTGCAATGTAGGCCCTTTCTCTAGTGGTGTGCGACTCCTTCTCCGATGGTGTGCGACCCGATCCTTCTCCCTTCTTCGATGACTGGCTGTGAATGCGGCTCCTCCTCCTTTCTCCGGTGACCATGTCTAATGATCTAGTTAGTTTTTCTTTTTCATACTCATATCTTTGCTTCATTCTATTATGGGCACAACACAATCATAACATTCACTGGTCTTGCTTTTATGGCTTATAAATTGTTGTCTTTGTTTCCTTCAAACCATGGCTGTGATTTGGTGTGAGTCTGAGACTTTCGATTTCTTGCCTCCATTCCTATAAGGTGTATTACAATATTAGTAATTAATAACGAAATATACTTTTTGTGCTTCCATTTCAATTTCTTTTCTTTGTATGCAATATGCACCTATATGCTAATTTCATTAGTTATGCACTATATTAGACTATTAGACTATTAGTATATTATTTCATTCAATTTGATTGCTTCCATTTTAATTTCTATAAATAACTAAATATAACTAATTAGTAGTTAATTATTATATTGATGCATTTATATTGTTAGTGTTACGGCTCGACCATAACTCATGATCTTCACACATGCCGTGCGACAACACTCGCGTTTTATACCCTTCCCAAGATCGAACCCTCGTGTTACCTTATAAGATTTAACGGGGCTAACCCTGGTACCACCAAGCTGAATTGGCTTGGTGGTACTCAGGTTCGCCCCGTTGATACTATGGCTAAGAGCTATAAGTCTTAGGCTCGAATCTTGGGGGAGGGCAAAAACTCAGTTGAGAAGTCCCATGAGGAATTCTCTCCAAAAAAAGGCACCCTTTTTGTTACGGCTCGACCGTAACTCATGATCTTCGCGCATGATCAGCTTGGTGGTACCAGGGTCAGCCCCGTTAAATCCTATAAGGTAACATGAGGGTTCGATCCTGGGAAGCGTATAAAATGCGAGTATTGCCGCACGGCATGCGCGAAGATCATGAGTTACGGTTGAGCCGTAACAGTTAGCATGGGAGGTGTAATAGCCCAAATTTCAAGTATTAGAAACAAACTATAATGAGACCCTGTTTAGGACTTTGATATTATATTATTGGATAAAGGATATCTTAGTTATTGTTATTGTTGTTATTATTATTATTGTTGTTGTTGTTGTTATTAATATCCTAACGGTAGAAATTAGTAGGAATGAAATAATTGAACCCAAAGAGAGTATCTAGGGCCCAATAAGGGACTAAGCCCAACAAGTCATAAACCACCCAGGCTTTATAAGAAGGAAAGATAGAGAGAGATTAAGGTTAGTTGTTAGAAAATAGAAGGGAGGAGGAAGGAAGAGAAGCAGATTGGAGACTTGAGCCCTAGAGCTTATCTTTGCAGTCTTCCCTAAGTGAGTACTTCCCCCTGACCTTCCCAAGCCTTTACCTTCATTATTTATGTTATTTTCCCTCGCCTTGCCCATCTTAATTATATTGTTAAGATTAGGGGTTTTGAATAGTTATTGAGATCATGGATGATTGGTGAGTTATAAAACTAAATTAATGTTTAGAAACTATCTTGCTCATTGGTGTAACAATAGTCGTGGGTAGAGGAGTTGGCCTTAGACCCCAATTAATTTAAGTATCTATTTGTGTTTGAATGTGTTGTGAAGGGGAATGTGAATTTCCCAAACCCTTGAATCCTTAGGACTAAATTCTCGAGGGTTGATTGTAATGCCTTTTGTATGTTAGGGTTTGGTATGAATTGTAATTATTGTTCTTCATGTGTATTGCATACATGTGTGGTTATGTTGGTTTCTTTTGAGATGAATTTAATGTGAATTGATTGAACCTATGATTGTTTAAGGGCAGAATGAGATTATTGTGAGAGTTTAAGTTAACTTGAGGGTTTCCCTTATTTTGGATAAGGAATTAAAGGATTAGGCTTAAATGAGAACGACTTAGATTGATAGGAAATTCCTATTTTGAAATAGAATGTTAGGTAATTGGACACTAAGATAGTATGAACATGACCTTATAGAATTTTGGTAGTTTAAGGAGGCCTCAAGAAGCCCCCATGCTCGGAAATCACAATTTTGCAATTGTTGAGTGGTGAGCACGTCCGTGTTTACCTTCCTAACAAAAAACGTCAACTTAGTGGGCAGAAACAAGTAGGAAGATGATTGAATTAGACTTTGTGTCCTTCATAAGAATTGTATCTGTGGATGTTAGCTAACTAATGGCTTTAGAATCACCTAAAAATAATGTGTATGACTCAATATATGCTTAAAATACGGCACCTATATCAAGCTATTAGCGGGTAGCAGCATGTTTAACTTTAAGTCAATTTCGTCCATGATCTAGGTTAAATTAGCTCATGACTTCTTCATGAAAGTTGTAGATTTTACTCTTTCCATAAACACCAAGATCACCTCCAACGCATCTCTGTAGCCTAAGTTATAACTCAAACAAGGACGAAAGGTCAAGACCCATAAAAATTCAAAAATTAATTAAGATTTTCATTAAAGTCTAATTGAATCCAAACATGCATAGGACATTAATATTAAGCCCAATAAACATTCAATAAAGTCAAATACTAAGTCATAATAAGCATTTAAAATTGGTTGATCTAACACACCCGTGCTCCTTTGAGCATGTGTGTATTGAGCTCCTTGTGAAGTGTGTGAATTTGGAGTACAAGGGTAGTAGGACTAGCTTAGATAATCAAAAACTGAACTGAAAAACTATTAACTAGACTGTTTAGAGATAGGAATATGATATGGGATAAAGGGAGTGAGTACATGACGTTATGAATGTTAGTTTACTTGCACGATGATTGTGACTTATGATATTATGCTCGTGTGTATTATGCCATGAGATGTATGATACGACTTGATATCATTGTGACAAGTGACCTAGCTTGTGAGAGGTGAGAATGGGCTCGAGTGATATCTTATTTGTGAAAGACTTAGCTTGTGAGAGGCGAGGATGGGACTCACTTGTTTGTAAATAAAAGGTTTGGAAGGACACTTGTATGCATTGTATGTATGAGACTTGCATCATAACATTTGAGATGATTGTGCTGACAAAAAGTATGTATGAATTTGGATAATGAAGGCCCTAAAGGGTTGTTTAACCTGGCCTTGGGGGTGATTATACCTGGTGTAGAAACCCCAATGACTTATGCTGATCCCATGAAGTTAGGGCATACTTTGAAAGCTGGGTAATCCTAACTAGTCACCAGAGAATATCAACCTAGTGTAGAGTGCTAAGTCGAAGGTATCAGTATGTTGATGGCACTTCCTTATGACTAGCATGTACTTCTAGACTACTTTCTTAAGTTATAATTGGTACCACATGTGCATGAAGTAGAAACAAGGCATGCATATGCATCTTGTTGTAGTATGATATGTTGAATTGTGCTATATTGTGATTATGTGAAGCTTGTGTGCCTTTGTTCAGATCTGATTGTTATATTGTATATATATGTTAAAACTGTAATTGTGTTTAATGATATGAATGGATGAAATGTTAAGATTATGAGTATATAATCATGCTATACATGTATGTTGTTCCTGTTTGATAAAGAATGAGATATGTGTGTCTAACTACTAGGCGAAAGATATAAAGTATGTTTGTACCTTAAGTAAGAATGGATGTTTTCGCTACCTTAGGGATATGAGAAAGGTTATACTCTAGAATAGTATTATGAGGGTTCTAATAGTCGTGAATAAGAAAAAGGATGGATAAGTTATCACCCAAAGTATTAGGAAAGTGTGATTTTAGCAAGAGAAATATAATTGTGTGTGTTAAGGTGAATGTTAAGAGTATCCTAGAGTATTCCTAACATTAGGTTTGACCATAGTGGGCAACTCTAAGTATCAAGCGAAGAAGGGTAGACTCTAAACAAAAATGTCTAGTCAACTAGAGTAAGTTGTAGATAAAAGGTGTTAGTAGGGATGAAATACTAAGATAATGATGAGAATAAATCAATGTAATAGTTGTGAGAATTAATTAGGAGTTAATAGGAAGCATTGACAATTGAAAATTATAAATTCGACCATAGGTATAGAGATTTATTAGAGACTTAGAGAAAGTAAAGCCATGAAGGCTAAGTGATAAAGGTTGTTAGGGTAGAAAAGTCTAACATAGCCATAGAGTCCTTAGAGCACTCACTGAGACTTTTGTCTCATTCCTTTAAGTTTCTCTTTTTGTTAAGGAACCAGATGAAGACATATGCTGATGGAGCTTAGAGTCGCATGCAAGAAGGACGTAGTTAGCTTTAGTTTAAGTTTTGTATTTTTTTTTCTTATGTTTGTAAGATGCCCTTGAGCAATAGATGAATTGTATTAGGCATATATGTGTTCTCTTATCACTCTTGTATAAAAATTTGTTTATGTTTTTTAGCAGCTTTCGCACAATGTTTTTATGTTTTAAAGTTTTTACGTTCGTAGAAATCTAGGTGTAGTTACAGTAATATTCTTTAGGGTGTTACAAGGGGTTTCGATTTTCCTATCAAAGTGAATCACATATAGGGTTATGCAATTATTTCTCCCTTGTTTTGTGTAACGTTTGGCCGCTTTTAGGGTCGAAGACTGTCCCTACAAACTAACACAAGACTTTTCAGCGTGTTTTATCCTTGCTCACACACTTCCTTAGAAACTTCTCAAGAGGTCACCTATCCCAGAATTGCTCCAAGTTAAGCACGCTTAACTGTAGAGTTCTTAAGTGATGGGCTACCGAAAAGTAGATACATCTTGTTGGTATAGGTAGCACTTATTATTTCCTTTAAGCCATCCTCAACTGTACAGTCCCATGCTTGCACAGTCTTTGGATCCCTCTTATTCTGGTGTGTATTCGATTCATTCATGTACCCCTCCTGCTAGAAGCCTGTCAAGAGCTACTCCTTGTCCATGCCTCATCTTTTTTGCATCAGCGATCACTCCCCGCCCTCGTCAGTGCCCGGGATGTTACATTTTGCATTGTGGCGGCATTCCCTAACAAAGTGAATCACGTACAGGGTTTTCCTAAAAAAGTGAATCACATGCATTTCCTTTTCCTATAGTTTTTTTTGGTTAGCTAATTTATTCTAAATCCACTTTATTGAATATTGATTGTTACTCTTTCTCATTGTAGGAAGCACCAAGTGTGAATGCTCCTCAAGATAACAATCCTACTTTGTGTGCCAATACTAATACACAACCATCACCAGAAAAAAAATCCACAGAAGGCTTTACTACTTATCGTAGGAAAAGTGATCCAACATGGGAACATTTTGCATATAAGAAAAAGGGAAGAACTAGTGTGTATACTTGCATTCATTGTGGATAAGTTTATAAAGGGATGGGCATAAATAGAATGAAACAACATCTTACAAGCGTATCAGGTCAAATAAGCTCTTATAAGAAAGTTCCTCACGATGTTTGTTGTCGAATGTTAGAATTGTTAAGAGGTATCCAAAAAAAAAGAAAAAAGACTAAAGACCTTAATGATGCATATGATGATCAAATTAATAAAGGGGAAGTACAAGAAGTTCAACCCAATCTGAAAGTTACTTTCAATACCAGAAAAAGAAAACCCAATGTTGAAATTGGTAGTTATTTTGCTCCAAGGACAACTCCTGGCTCCCAACCAACTTAAAGAGTGTATTATCTAGCAAGAAAGCAATACATAAAGCTAAGATGGCAATTACTAGATGGTTTTATAATGTTAACATTCCATAAGTCACCATATTTTCAAGTTGTTGTAGATGCAATTGTTGCTATTAGGCCTGGTTTCAAAGTTCCATCTTATCATGACTTAAGCGTCAATTTTTTAGGAGATTGCAAGAAAGAATGTCAACTACTAGTTATCGAGCCAATTGGGTTAAGAGTGGATGTACAATCATGGCTAATGGATGGAGTAACCAAAGACAAAGAACTTCGATAAACTTTTTAGTTTATTATCCTACAAGTAAAAGTTATAACATTTGATAGTCCTAAATGTACTTGGTAGTTGTCCTAATTACTCTTTGATAAACTTTCCACTTTATTGTCCTACAGGTATCACATTTGTGAAATCTATTGATGCATCAGATGGTAAAAAAGATGCCAAGACATTGTGCAATTTATTTTCTGAAATTATTGAGGGGGTTGGACCTGAAAATGTTGTTCATTTAGTGACAGATAATGTAGCTAACTATGTAGCTACGGGTAAACTGATACATGAAAAATATGAAACTATTTTTTGGTTTCCTTGTGTTGCTCATTGTTTGAATATTCTTTTGAAGGATATTGGTAGTATGCCTGTAATGACCCGCTATCGCAACATGGTTAACTGACAACTAATGGAACACGGAGATTTAATTTTAGAAGAAAACTCTTGATTAATTTATTTATGAAAAGAGTGTGAAATATATTTTTTTTGGTGGGATATATGACGTTCATTCCTTTCAAAACTCCGACGTATAAAGCACAAACGATCATCCAACATACTAAAATAACCTATGTATATATCACAAAGCATCAAGTGCAAATGGTTATGCCTTATGACATTTACAGACCAACATTATCATCAAAGCATCTCAAAAGAGAATGTGCGTGCACATACATCAGTGTGTCTATCAACAAAAGTACATCACAAAAGGGGAAGGGCAAAAACACATCACACACACCCTAGGCTGGTCCTACTCCTAAAAGCTACATCTAGGAAAGAGGAGCAACAGGTGGCTCCTCAACTCTAGCAGCTCCACGACGAGGACGAGGTCCCTGAGCGAACAAGCAACGGTACTCCCTAGCTTTCATGCGAGGTCAAGCAGCAGTAGTAGGCTCTCTTCACATCTCCTAGATGGGTAACCAAAACTCTAGTGATGTATACAAAGTCACAGAAAACACATCAATTCTCATAGAAGCATAAGAAAGCGTAAGCTCTCCCCTATAGTAGACATTCTAAAGCTCGCAGTCGATCCTCCAAGCTTCACCTACTACCACGGCGGTCTCACAAAAGTCAATGCGATAAAGACCCATATGAACGTGGTTTCAGATCATCAATAGCGGTCTCAATGCTTTGGGTCGTCTCGGCATCTGCTCCCACAAACACAACGTTCTAGATCATCACAGGCATGAACCACACGTGCAAACAACGTAAGGGTAAGCTTATGATAAAAATAAATACAGAGTTCTAACTAACACAACAATTATTTTCAAGAAAGAAAGAATACTAATATCAAAGAAGATTTCAACATTTTTAAATAAACATATATAAATATAATGCAA
The DNA here is from genome assembly GCA_004329165.1 of Spatholobus suberectus. Classification (NCBI taxonomy): domain Eukaryota; kingdom Viridiplantae; phylum Streptophyta; class Magnoliopsida; order Fabales; family Fabaceae; genus Spatholobus; species Spatholobus suberectus. The sequence continues at coordinate 66,251,939 of CM014730.1, read as the reverse complement.
CATAATTTCATACAATTCATGTAGACATTACTCCATGGAGACTTTTTCAACAACTCGAGCAATCATTATGGAACGTCCCTTAACATAGCACTTGAGCCACAAGGATCGCATGGATTCTTTCAAGGCACAACTATTGGGGGAGCCCATGAACTGATCTTGCGGAAGTTGGTAGTGGTTTCATCAGGATAGACATGCATGGGTAGTGGCTTATCACGGCACAAGGGTTAGCGATGACCTTGACCTCAATGTGGGATTCGCCTGTCTACCTATCCTCAAGGTCCATCAATAGCTACCCCACTCTTTCTTCTGGCACTAGGTTGAGAGCTATACACCGACTCCCAACTTACGTGCCTACTCACGACACCATCTTAATAGGACCCATGCAAATACGTTCATACCAATAATAGCAACAAAACATTAACTCAGAATATGACTAAGAGCCACACTTTATTTCCAAAATAAATTCCCAATATCCGTAATTTAACAGATAACGCATGTTATCAAAATTTATGAACTCAGCTTTGGAGTTCCCCTCTTAAATCTCTTTTTTTTTATTAACCCTTACTAATAACTTAATGATTTATATTCTCGATAAATTATGCTTTTATACATAGAAAATTGTATTCATTAGAATAGAGAAAGATTTATAAAACCTTTAATATATTAAAATATGAAATCAAATATTTGAATTTATCAAAATTATTTTCTATTGAGAAATAACATGTGCATGTTTATTTATTATATTCATACATTTGCATATATATATATGTGTGTGTGTATACTTAGACGTCTAAAGGCATATTAGAATGCCAAAGAAATATCTGTTTCTCAACAGATTTTTGACTTCGACGAGCACTATATGCATATATATTTATATTATATAATATGTTTTTACGTGTACATCCCCTAAAAAAATTTTAAAGGCACATTTAGATGTCTAAAGCGTATTCCTCAACAGATTTTTTTTATATATTTATTTTTTATTCTTGCTTAAAAGAGTAATGTTCTCTCTCTCACACACACAATATATATATATATATATATATATATATATATATATATATATATATATATATATATATATATATATATATATATATATATATATATTATTTATTTATTTATTTATTTATTTATTTATTTATTGGGATTTTAGTTCATCAAAATTTACCATTTAAATTTTTTAGGTGTTGTAAATAAATGAAATCTTAATAGGTAAAACAGCATATAACTCAATCATTCAGTCCCAAAATTTTTGCATGATACATGGTCTCAAGAATCAAATAAATAAATCTATTTACACGTGCACACTTTTATCTATATCAACAATCATTTCTTTACATCTAAATCAACAAATCACATAAGATTTACATTATTTTGCACACAATACAGCAGCCAACATATTTCATTCATATCATACTTCTATAATTAAAACAAAGAAAAAATTAAATCAAAATACAAGAAGAACTTGTTAGAAGATGAATAACCTCTTAACAGCATTTCCCATCTTAACAAATATTTCAAGTCCATCACATTTATGCTAGAATATTAAAGATTAAAAGGAGGCAAAGAAGAGTACAAACTCCCTTACTTGTAGTCCTATTTGTATGCAAGGGTGCTCCAAGTGAGAAAAAATGAACACAAAGTGGGTTGGATCTACTCTAATCTCCCAAGTTCTAGCTAGCTTGCAAGGCGGAATGGCTTATGCCTTCTCCGCCCCGCGCCGCCCCCCCCTCCCGGTTTTTTAACTCTCACGGTTTCACTTTGCTGAAATGTAAGGAATCCTTGTTTTCAACTTTCTCTCCCACGTTCAACATAAAAAAAAAGTTCCAGGGGCTTCGGTCCAACAGTTTATTTAGGCGGGGTCTGTTATACTTTTTTCTTCGATTATTTAAAAAAACAAGTCTAGGGAGAGGTTTAAATTCAACATGTATTCCAGGGGCTTATAAAACTAATATATTAATAGGTAATATGTTGACTTAAACATTGGGTAGTGGTGGGTTACATGTGGTCGGCCAAGCAAGCCCACTTTTGGGTAATTTAGTTTTTGAAAATTTTACTAGAAATAGTTAAGGTGATTTACTAAAAATGGGAGATAAGATTTAACTAAAATTAGTAAATTAAAAATTAATTTACCTTGAAATAGGTACTAATTATCTTGGACAAATGTGTTAATGACACATTAGGATTATTTTATGATAAATTTATGACTACTTGTTTATTTACACAGTGTAATTTTACACACTTAAATTTCTAGTTTAATTAAAACCTCATCGGAATTTGTCACATAAAATCATACAAAGTGTTTTAATTAAATTTTCTCAATAAAACTAAATTTAAAATTTCTCTTGTAATTAATTTTAGTCACTTTTAAATCACACGTTAAGAGAACACGGTGTTACAATGCCTCATGTTGCAAAACTTGCCTCAAAGGCTTCAAAAGTAACTGTGCTTATGTACAATCATATGATATTCTTATCTTGGCTAAGGAAAAGAGAAGGTTGGCAAGAAATTGTACGTCCAGGAGTGACTTTATTTGCTACTACATTTATTACATTGAAAAATATTTATGATCATAAGCATGATTTGCAAGCTTTGGTGGCTGACAAGCACTTTACTAGCCATAGGTTAGCAAGGACTGCTGCAGGAAAACTTGTTAGTTCTATCATTTTGGATGATAAATTTTGGACTAATTGTTATATGATTGCTGAACTTGTGGCTCCCATTATTCTATTATTGAGAATTGTAGATGGGGATGAAAAACCTTCCATGGGTTATGTTTATGAGGGCATGCAAAAGACAAAGAATGCACTAAAGGAAATGTTTAAGAATAAGAGAACTTTGTATAATCCATACATATATATTATTAAGGCTCAGTGGGATAAACACTTAAAACACAATCTTCATGCAGTAGCTTACTTTTTAAATCCTACATTCTTTTATGATGAGAAGTATCATGAAAAGAATAGGGTGGTGCAAGCAATTCTTGATTTATTTGATATGAAAGCTTTTTGTCCTGACTTGTCCAAAGCCATTAAAGAGATGCAAATATATCATGAAAGACAAGGAAGTTTTAGTCGACAAAGTGCTCTTACTGTGACAAAGACAATATGACTTGGTAAACATCAATTTACATTTTTTATGTATTAAAGTTTTATACTTAAATAGTTATGCATATTATATTTCTTATGTCATGTAACTAAATATATTTCTTGTAGATAAATGGTGGAGATTGTATGGAGGTAGTGATCCAACTTTGCAAAAGTTGGCAATTTGTATTCTTAGTGCAACTTCTTCTTCTTTAGGTTGTGAGAGAAATTGAAGTCTCTTTGAACGTATTCACACAAAGAAAAGAAATAGACTTAAACATCAAAGATTGAATGATCTTATTTATGTTGCTTATAACTTGTGTTTGAAGAATAGGTATAAAAGTTTCTCTATGTCAAAAGTTGAAACATTATTTTCACTTATTTTTTTAGCATAATTGCTTTGTCTTATGATATTGTAATGTTTTATTGTTGGTTGCACTACAAGAAGACATGCTATGATCCCATTGATTATGAATCCATTGACAAGGTTGATTTTTGGGTAATTGAGGAAGAAGCACCTTCCAAACTTGATATTGATGAGATTGAGAATGTTCTTTATCATGATAATGCAATTCCAATAGTTGGTGATTTATTAAGAAATGATGAAGGTTAATGTTTAGTTTTAATGTTTTATAGCATATATTTTGTAGATAAAGTATTATTCTAGAATTAAAAATTTATTTTTCTACTTGTTTGTTATTTAATTAGGTAATAAAGAACTTAACACTTCAGAGTTTCAACTTGAAAGTGGAGTGGTGGTGGTTCAACTAGGGAGTATTTCATTCCTAAAATATTTAAATATGAAGGAATCAACCTCAATGAATATTATGAGAATTGATATTTATATATATTGTTTATTTTCTAATTGTAGTTGTTAATGGATATTATTTTATGTTGTTAAACTTAAATGTTATGTCATACTTATTTTGGTTTTATGTGTAACTTTGCCTGTTATATGTTATGAGTGATGACATTGTTAAGTGAAGTTTAATTTTTAATGTTATAAAGTTATGAATATTATGTTATTTATTTAATATTGTTTAGGATATTATATTAAAATTTTAAAAAATAATATTTATTTATTTACCGATTCAACCACGATTGGACTATTAAACCTTGAACCAGTGAGACTTTTAAGCATTAAAAAACACAATGATTTTCCTTTCTTTGTAGTAGGAGACATTAGTTGTATGATTATTGTTTAACCACTTATTATTGTGTTTTTATCTTGAGACATAAACATGACATTTTATGTTAATTTAATTTTTTAAATTAATTTCTTATAATTTTATACTAATTTATTACTTAATATTTCATATAATATTAAAAATACCTGATTATCACCTATTTGATTACAATTTAACTATAATCATATTATAGCAAACTACAAATTAATTCCTTCGCCAGTTTAATGATTAGTTTAACTTTAAAAATATTACTTTTTTCCTGTATAGTTTTTAATTGAATGGATTATTTTCCTCTTATTTGTTTTAAATAAAACTAGTCATGGTACTTGCGCATTCACACGTAATTAACTATTAGATTTTTAAAATTATGTTACTGCTATTAATCACAAAATAGCTATAATTGTATATTTAATTGTTAACATGATAGTATTTTTTTAATATAACATTTTATTAGAAAAATCTGAGACGGTGTGAACAGATCTATTCTTTATATTCCCTTCGTTGTTTATGGTCATTTCACTTTTTTCTCATTTATTATAATTTTTTCGTTTGTATTTTCTTATTTCTCTCGTTAATCAACAAAAGTATTTAAACAAAAGTATAAAAAAGGATAAATGTTTTTTTTTCCTATGCACTTCTTTCATTTTAAAAAGAGTTTAATGGATATAAATATCAATGAAAACATATATAATTTATTAATTGTCCTTTTTCTGAAGTTAGAAATTTATTAATTATAAAAACATCGTTTTCTTTTTCTACTTCCTTTTTTTATTTTCTCTATTTCTATCATCCTTAATTGTCTTTTTAAAATTCTGTTTGGTAAAAAAGAAATAGTAAAAAAAAAAAGGAAAGAGAGAAAGTAGATGAGAGATAGGAAATGAAGAATGTTTTTTTTTTTTTTTTTGCTGAAGGAAATGAAGAATGTTGGTAGGTTAGAAATAGGAGGAGAGATATATATTGTCACAAACATTTTGTGGTTATTTTATTTCCATCGGTTAGAAACTACCAAATATTACTTGACTAAGAAAGTATATAACAATTTTCTAATGGTTTAAAATCACCAAAAAAAATGTCCTAACCCAAAAAAAGAGAGGCAAAAATGTATATAACACAACAATAATCGGTTTTCAAAAACCATAATTGATTATCTTGTAATTTTTTATTCTTTTTCCTATTTCTCTCTTCTTTATTTCTTTCTTATTTCTCTTAAACTAAACACTTCCATAATTTACCTTATTTTTATCTACTCTATTTTCACCCATTCTATTTCTTTCTCTCTCGCCAAAGAGAGTGTTAAAAGAAAAATAATAAAATGAATCAAGCATTTTTTGGACATTTCAAATTATTCTTTTAAAATTTATCTTTTACTGAAACCGAAAAAGGGTTCAACTCTTTATCTTAATAGAAAAAATGTGTTACGCACATATATTTCTGCTTTATTTCAACTTTCAACAAGTCCTTGGCCATCATTTCATAACTTTATTAAACACAACACTTTAACCATTCCATTTTGAAAGGTCATTTAGGCGGCCCATTTGTATTCATAATCCTAGTAAACATTGGTATTCCTATAATGTTATAGCATACCTTGAATTCCACCTTTTAGTGTTTGAAAAGATGAAGGATGCTACCAACTTTCTTTCTTTGTTTTCTTATTCTGCTTGACGTTCTATGAAAAATGCTTTTGATTGCCTGTTTTGTAAAGTGAGATCCAAAGTTCCTATGATATTGCCATAGTACAAGCAAATAAAAAAGATACCCCAAAATCACACTCAATACTTAAAAAAAGAGATGCCAAATCTTGAGCTATCAAATAAAATACCAACTATTCAGTGGGTTCCTCTTTTCCCCTATAATCCCTTTACAAAAGGTAGCTGCCATTTGTTATTATATAAGAGTCCTTGATTCTATTGAATACTTGAACCTCGAATTATATTGATAAGATCTAATCCAAACAGTTTGTTCAGTTGGTCGGGCATCATAGGCATTCCATGTAGTGAATGAATATAATATGCAAATGAGCTATGATACCTATTAGCCAATTAACCCTAACCTCAGCATTCAGCAACAAACCCCTCTCATAAAATTAAGTTCCCAATGGACAAAAGCAGATGAACTTGACCTATTCAACTGTGCAGTGTGCAATCACTGGCAGTGACTATAGAAGGATGGAAGGACATAAAAAGAAGGGGCCATAATTTTTATAGGGTCTGATATTCTGTTTGACCATTAACAGAGTGGACCTAAGTTTAAATTAAATTTTGATCACTATGCATCAATGCTAGTTCTTTTGGCTTATCTGTGTAAATCTTGTTGGAAAAGGTTAACCAAGTAGCTAGGATTTGGAGGGTACCAAGAAATCACAGTTAGGCTTGCTCTAATTTGTATCTATTTCTAATGTCTATCATAGGAGAGATCTTGGTCCAGTGCGTTTGAGCTAGTATCTAAATAATTTCGGTGTATCGTTCCCAAAAATAAATTAAAAAATGATGTAAAGTTAGATGGCAGTTGAGATTGCTAAGTTTGAAGAACCTATAGGGCATGATTTCATTGTAGATTTGGGTCACCAACAGTTCAGAATAGGGCCGATTTCTTCAAAATTTGATCTCTTTTGAAATTTTATTTGACCTTTTTGATAATTTTAAAATGGCAAATGCTAAGTATCACATGCTAGAAAATGGCATATAAACTAACTCATGGTTTTCGTCGGTGCTAGTTTATTAGTAAATTCGGTGATTGGTTTTTATCTTGGTTCCTGGACTTCAATTGTTTATTAAAGAATTTTTGCTTTTCTTAATAAAAATTTTAAAGATAAAGTGAAATTGTATTTGATGTTTCGTGATTTGAACAAAACATAAATTTATTATTATTTCAGCCGTACATACAAATGATAAATTTACCTTCCATAGGAATTATTAGGCGTCATTCTCGTGTGGAACCATACATATATTTTTTATTATTATTACGAAAAGAACTTCAAAATCCACCTCTAAACTTGTGATGGTCTGATGGATAAGTAATGCATTATGCATTTGGATTATTCGGCTTTATGTAGTTGACACGAGGCGGCAGAAAATAAAAAGAAAAATTATATAAAAATTTAAGAATTGAATTTTCATCTATTGTTAGCATAAATATTTTTTTTGGAATTATAAATATTTTTACATAATTAACTAATTAAAAATCATTTTATGTAAGATTTTTAAAATAGTTGTTATAAAAGTAAAAAACTTAACATACATTATAATATGTGATTAGATAATAGTCTAAAAAATATTTACAATATTAGAATGTTCACCAAAAATATAATGTCGTAAAAGATTTCATATATCAAATGTGTTTTTAAAGTTATATTAAATAAATCTGAATTTTCTCATATCTATAGTAATATAAAAATTGTCAAGTCTTTCTCACGTGTCACTGTTCTGCGAGCCCACTTTTTTTAAAAAAAATTCTCCTTTACCCTTTTCCTTTACTCTCTCTCTCTCTCTTTTTGTATCTGTCTCTCAGCGTACGTTAGTCTAAGTACACACATCTAGTTTATTGATACAATAAGATTATACAAGAAAAAAAATATAAAAGTCAATTTTATAAATGTCACAAAATAATAATTAAATTATTATATTTTTTATTTTTTATAACATGATATTATTATATTATTAAAATAATAAAAAACCCAAAATATAAATTAGCTTTGAGTAATAACCGAGTCGGTGAATAAAAGAAAAAATTAAAAAAAGTTAACAAAAGTTGAACTACGTCTTATTGACTATGACAATAGGGACACCTGATAAATCAAGCACAGTGAGACATTCCCCTCTCCGCGTCAAGGTTGAAATGTCCTGTTTGCAATATCGGGTCCTCACTGTCTCCTTGCCTTGAATGGCGGATTCGCAGCAGTGTTTCTGATTTGACTACGAGATATTAATTTATGAATAAAATCAATCTTGGGAAAACAACTCTAGGAAAATATATGCACCCCTTTCCTGATTGATTTGATCTGCCACTGCCTCAATCTCAACGCTTTGAATTATCATTTGCCAAAAATTCCAACACCATTCCAATTAAAAGTTTATAATCGAGAGTTTCCTTCTTTGCTCTTGGCAATTCCAATTTTGTTTAGGACTATTTGATCTGTTATCATATTTTTTGGATTAATTCTTATATTATGAATCATTTTTTTATTTTTAAAAATTCTACGACTATATATTTTATTTTATACCTATCATTTTATAATTTTTTGTATTATATTGAAAAAAAAATAATGAATTGTTTAGTAAATTATTTTTTAATTAATAATTAATTTTCTTCAATTAATATTATAAAATTATAATAAAATACTTATAAATTATCATTAAAATAATATTTTATGAACTAAACTAATTTTAAACTTTTTAAAAATTAAAGGATTCATGTATTAATGTTTTTATTTTTAATTTATATTTTTATCGCTAATAAAATAATTTGTTGAATATTTTTAAAATTTATATTTTATATACTTCACTAACATTTATAAACTCACAAATTACCATATTCTGGAGGAAGATATGACATTTCTAATCATCTTAATCACATAGCCCAAAAGATGATATGACATTTTCTATTCAATTCAGCACATAACTTTCTAGTAAGCCCAGCTATTTGTGTGACATAGTCGATCATTTCTTGAAGAACTAATTGTACTAAGGTGAGGTGGCTTGTGAAGGAAAGATTGTAAGCCTTCCAAGTACACGATCTTTGGTTTACCTTGTCAATAATGCTTTTATAAGTTTGATTGTTAACTTGTTTGTGCAAGAGAAAAACATCAAGATACTTCCCTAAATCATTCTTACACTGATAGTCAAAATCCTCACTAATTTGCTCTCGATTTGTCCAATGAACATTATTAGAGAAACAAAATCGTATTTTATCTTAATGCACTTTTTGACCATAATTTTTACAAAATAACCCCCAAGAAAGTTTGAATAATCTCTACCTACTCTAAACTTACTTCAGCAAAAAGAATAAGGATATTAGCAAAAACCAAATTGAAAAGCTTAATCCCCCACAAGAAAGCTAGATAGGATTTCAAAAATAATGATCCACGACCAGGTTTGCCAAATGAGACAATCACATAAGATAATTGAGTAAGGGGACATTGGATCACCATGTTTGATTGCTTGTGAAGGATGAAACTTTGCAAAGGCCTTTCCATTCCAAAGCATTTTCATCCTAAGAGTAGAAATGCAATAACCACACACAAGATTTACAAAGGAAGAAAGGAACCTAGTATCTTTTAAAGTCTCTTGAACATATTACCATTTTAGTCTCTCAAAATCTCCAAGTCAATTTTAATGGTCATCTAACCATATGACCCTTTTTTCAATCTCATAATGTGGATAACCTTTTGCATTATGACAATACTATCATTACAATATGATTCCACGTAACCCCTTATAGCCTTTGAATCATGCATAAATTGATCTGATTATCTTTTGTGGTCCCCTCAATGGTCATGCATTAATTGAGTCCAAGTTACTTGAATAATCCCAATAAGCATTTCTTTGCTCTTGTAGTTGGACCAATGGACACTTGAATAGGATATGAATACGACTTTTCCAAAGTGCCCTTACTTGTGCTAGCCATACCCTCATCATTCCACTCCTCTTAAGAGGATTTTACCTCAAATCACTTCCCATGTCAAATGGACTCAAATCAAACACATTAAAAGTAGTGTTTACACCATGCTCACCTAGTAGGCCTAGCTTGTAAGTATTATCATTAATCATTTCAAGAATCTAAAAAGGACTACCCATTTAGGCAGCAACTTGGATTTTCTTTGTTCAAAAAATTATTTCTCATTATTCTCTTTTTTATCAGTCATTCCTTCTTTCTTTTGCTCATTGACCAAACTTTGTTATTTGCATTCCCACTTTTATTTTTTTATTTATTCTTTTTTTTTCCTCACATTTCTTTTTGTAAACTCACTAGGTCTTAATGGACCTATTTTAGTGTTATAGAATAAGAGTGATGTTGCATTGAATAAGCACAAATAAGTACTTATTGGTGATGTCATCATGTTTCACTCATTGATCAAATTGCCAAGGATGCTCAAGTAACAAGTGCTTGACTTGCATAGGCATCACATCATATAGCACCTCATCTTCATATTTCTAATCTGGAATGAAACTAGCACCTATTTGTTTACCTTTACTTTACCACTATCGTCCAACTAATGTAACTTATATGGTTGTGGGAGCTTAAGTGCAGAAAGCCCCAATTTCTCCACCATGATGATACTAGCTACATTAGTGCAACTACTCCCCCATCCTTGGTCATATTGCATATCTTGTCCTTCATATAACATCTAGTATGAAAGATGTACACCCATTCTAAGCCTTCATCTTCTTTCACTTGCACACTCAAAACTCCCTTAGTTGCCAAGGTTAATTCTCTCGGGACTACAAAACCTTTGTACATCCTCTAATGGTTGCATTTCCACATCATCATTTTCATAATTAGTCACGATCTCACCATTATCTTGCATTACCATAGCTCTTTTATTTACACACTTACTTGATGTGTGTCTCTTGCCTTGATATTTAAAACATTCAATGTCACAATTTTTATCACTCGAAGTTGCAAAGTTACCTTGTGTCTAGGGATAGCCATAAGGGTGCATGAGTAGTAAACCACATTACCTGCCCCATTGGATGAAAACTTACCTCACACCTACACAGGTATTTGTTAAGCAAATATATGATAAATTTGTGTTCATGATTTTTAAAGGAAAAGAAAGAGAAAAGCCAAATAAATATAGAAATTATGGAAAAATAGGTAGAAATTTGTATAGATTTTGTTCCGCACCTTTAAATTTTGCAAAGAATTGATTTTAACTGAATTTCTTTTATTTTTACAGAGAAAATAACAAAACTTGTGAATTTGGCCTTAGCTTTGAAAATACCAAGAGTAGTGTCTCATGTTGCAAAGGAAGAATTTCACCTGATCTTTGGAGTTCCTACTCCTAACGTTGGAATAAGGGAAGAAACATTGTAGCATCAATCTTATTCAATATTGAAAATGCTCCAAGGAGAAAAATGTTGATTTTAACACCAATGTCCCCAAAGTTACACTTTTAGTTAGCGTTGGAAACGCATAATCAAAACTAGAAATTTCAAAACTCAGCACTGCTAACGCTGATCTTAGCACCCAACACTAACGAGGAAAATCAGTTATGCTTTGTCCTAAATTGGATGTGTGGGGAGATCATTTTAGGGTACTATATAAGCCAGTTATGAGGCCCATTAAGTGAGGGTCATCATTTCTTCACTCTCGGCCTCTATTCTTTAAAAAAAAAAACAAAACATCTCATCACCTTATTGTTATTTTACAATATCAATGAAACATTAAATATATTTTTCTTATTATATCCTTTATCATTTATTGTGGAGTGAGAAAATAAAAAGGAAGTATAAAGAAGAGAAAATCTAATTAATATGAAATATAAAGGGTATACTGGGAAATTGCATAATATTTTTTGTAAAATCTAAAATATTAATTATATTTCTGAATTTTTATGCTAAAACCTTATGCAAAAGTCTAAAATGTCAAATAAAATAGGACGAAAGGAGTTGGATCCCTACATTATGGCTAGGAACAATTTCTACTTCCTATTAATCTTTTTTTAATAATTCATAATGTGAATTATAAAAAGATGAGTATTAATAATATACTTTTTAACACATTTTTTCTAATACATTTTTTATTTATTGTTAAAATTTATTAAAATTTATAAAATTATGAGCAAAAATTATTAAATAGGAAATGAGATTACAAATTTAATTTTTTACAGATTTCAGTTAATAATTAAGAATGTGCTTAATAGTATATTGCTAACCTTTTTCTGATTAAAAAAGATCATTAATTACTTGACTCCGCGTAAACCTGAAGCCGAATTGATTTCCATGTACTATATCGATATTCACATGCAAGTTGTCATTGATTATTTAATTAAATTAGTAATTTAGAAAAGTTGGAATTTGCGTTATCTTAAACTTTCGTATTTTTCTCGACTTTATGAAAATTAAAAATCATTCCATGTCCTTCGACCGTACAAGTCACTCATCTTTCCATGTTATGATTTTGAATTAGAGATACTCAAGCTACATTATTAATCAAATAAAATAAATTATTGGCACGCATAAAATATAATTGTTCTTTTTGATTTTGAGTTGGCATTGTTTCCAGTCTTGACCAAAATCTTTATCAATTATTCTCCATAAAGAAATCTCTTTAAATTATTACTTAAATAAACATAGGCTTAAAATTAAAATTCAAAGAGCACAGTAGGAACAAAATACTATGCAAATCCCAACGATATTTCACTTCCTTAATTTAATTTCCAACAGCAGCATATGTATGTTCTACATTGTAAGTAAACAGCAACCTTTTACCACAAAAGGCACATCAACATGGACATAAAAATCAAAACAAAAGAAATAAAATAACCCACACGAGGCAGCACGTGCAATGCATGATATCGCTTCGAACAAGATTAGCTTAGATACTCTACACCCATAAATACTCATTTTTATTACAACACCACAGAAAAAAGAAAGATACACACAGAAAATCTTCGTAGCATTACACAGTTCTCGCCTTTCACGAATTACCAAAGAAGGAACGGTGAAAAACGACGCCGTGAAAGCGGTTTTTTATTGTGACACCGGTTCGGGAATTTGACGGCGCGGTTTGGTTCCGCATTGACCACGGTCAAGGCTGCCCACTCCCCCGCCAATCAGTGTGCAACGTCGTTCGCAAATTCCGAAGATTGACCAAAATATCGCGAATCATCCGCGAAATATCGTTGGTGTTGGGGGACGTGTCATTAATACCTTACTTAGTAGCATACTAGTGTAGTAGGGATCAGAAAAAATGTGCTCGAGATCACGCACCAAAGTGGATTTCAGAATCTCAGCGCCATCTTCCGAAAACATAAATAAAAAGGGAAGATTTTAAGATTTGATTTTTCCAAAAGAGACTTTATTATTATTGATAAAAAAGAGAGCGGTGACAGATGGATATAGAACAACAACATAACATGTCACATTACTACATTACATTTATATCATTGCACCGTATTTAAGATTTGCCCAACCACGTTAAGGAATCCTCTTTCTCCTCTTTCTTTTTTTCTTTCGCTTTCAATTCCCTCTGCACTTTTGCCTCTGATGGACACGGACGGCGTCGTTTCCTTCGATGTCTCGCCGGAGGATTCCCACGAGGTTCATGTCTTGGCCGTCGATGACAGCCTCATCGATCGAAAGATCATCGAACGCTTGCTCAAAATCTCAGCGTGTAAAGGTAAGTGTACATGTGCTTTAACAAAACCAAAAACACCGTTGATTTTTATTTTTATTTTATTTTTTATTTGTTACTCTTTTATCGCTGTTTGGGATTTGTTTGGTTAAGGATTTTTATTTTTATTTTTTGGATGGGAAAATTGCAGTTACGGCTGTGGATAGTGGAATCAGAGCGCTGCAATTCCTGGGGCTGGATGAGCACAGAAGGACCTCTGAATCTGATGGTTTTGTCGTATGTATCATAAGAATTTCATTTCGTTTTATTTCACTTTCATGGAATTTTATATTCCATCTGAATGAGAGCTTAATTTTTTGTTCTGTACATTTTTTCTTCCTTAGCCGGGTTTGAAGGTGGATCTAATTATAACAGACTACTGCATGCCCGAAATGACCGGTTACGAGTTGCTCAAGAAAATCAAGGTTAATTAAATATTCGAATCATAAACCCTTCATTTTTCTGCGTTATTTTAACTGAAAACTTAACAAGTTTTAATTTGATGCAGGAATCGTCCACTTTCAGAGAAATTCCTGTAGTGATTATGTCTTCCGAAAACATTTTGCCGCGCATAGACAGGTATTAAACTATTAATGTATTATCATTATTTGATTTATTTATACCACGCTACACACCTACATTTTTTTTTGGGTACATACATGGTTACTTTTTTAATTTTTAATACTAAGTTGATGAACATATATTAAAATTTGTCACAACTATATATATATATATATATATATATATATATATATATATATTTAGAAAATTGAAACGATTTGGAATTTTTGAAAATATGTGTAGATGCTTGGAGGAAGGTGCGGAGGATTTCATAGTGAAGCCAGTGAAATTATCCGACGTGAAACGGTTAAAGGGTTACATGACGACGAGAGAGGTTAAGTCGGGAAGCCAAGACAGAAGAAGCGGCGGCGGCGGTGGTGTGGAGATAAACAACAAAAGGAAGCTGCAAGAGCAAGACACCTCTGACGTGTCATCATCACCACCGTCCATTTCTACACTTTCATCATCACCACCGTCCGTTTCTTCACCATCACCGTCATCTTCTCCCACTTCTTCACCCGGCGTGCTTGCTTCTCCAATCAGACGGCTTAAAATGACCAGCACCGATTGACGCTCTGTTCCATCATCCACGGCTGCGTTTCTATTTTTCCTCTTAAGATTTATTGTTTTCCTCTTTCGGGGTTTGAACTGCAATTACCCGTTGGGTGTAAGTGTAATGGTTTTTGTTGCATTGCCTCGCTCTTATCTTTTGCTAATTTATTTTGTTTGTTTGTACGAAGGTGGGTTAAAGTTGTTAAAGCATATTATGCTCCAAAAAAGAGTTAATGAAATATATTACTATTGTAATATTTTTGTTTTTTGGAGAAAGGGTAAGGATGAATTAAAAAGATTATACCCTTTTCGTATGAACGTACAATCAAAATCTCCAAATAAAATAATATATGGTGTAGAAAGGGGGGAGAGATGGGGATCGGTAAACATTGAATTTGGGATTTAAAATGATGTGAAACGGATGGAATATAAGTTTGCAAGATCTTGTCTGGTGTAAAGAATAAAAATAAAATAAAATGGGGATGTGAATTGGGCATGTTGGAAGTGTTCCCTTAACGAAGAGGGGGGGAAGGTGTCGTGGGGTCTTGGAACTGCTGTACTTGTCTGATTGTCTCTAATGGAGGTGGTTTCGCTGTAATAAACCCTTCTGCGATATCAGAAAACATTGCCTGTGTCATGTGGAAGTGGAACCAGAATATTTGGTTGTTGATACTGGACCATAGTGATCCCCATTATATGTCCTCTTTGAGGTTTGGCTTTTTTCATCTTTTTCCAATCTTTTTTTCACTGGTCGCCCCTTTTGGACGGAACATAACATTGACTAACACAGGGTTCATATTTTGTGGTTAGAGGGGTAACCATACCAATCAAAACTGTGATAGTTCCATCACTTGCATTAGAAACATTCAAGTAAAAAAAAAGGCTACTGATCTAATGTGGCACCCCATATCAATATGCACAGTTGTTAGTTTTACTGGCTTGACGACCTTTCCTTTTTGTGTTGTAAAGTATAACTGGAAGCTAACCCCAACTACTGATAGTCTATTTGTCTTAGATTTCTCTCACCTGCAAACAGGAGAATCACGCTTTCCAAAGCAGTTGTTTCAAAGAAAAAAAATATCATCGGTTGAATCAACAAACGTTTAGTGGGAGAAATTATTATATGATATTTGATCGTCACGTGTCTATAACCTTGACCAAACTTTATATGACATATAATTAAGATTTTTAATTTACGAAAAAGAGTTAATAACATTTTATTACATGTTATCTAAAAATTAATCGAGACCATAATAATCCTAGATCATGTAATAATTTCAAGTTTGGTAGGAGTGCCAACGAAACAAGTGGAATGCAAGTCAAGTTCCCTACTTCCATTGAAGCAATGTTTCCCTAATCGCATCTACAATTGATGTGGTTGTAAAGATTTTGCTCAAACTAAATTTACTACTAAATAGATGAAGTGCTTCTGAAGGTACTCTATGCCAGCTTCAAATAATTTTTTCTTTGGATATGTTGAACTCTGAAAAAATATATATTTAATCTTGTAAATACAACTAAGGACATAAATGAGATTATCAAAGTGTATTTTGTACCCTTATTAGAGGAGAAAGATAACTACTGAATGTGTAAATCAGTTCTAACTTTTTCAAAGTCTTGAATTCAAATATTTGAGAATGTAATTGTATTAAAAATTTAGAGAAATAATTTTAATATCTACTAGTGCAAAATAGGCACTCTGTGCCTATGTGATATCAGTTATGAGAAGTTATAATAATCGGTTAGGAGAAGTTAAAAAAGAAAGAAGAAGGAAAATATAGATTAAATAAAAAATAAAAAAATAAAATCAGTAATATAATATATTATTAAAGTGGTGAGGTAGTTTTGCTAAGCAATTGAAGGTTAAATGTGTTCAAAAAAATGTGGAAACCAAAACAGGTGGTATTATCTTTATTTATAGTTATAGATATTAATCATATTTAACTCCATCTAAATTAATCAAATATTTAATAATATTCGAATACGGTTAGTTTCAAAAATAAGAAAAGATAAAAAGGAATAAAATGTGAGGTTGTTATGATCCATTCAATACATACAACTTGGGCCTATCTAATTACACATGGATCGTTTTATTGGGGGTCCATAAAACCCAAATTCCAGGGCATAATAGAAGAAAGATGCAGACAAACTTTCCACTGCCACCAATATTGTATCTGTCGGCTGGCCCCATAATCCAGTGCCCTTTAAATGATCATTGTGCAAAGTTTGGTTTTAGTTAAGTCGCTCATGTTTGGCCAAATTGTCATACGTAAAATCAGCTTTCTTTTGTTTGATTCTGTCACTATGCGATATCTCATATCTGGAACTTATGATATTTGTTGTTATCATTGTAGACAAAAGTTCATTATGGATGACATATAGACTCATATCTAAAAGCATTTTTTTTACCTAATTGGGCTAAATTTTGATGCTTAAACGGGAATCGCCTTGAGCCAGTTGCCTTATAAAGAAATTCCATCACATGCACTCAGCATTCAACAATTATTCTGCATGGCTAATTAATGGATATTTCCGGTAGAGTTATATTAGAGATAAAATACACCAAAAGTTATCATATATTGTATTATATCACCAAAATTTTGAATTCATTAGAACTTTGTTGCTTTATATATAAATACATAGATTACAATGACTTTGTGAAACAATTTTTATTCATATAATTCAATAATAGCCTCAGTCAATGCTTAACGTTTTCAAAACTATTTATAGTTTATAAAAGGTGTTTCAAATATTAATTAAGTTCAAGCTGTTTCAGCGGTTGAAGGACTTTTTCAATATTTAAAGGTTTGATTTCATAATGAAATAATTGTGGGGAGACACAACTTTAATACACCAATTGAAAACTAATCCCATAGCTAAAGAATGAAAAAATCTCATTAAAGAAACAAAATATAATTTTAGATATGATGTGCAAAATAAATAGTTTTTTTTTTACTGAATTATATAATGAACTGATCATCTAATGACAGTAATGTTTGGCTTTCAAATTGAGAAACAGCTCCAATTAAAATTAAAAATGATATGCATGAAGGAATAGAAGGCTAACATTTAACTTTGATGCAATATCACACGAGTTTATAATTTTTTACATGGGAGTCAAAAACAGAGTTAACACATATATTAACAATTCATTTAATTATAAAGAATAAAACAATTTATTCACAGAAATTTTAGACTATCTAAAAAAATTAACTTTTATAAAAAAATTAATTATTTTTTATCAAGTGTCCAATGGTCATCCAAAACATTGACTTAAATGGCAAGTAAAATTTTAGTTAAAAGACTTCTACATCAACTATATATTAGCTACGTACAATTGTATAATATTTTTTTTTTATTTTAGGTATAACCTATGCTATATTAAATTTATCCCAGTAATTACTACCAAATGTGTATATCAATTGATATAAGATTTTTTCAGTTTAACCAGTACATTCGAGTTTTAATCCTAAATATACAATTGCATTAAATATTTAGATTTTTTTTTACTGTTCACGAGGGTCTTACTTGACTCAAACATAATTATTTCTCTTGAAGAATACATGTTCCTTTACCAAAAAAATTTATCCAGGTAATTGTCACTTTTTAACTTTACGTGGCATGTAATTCCTGCCTGATGTTATTTTTTTGTGAAATAGGAATATTTATTATTTTAATGTATTTCTTTATAGATTTGTCGTGCTTCTGCACGGATCGCTGATATAGTTAATAATGAAATATGAGAAAAGTTACATACGTTCCATAATTGCCATTTGAAATAATTTGCAATAGACAAAATAATTTGATTTTTTATGTTTAAATTATAAAATTACTTGAAAAAATATACAATTTATTTGAATTAAAAAATATTTATTAATATTTGAAACACTATAATCACACAATAATCTACTTGGGATTTTCTGTATCTACTTTTTTCAGTATTTGGACTGTATCGGCCGAATAACCATGCTCATCTGACAAGCTCATACTCATGATTGTCAACCTAATAAGTTTGGGACTCTATTGATTAAGTGAAACAACTCTATTAAATCTCGTTAAACCACATTAATTAATTCACTGTTTGAATTCAACAAATTAAAATCTTTAATGAAAGTTGAATCACTTAAATCAATATGCACGTTTTTTTTTTCTTATGGATTTTCTTATAATATGGATTTAGGTCTAACTCAATCCCAAAAGTTAATTCATAGGGTGAGTTACCTTCACTTATATACTCTATCTTGATATTATCTCTGACCGATGTGGAACTTGAGTTTTCCCAATACGCCTCTTCATGCCCAGTACTATTGGGCTTGATACGTAAATAATATGGTAGATATCTTGTGAATGGATTTATGATAAGTTTTAATACCATCTTACAATTTCGATTTGGACCTAACTCAATCCCAAAACCTAACTTAAGAGGGTGAGAATTATTTCCCACTTATGTATTCTATCTTGACACTATTTTTGATCAATGTGGGACTTGACTTTTTCTTAATGGATGCATAAATCAATCTACAATTAATGATATCCTTTCATAATATATTTTGGTCAGTGTTGTATTAACTTGGTGACCGGTAAGATACTGGCGGGAGATCGATCGGTATGCAGCGACCATGAAGGCAAAATTAGCGCAAGTTTTGAGAGGTTTGATTTGTACGTGAAATTAGCTCAGTCACCACTCAGCCACTAACTGCGATAATTGAACTACCAATTATTCCTACCATTTCAAAACTATCCTCTTTTTAAATTAATGTGCATAAATTAAGCAATTATTAATTAATGGTAATTTTATTATACTTTAAGGTTAAATTAATCTGAAGATCTTTATAGTTTTATAGAATTTTTAATTAAATTCTTATAGTTAAAAACTCTTTAAAAAAGTCCTTGTAATTTAAAAAAGTTTGTAATTATATACCTACACATTAACATCATTATAATTTTATTAATTTATATTTAATTTAATTACACTTTTGGTCCTCTAAGTATCTCAATTATGCTGTAAAAAAAAAAAAAGAGTATCTCAATTATGCAATTTTAGTCCCTAATCTTTCTCTCATTTACAATCAAATTCCTGTAAATTTAGGTGATGATGTGGCTTGTTGAGGTGGTATGCAAATATAAGGAAAAAAATATTAATAAAGTGTTTAAGGTGAGGATTGAACCCCCACTCTTGAAGTCCCCCAATAATACTAAAATCATTAAACTCATGACTTTATTTAATATATAAATAAAAATTATATTATATATAACTTAGACGGGATACTAAAATTGCACAGATATTTACTATTATGAAATTAAATAATATTAACATTATATAAACTAATAATATTAAAATTAATATTAATAAATATAAATTAATAATATATACTAAGGACAAAAATTACACATATATTTATTACTAGTAAATAAATAATATAACACTATAAAACAAAACAGACAATAACTTATACTTTTTAATACTATATATCTTAATTATAACTTAATCACTCTATTTTAAATAATTTTATTTTTTATAAAAAAAATTGTTTTAATTTTTTATTTTTTCTGCATATTTTAGTGACTAAAATAAGATATTATTATTGATGAAATAATATTTTATATATATTTCACTAAAAAATGTATATTTATATCATATATTTATATTTAAATTTTTCTAGATGTTTATTAATATATACTAATTTATATATATTAGTGAACTCTAAAGGTAGGGATTCAAACTCCATTCATGCTAACAAGTATATATTATTAATTTATATTTATTAATATTAATTTTAATGTTATTAATATTTAATAAATATATATTAATTTATATTTATTATTATTAATTTTAATATTATTAGTTTATATGATGTTAATATTATTTAATTTAGTAGTTGTAAAATATATGTGTGCGATTCTGGTCTCCCGTTTAAGTTATATATAATATAAATTTTATGTATATACCAAATAGAGTCATTAACCTTGTGGTTTTAGTGTTATTAGTGGACTTCACAAGTGGGGATTTGATTCTCACCTTTAACACCTTTATTAATTCTTTTTTTATTTTTGCATGCCACCTACATTCGAACTTGATTGTAAATAAGAAAATAGTTAAGAGACCAAAAGTGGAATTAAGTTAAATATAAATTAACGAAGTTATAAGACCATTTAAAAAGTTTGATTTGGCCTTAAATTTCTAAAAATGAGAATAATTTCAAAATAAAGAAAAAAGGTCTAAACCATTTTTTTATATATATATGAAAATTTAGGGAGAGGGGATGGTGCCCCAATCTAAGACAAGAAAAGTCTCTGGACTCAAAGAGCACTTACAAGATGCTTATATTTACCTCACCTCAAGAAGACGAGTGGGAGCTCAAACTTGTGACTTATCATATGTGAGACTCTGTCTTGTTCAACTCGACCACCCCCTTGAAGTTAAAGTATAAACTGTTTTAGAATTTTAGAACAGAGGGAGTATTAATACTAGCATCATATTCTTAGATGAATTGCTTTTAATACAATATTTATTATTAAATTAATTTTATGTAAATCTCATTAAATGAAAAATAAATTTATATTTAATATATAAATTTTGTACAATATGAAAATATAGTTGAAAAATGTATAAAAAAAAAGTCGTCAACATTTCTCATATTCAAAATCCATGTAGTATTTCCCATGTTCCCTCTTCTTTTATCTTCAATTATAGATTATGGAATAACTCCAACTTCATTTCAATTATGGACTAAAAACTAGCGCAACTGAACAAGAACTACTTTCAGAGTGCTAAAGTACCAAACCCATTTTCTGACCACAGGAGATTTAGTTAGGCGTAACTAAACTTTCCTATTGCTTTGTCCAAACTTTTAGGTCGCCTCCCAAAGTTATAATATTCATAACATTTCGAGACATTCTTAACAGACCTAATAAAAGCTTTTCAGGGTGAAAAACTTGAATATATGGCCATATATAACGAGGGAATTGTTTTCTGTTTTCACCATTTTGGGTTTCCATTCTGGCATTCTCAGTGTGATCTCGTTTGAATTTGAACTTTCGTAACGCTAGCTGCAAATTAATTGAAATTGTGTCGCACTTTCACCCAACGACTCATTTTGTAAATTAATCAAGGAAAAAATAGAAAAGCGGTATATGTCGAGGGAAAGCTTTATATATTATTTTCTTTTTTGGTAGTTTTGGGGTCATCATCTAGAATAAAATTACCCTTTTAAAAAAATGCCCTGATACATTATTTATAATGGTATGACACTTTCAACCTACGATCAATTTGTAGAAAAATAAAGGATTCGCTGTAAACTAATCAAGGCAAAACTAAAAGATCGGTTCAGGAAAATGATTAATTTCTTTTTTCTCCTTTCGGTGGTTTGGAGGTCATCATCTAGAATAAATATAACTTTTAAAACAAATGTCCTGCTTCATTCACAAGTCAAATGATACAAGTTGCTAAAATTTATGATCTGGATGAAAATAAAAAAATCATGATAAATCTTCTAACATTAGTTGAGAATCCTGAATTAACTTTTGTTCTAACATTCAAATCTATTATATATTATAAAAGAAGGTTTTATAACATGAAAAGATGGTACGTGACAACACCACATTTATTTATTTTTTTGCCTAAATTCGATCAATTTTTTTATTTTTTTAATTCATACAAATATATTATTATATTTAATTATAGTAATAAAGACCTTTAGAATAAATGTATATTCTAATCAAATTAATCGATTAAATCATTAATTTTTAAATGGATCTAGATTATATAATTATGGTAATATTTATTATTATGATGATTTTATAATAACTTATCGTAATACTATTGTAACGAATAACAATTGATATTACCTTACATACTAATTGATTATGTGTTAATAGATCAATAACAATCATTCTATTATTTTTACTATTACCTTAATTACATGTTTCCCTAAATATTAATTATTAATTACGTGTTTCCTATAATAAATCATTAACAATCATTCTATTTGTTATCATAGAGAAATATCATAATTTCCTTTATAAAAAAGTATAATAAATTATCATTGTAAATAATTAGCATGGTAATTAATTCTAACCATGCAATTCCAATTCCAATCCTTGCAGTAACTTTGTCCTATATTATACGACGTCTTTCAATTTTGATTCAATTGCAATGTTATCGAAAGATCTAGAAATTACGAATCAAAATTCTTCATCTTTGAAAACTTTCGAACTTTAGACAACCAAAGCAAAACAAATTCATCAAAATGGTCATCATGGATGAAAAGGTATCTCTTAAAATAGTACTATTTTGTTTTTTGTGTATTAGCAATATTCTTTTATTCATAACTATTGATTTTCTTTTGTGCAATTTGAGATTTAAAACTTTTTCTAATTGTTTATAGGGTTTGTTTTGAGTTGTTAACTAATAATATTGATTTGATATTGACATGATAAATTTTAAACTACTATGCAATCTTTTCATAATTTTACTTATTTATTGTTAAACACATTTAGTTTAATATTGTTGTTCTTTGAATTAGGATGGAATTTTGCACATTGAAAATGAGGTGGAATATTCAAAATTTGATACTTTGTCATCTGGTGGACTTAAAAATGTTGCTTATACTAAGGTCGTTGGTTAATGTAGCAGTGATGGACAAATGTCTTTTAATAAGTTCCGCAAAATTGTCAAGCAAGACGACAATTAGTATTTAATAGGGATAATTTTGAATTTATTTGTGATTGTAAATTTCTATTTTAATTATGTAAAAATTTTATTTTATTGTTATTTTTAATTTCAATTTCACTTTTACTTTAATTTTAATATCACTTCTCTTAACCAAAATTTTTAATATTATTATTTTATTGTTACAATTTTTTTTTGTTTTGAGGGTTATTGTTACAATTAAAATAAGGGTTATTGTTCGGCAATGATAATGAATTAATTGAAAGAGATACCCACAGAGATTTATATAGGTGATCCTTTTTCTATTTTTTTTTATCATTTTTTAATGGTTGAAAATGTACAAATATTATGATAAATCAGCTAAATAGGATAAACATCTACATTAAAGAAAAATAATAAGAAATCAAAATGGTAAAAAAATTAAATTTAAAAGATAAAATCAATAACGATAAAATATTTAAAATATATAAGAGATACTTAAATAAAAAGCAAGTAATGTTTAAAATATTTGATTGAAATAGATACTCTCATAGAGTAAAAATAAATAAATATAAAAGCATGCTTAGATTATTTTGAAAGACACTAAAATTGTTAGCTAAAATTTAAAAAATACAAATTGTTAGCTAAAATTAAAAAAAAACACTAAAATAGGAATGAAAAAAAAATGTATTAAGCGATCATTTTTCATATTAATACTAATAATGTTATTGGGAAATTATTTAATTATTTTTTATTTCATATTTATAGTGTAAATAAAACTTATACGTGTACAAAAAGTTTATTCCATATTTAATTATTTATTATTGGGAAATTATTTAATTATCCTTTATTTGTGTATTTTTTTTTTATCATTTCTCAATGGTTGGAAATGTACAAATATTATAATAATATAAGCTAAATTTGGATAAATATCTACTTTAGAGAAAAATAATAAATGGTAAAAAAATTTAAATTTAAAAGATAAAATCAATAATGTAGAACACAAAGATAACACAAGAAATGGGGGGTTAAATTGTGTTATAGCAAGTTTTTCGCAAAACCTTTTCAAAGACGTATCTTCTGAAGGGTTAATTAAAAGATTTTTCAAAATGATTAAAAAAATGAATGCTAAAAGAGAATCAGAAAAATACATAAGAATTATACTGGTTTGTCTCATTCCAGAGACTACGTTTAGTTCTTAGCAACAACCAAGTTCCACTAATTTATCCAAGTTACAAGTATTCTTTCAACATGTCTCTTCAGACTCAACCCAAGTAGTCTTTAACTTGCCTCTCCAAGCAAGAACCCAAGTATTCTTTGAATCAATGCCTCTTCAAGCTTCTACTAATTTCTTAGAGAAAAGGTTGAACGTGAGTTACCTCACTGGGTTTAATGTCCCAACAGAAAAATATACAATAAAGTACAAATAAAATATTTTACAATCAAAGTATATGAAAAGATTACAATATCAGAGCTTTTTCGATAGATAGAGATCTTAAACAGCCAGCCAACTAACTCTTTAAAAACTGAGGTCTCTTCTATTTATAAGCTTTTCCAAAAAAAATATCTATTGTGAGCGCTTGTAGAAGACAACCTTTGTCTGTTGAAAAGAGTCGTCGAAGCATTAAATGTAACATTTAGTGTCTTTCACCAACTTGTCACTTTGATGAGGGAAAGTAGTCTGCTTATTTTTACCATTCTCGTACTCAATCTTGTAACAGTGGTCATATATGCTTTTTCATTCTGACATCCGCACACACATTCCTTTTTTTACGTGTAAAGTAAGCTTTCTCGAGAGTAGGTACATAAACTTCATTTATTTCGAGATAGTTTATGCTTTTTATAACTAACTAATGTGCAAATCATTTGAACATTCATCTGAAAGCCATTAGTTACTGAATCTTATAAAAGAAAGATAATGACATTATAAGCTCAAGTTATCAAATGATAGTGAATACACAGATTTACGAGTGACCACACGATTGCTTGAAAAACTCCTTTTAACTGTTTGTTATTATCAAAATATTTGAGGGTTATAAATTCGTCATTTGTCTTAGCAAATAACAATAAAAGAGGTATGATACTTCTAACCAAAAAAATATACAAAATAAAACAAGTGGGTTTAAAATATTTAATTGAAATATATACTCAGAGGGAGTATAAAAAATGCAAAAGCATGCTTAGATTATTTTGAAAGACCCTGAAATGGTTTAGCTAAAATTTAAAGAAGAAATAAATTGTGAACTAAAATTTTAAAAAAATGAAATAGGAATGAAAGGAAAAAAAAAAGTTCATTTTTCATATTAATACAAATGTTATTGTAGTAGGTAGGTTTGATTATTTTGAAAAGAAATATTGTATTTCAAATAGATGAGTACATACGTAATAATATAGATATAGAAAAATTATTTAATTATTATGTATTTTGTATTTATAGTGAAAATAAAACTTATACATGTATAAAAAAAGTATTTTAAGTTTTAATTAGTTTATTTGCAAATACAGAAAACCAATAATTTATAATAAAATTCTTTCCAATTTATTGATTGATTACTCTCAACACAAAACATTAAATTACAATATTTTATTGTAAAGAGAAAACGGATTAATCTAGAAATTGTAATACGAGATGATATATGATTATCACCTTTATATATATAAAAAAAATGATAACCATGCTTATTTTTTTAGTGATTTTGATTAATCACTAAAAAAAATAAAAATATCACAATTTAAACATTTTTAGTATTAATTGTAAAGATTACAATACGATTGTATGATCTTGATTTAGATAATTTTAATAGTAATTGTAAAAAATGGAAGAAAAAAAATACATTCTTATTTAAAATATCTAATTATATATAGTAAGTCCAAATTCAGTTTTATTTAGAGAATCTTTATAAATAAATATAGATATATTATCTAATTTGTCTAAAATAGACTTATTTAATCAATTATATAATAAATAACAATAAGTTTAATTTACACGTAAATGAATACATATTCTTTATAAATAAATTTAGATATATTTCTCATGCATATGTCAATTGAAGAAGTTTATCATTACCTAATGTTCATGAAAATATTAGTCAAATTTCAACTAAAAACAATAATTTATAATTACTTATCTAATATATAATATGTTTAGTATAAGGTATTTTCTTTAATTTCTTGTCATCTATTATCATTACAATTTCCATTTTTTCAATTTTATTATCTTTTCATAAATGAATTTAAAAGTTAATAATTCAATCTTCATATTAGGGATTAGAATCGTAAATTGAAAAACTAAATTAAAATTACAATGATTAAATCAATATTAATTTTTTAAAATATGATAAAAAAATAGATTAGTTTTAAATCTCCACAAAATATTCATATAAAACTATTACTATTATAAAAACATTTTAAGAAACATAATAAATTAATATTTTGTATTATTTTCAATAGTACAGATTAGATTATGGTCAATTAATTAGAGATTTTCATATTCTTTTTCATGTTTCTTTATTTCTTCAAATACATAACCAATAAAATTAATAATAGCTAAAATTTAAAATAAAATTATTATATATATATATATATATAATAAATATATATATATATATATATATTCAAAAAATTATTGAAATTAATCAATAAAAAATGTCTAAATTCGTAATCATTTTTTTTATATTTTTACAAGTATGTAAAAAATTATATCAATCAATAAATTAAAAATCAAAATGATACATAAACTATAAATGAATCAATTAATTAAAAATTATAAAAGCTTAAATAATTATTATAAAAATAGTCATGTTCATGTTCCTATCTTTGTCTATTATAAAATCAACAAAGGATTGCACAATCGACATAAAATTAACTGTAATTCACACTACGTATGTAATTCAATGGGTTTGAGAAGACCATTCTTTAGTTTTCTACACAAAGATAAAGAAAATTGAAGTTTGATCCATGTCTATAATTTTATGATTTGAATTATTTACACAACTTAAATATTAAATATATATGTTAATGAATTTGAATATTCTAAATCTAGGGATTAGTTCGATACAATTATAAAAAATAGAAATTAATTTATATATTTTTTTAAAAATTAGGGATGACATCATATATTAATATAATAAAATTCAGTCATACAAACAAAATCAGACCAAAAATTCAGTTAAGTTCAAATTTCATCATTTAATAATATTTATAATTTAATTATACAATATCTACTATAATCAATTAATTTATCAATTATATTAATTTAAAAAGAAGGTTTCACCTTTTCTTTTCTTTTTGTTTAAATTTTTTAATGACATGATATCTCAATTCATTGTTAGTTGTGTACAATAATAACATATTGAGTATACGTCTACCAAATTTCATTTTCACACATATGATTAGCAATTGTATCCTAACTAACATGCTTAAAGGACCTAATTATTTTTTATACATAGTTAAGGATAAAAATGTTACATGAAAGGTAAACAAAAATTGAATTAAACTAGCTCGAAATTATTAGAGAAAAATTTACAAATCTCTTAGTAGTTAGCCATCAATATTATTATATAAGCATGTAGTATAAAATATTTTTACTATTAATATTTCTCATTAAAATTATGTATATATTTAAGTTGTATACACATGTAAATATATTTATAAAGATAATAATCTTTAAAACAAATTTTTATATAAATTAAAATGATAAGACATGTGTGAATATAAAATTATTTAAATATATTAATGTTCATAATTATTTTTTATATATTTTTTTACATATTCATATACATATCTACTAATATACTTATATAAAATTTGAAAATAATTGAGAAATGCAATAAAAATCATAGTAATATAAAAAATTACAGGTTATAAATTCAACACTTGTGCAAGGCACAGGTTATCAAATGAAGAATTGGGGTCATTTATAAATAAAACATCTTAATGCGTTTTCATTTTCACATGTAAAAAAAGTTAAAATAATCAATATTATCCTTATTTTAATATTATATATATGTATATATGTATGTATGTATATATGTATGTATGTATTTCTTGTAAATGTTAGGCTTTAGTGAATAGTGATTATAAAAAAATTAATGACAAATAAATTAAAAAAGTATAAAATGAGGATGTTAAAAAAAAAAAAAAACAGCGGGTGCATCGCAAACTAACAAAGGTGATGAACTGTGGAAGGTATGAAAAGTGAAAACACTATTCAAATCTAAAAATATTAGTTTATATGTGAAAATTATTTTAAATATAAAAACAGTTTAAATTGTTTGTGAAAATTATTAAACTTTTTTATTCAGAAAATGACAAATAAAATAAATAAGTATACAGTGGTGGTGTTAAACAAAAGCATATGGAAGTGGGACGTAATCTAAACAAGCATGAAAGGCCTTCGAAGATACTCCTTGAAGATACTTAAAATTTTAAATTTATAAATTGACCAATGTAATCCTCAAGGTCATTCTCATGGTCCTTTGCTCTTTTACATAAAGGAGTGTAACAAATTAATAAGAAAGAATAACAATGAATTGAGTTTTTTTTTTTTTTTTGAAACCACACATATCATTCACTGCCCGCAATCTTGCTTGAGCAAATAGAATCATTATAGATAACAAGGCTTTCTCTTTAAGTATTTATTGCAACTAACTTAAGACTCAAACTTGAGATTACTTATTTAATTGATTCACGCACTTGATAATATAGTGGTGAATTGAGTTTAATTGTTATTTAGTGTGAGATGTAAATACATTTAATCAATGGATCAATTAATTAACCTCAACTATAAATATTAATAATGCATAACAAATTTAAATTAATAGATCTCACAATGTTTATCCTGATTTGATAATACAAATTAATATATATAACTAATAATTTAAACAATATACTCTTTTCAATCTTTTTTATAAACCCCAGTAACACATAGGAAAACATAAGAAGAGGGGTTAAATTGTGTTTCAAACAATTTTTGTAAATCTTTTCAAAAGACTATATATTGTCTATTAATAAGACAATTCAAAAACTAAGTTTAAGAAACTTTGTTTTACGCTTTTATCAAATCATTTTTATAAAGCTAAGACAATTACGAATTTTAGACACAATGTCAAGTAGTAACACAAGATAAAGCACAAAAGTTTTTATAGTGATTCGTCTCTACTGTGAGACTATGTCCAATTCTTGATACACTATCAATTTCCACTATAACTTTTTAAGTTATAAGTATTCTTTCCATAAGCCTTTTTAGGTTCAACCTAAATAGTATTTCACTTGTCTCTCCAAGTAATTAACCTAAGTATTCCTTACAACAAAGCCTCTTCAGACTTCTACCAAATTCACACAAAAGTTGGTAAGGGTAAATCTAATTGACTTTCTTCATCTTATCAAACAAATGTACAAATAATGCTCTAGTCTTAATACTTAGAGATCTTTTTCAACTCTGTACAAGGGCATTTGAAAGATTAGAGCTAAGGAGCTTAAAGATTAAAGTAAGCTAAGGTTCTCAAGCTTCAGTGATTCTTTATTGCTACTTGTATAAGTCTTCTATGTATTTATAAGAGCTCTTCAAATGTATCTGTTGAGAGTTTGATGAAGGCTTCCTTTGTCTATCTTCTTCATGGAGGGAAAATGACCATTGGAGCATTAAATGTAGCATTAAATGTCTTTCACCAACCTGTTACTTTGATAAGATAAAGCATGTAGTTTATCTTCCCATTCTCATACTTAATATCTTCTTGCAAAGAGCATATATGCTTTTGTGTCAAAAAGTACACTAAGTAATTCTCTCTTGCATGTAGGCATACCTTTGAAGAGGTTAGGTAGCTAGTACTTTCGTTGACCTTGCTTTTCACGCTTTCTCTTAGAAGATCCCAAGAAAAAGCAAGATGATATGCTTCATAAATCTCCTATTTACAAGACAGATCACATAATGAACAGATATGCACATATAATGCATTTTGAGTATTGTTTGCTCATAAGACAAATGTATCGTATGTTATTCGTCTGATAGTAAAACATCACTATATCAAAACTTTAAGCTTTGTTAAATCAAAAAAATTGAGGGTTCTCTTTCATCCTTTGTCGTAACAGAACCAAAATAGATGTTTTATTTGAGTCTTTTTATAAGAATCAATTTAGTTTGTCTTTTGTATTAATTATTATTATTTTTACAAAAATATCCTTCATTATGAGTCATTTCTCTAAGTTCAATAGATAGTAGGTGAAATACATTAATGTCTTAGACTCTTTGAAAATCTAATTAGTGCCTCGTAAGAAAAGCATTTAAGGAAACTTAATTTGCTTTTTCACATGCACAACTGATAACAATTAAAGCAATAAATATATTATTTGACGAGAAAGATTAAAAGAATTAAAGTAATTAAAAATATTTGAAAAAAGAATAAAAGTATCTCTTTAATGTTAAGGGTAATTTTGGAAAAAAAATATAAATTTAGGACAAATTTAATGCTACTAACTAAATTAACTAATTTTCTTAATCCTTGTGAATTACTCCCTCTGTCCCGTTTTGTTTAGTGTTTAAGGTTTTGACGTAGGAATTAAGAAATGCAATTAATATTTTAGATTTCATAAAAATTATTATGCAATTTTCTCATATACCCCTTATCTTTCATGTGAATTAGATTTTCTCTTATTTATACTTATTTTTTTATTTTCTCACTCCATAACAAATGGTTAAGGATATAATAGGAAAAAAAATATTTAACGTTTGATTGACATGGTAAAATGACACTCAAAATGGAACATTTTTTTGTTGTTGCTAAAATTCAAACAAAATGGCACCAAGGGAGTAATTAATTGGGTCTTATAAAAATGACTGAAAGAAGTATATAATTGAATGACAATCTATTACAAGCGTTCAACTTCAAATTTAGAAAACTCACAAGTTTTTTTTTCTTGTCTATATAACACAAATACATATACATATATAATATAATATAATTAAACAATATATATAATTGAATGACGATCTATGATTAGATGATAATATTAATTACACATAAAATAAATAATGTATGAACATCATTTTATTTTTAAATGCATAACTAAAGTAATTGTAATATTTTTTATGAATTCAATTCATTATTCATTTTAATGATTTCAAAATGGTCATGATTCCAATTAGCGATGTTTATGATCTGAACATTTAATCTTTTCTTTTAAAAAAAAGATTTAGATATTGTTACAAATAATTTATTCAATGAATACTAGACTTTGCGATAGCTTCTTTAATTCCTTTAATGGACCATATCTTTTGATTTTGACTTCATTATAAACACCAGTCTTCAAATTGATCGCAAAGTCAAGAAAATACAAGTCAGAGCAAATTTATTGACGGTATAGATTCAACTACATTCTCTTTATTTGATGAACAAACAACAAATTTCCTAAAAATTGGTGCTCAATACCTCTAAGAGAAATACCTTACAATGGTAAAGTGTTATATGCATTTATATGCACTTAAGCGTGAATTTTGACTACTTAAAATTATTTTTTTGTTACATAGGGTGAAGTTAATGATTACATCATAAAGAAATACATATCTTAAAGGAAATGAGATTTTTGTTTAAGGCTAAAGTAAAAAAACAATATTTCAACTACGTGAAGCAAATAAGTTTTCAAGTGTCTCAGTTTTGGGAGGGGGGGGGGGGTTAAGACAAAAATATGTTGATGAAATATGGAGTATAAGGAGTTCCCCTAACCCAAATACATCAATGAGGTATTGTATTACATGAGTGAAGTAAAATTATAGCTCAAATACATCAGTGAAAAAGTCTAATTACAGCACTGTAATACTTGCTCCAAGCCCTTGCTTTAGCCACAAAAAGTACCTAATAACGTAAAAAATCAGTATGATGATGAGTTTCAAGAAGGTTGTTGATACAATCCTATTAGTCAATGTACAAAAACCTTAAGGGCTTGTTTGGTAGCGTCCAAATAGGGGGAGGAGGGTGGAAGAGGAGAGAAGAGAAGGGAGATGTGTAATTTCTTTACTTTTGGTAGAGTAGAAAGTTGAATAAACTTTTGAAAAAATTGTGGGACCCACAACTAAACCATTCATGCAAAACTGTGCAGATTAGCAAAGAAATTGTATGCGTTGTGCTGCTTTTCCGAAAAATAACCCTTCTAAAAACTCTTCCACGTCGTGTTTGGTGTTGCTAAATTGGTTTTGTGGCATTCCAAAATCGATTTGATGTATATTATGATAACCAAAATCTGTTTTGTGGTAACAAAAATCTATTTTGCGAAATAGGAAAATCTGTTTTGTGGTAACCAAAATTTGTTTTGTGGTAACCAAAAGCATAAAATTGATTTCATCAAAACAAAATAGATTTTGTTAGAGTAAAAATTGATTTTCATCGCTATTTATGCTTTCTAGAGCTTTATCAAAACCGACTTCGATGACCCTAAATTGATTGAACAACAAAGAAATAGAAACATGCGTTTAGATATATCAAGGTATAATGGTATTTAACTAATAATTCAACTTTCTTTCTCTTCTTTTCTTTCAAACCAAACAACCTCACAAATTTATTTTTACTCTATTTCTCTTCAACTAAACAACCTTAATTTCTCATCTATTTCTCTTCTCTCTTTTTTCCCACATCTTTCCTCCATTTCTCTTCTTTTCTTCGCCCTCTACCAAACAGGGCCTAAGGGAAATGTAGTGAAGATAAACAACATAGTGGGTTTGTGCACCACTCATGAAAACTCATTGTTACATTGTATATTCTAGCCTTTATCCATAACCAACTTTTAATGTTTGCCATTTCAACCACCTCTTCAACATTAAGTTGAGCATTTGTGAAACAAATCTGATTTCTATATTGCCACATTAACTAGAAAAATCTAATTCAAATAAGCTTGTATTACAAATACTTATATTTCTCATTGATCAATGTGCCTAAATTTGACAAAAAAATGTGTTTTCCCATCACAAGGTAATGGGGCATATATCTAACCTAACTAATGGTAATAATGTTGCCAAATACGATATGAAACATTACAACTGAAAAAGAGCTCATTTGTTGTCTCTAAATCGCACTTACGAAAAACACAAAGTTGTTGGTTATGGTCTGATAAAATTCCTCTATGAAAAAGATTAGCTTTAGTTCGTAATCTATCAATGGTTACCTTCCAAGCCAGAACAATGTTTTTTTTTATGGTGATAAGGAATACCAAAGCAAGTTGAAGAAGGAGTTGTCCACGTGAAGATCTATTTGTTGTAGCTTTTTTGTATGTTGATTTCACCGAATATGATCCTGTTGCATCTGCCTTCCAAGTCCAACCATTAAGCTTTTCTTCATGTAGGACTGCAGTTTTAATTGAATCAAGCAAGTCTTTGTATAAATATTGTTCCTACTTAAATAATCTTATGCGCTAGCATAGAATCCATTTTCAAATTTCGTTTTCTCGAGAGCATAATTTGTTAACCATGGTATCCTTTGGTTCAACAATGAGAAAAATCTTATTATAGCTATCCTTGAACCTAACCTCTCCAACCCATCATGCCAAAATGATGTTTTTTTCCCCATTACCTATCCTCCTAATAATTTCTTTGTGAAACCAGTTCTTTCTTCCTGCATCCCTTTTTTTGTGGTTCCCAAGTCCCTCCACCATATTGACCCCCTCCTCTTGGGATTCACAATCTCTACAACACCTTTTTTTATTGATGTCCCATTTCCCACATTTGATACCAAAACCTTGTTCCATAATGCTTACTCCTCTACTAACAATGTTTATTTCCATTATCCTAAATGTGCCAAGTTAAACACTTCTAAGTCTTTAACTCCCAAGCCCACCTTTTTGGTCTGTATACTTGATCTCATTTTACCCAAGTAATTTCCTTTTGTTCCTCACCTTAATACCATAAGAAATCTTGATGAAACTTTTTAAGGAGAAGAATTACCTTTTTCAAAGGTTTGTAAAGAGAGAAAGGATACACCGGTAAGCAAGACAAAATTGAGTTAAGGAAAGTGATACGACCACCAAAGGAAATGCGTTTGCTTTTCCTCTTAGATAGTATGCCTTTCATCTTCTCTATTAGGCGTTTCCCAGAGCTTATATTCTTGGGGTTGATAATTTTTAAGGTCTAATTTGACATTCATGATAACTTATTTAAAAACATATTTATCTTATAAATTTAACTTTTTATGTACGTCAACATGCTTAACATTTAAAAAGATAAATAAATGTATGATTTTAATACATTATAACAAATTTAATTTAATAATAATAATAACTACAAATATTTATTTATGTTTATTTAAATAGGTCGATTTATAAAGCCTAAAAGGCTTTTAAATGGCCAAAGCTTGACCGTTTTAACTAATAAAAGCCTTGGCCTAGTTTATTTTCTTAAAAAGTCTGGCCTGGCCAGGCTTGATGTAGGCTAGGCCATAGGCTGCTGTTGAGTGACCTAGCTTATTTCCACTCCTAGCAGTAAGTCAATGCCAATTAATAATTTTTGAAAATTTATTTTTTATTCTGAACGATAGCTAAGTCATTGCTAGTTTTATACTTCACTTCTAATTTGAAACCCTCTCTCACCTTTCATTTGTGATTTTAAAATTTTAACATCAATCGCTACTAAGTGACAACTAGGCCATTGCTAGTAAGCAACGGTTTGTAAAACCTTCTTTTACCACCAACGACCTTCCCTTTTCCCTCCTAACCTTCCTTCTCCCTCTCCCTCCCAATGGTTGCAAATTGTAGGTTTGCCCAAAAGATGGCCATGGGTGTGGCTTAGGCGATAGTTGTGGCATGGGTTTCTACACCTCACTATTTTCTCTCTTTTCTTTAATTTATCTTTCGTTTGTTGATTATTGATTCTTCTTTTGGTTGCAAGTTTTTGGTGGCTTGCGACGTCGACTTAGAGGTTTACGGGCACGGTGGCTTTAGGTGACAATGGCTCACATTGTGGCAGCTTGCAACGATGGATGGAGGTGTGTAAGGGCAACAAAATGGATGTTTTTTTTTTCCATGCTTTAGGGAAATAGGGAAACATGCAGCAGGTAACGATAATGTTTTCTTATTCTATCCACGCATATTAGCACTGGCTAGGCCATCACTATTAAGTGTTTGCCCTTTCTAACCATCACAAACAAATTATTGTCGACAATGATAGCAACAACTTTGAGATCGTCACTTTGCCAATGCCAAAATAATCATCAGCATTAACTTTGGCCAACACTCATATACCTTTTTCTTGTAATATGTGTCAAATAATATTTTGATATATCATATAATAAATTTAATATCTCACATGTTATTAGATTAATTAAATAAGGTGACAATGTATCGTAAAAAATATTATAAATTTTTTAGACTAACATTACATCAAAATTAAATTCTTTGCCAAACTACAAATATTGAAAAGTTTCCCAAAAAAGTATGCACGGGTACATATTCCACATTATACATATACAGCTAGTAACAAAGTAAAGAAGTAACCTAAATTGTTAATTTTAATCTAGTGATTATAATTAATCTTTTTAATGAATAAAAAAACTATGTTTACATTTTTTACCTAATTCTCTTGTACATGCATACACACACACACACACACATAGACACACACATACATACATGCACACATACATATTTAAAACATATTAAATGAGAGGGGTGTTTGTATGAGAGGGTGAGAATGGTAAATTTGGACCATACAATCATACATAAATACTTAGGATTAAAAGTTATTTAATGATCATGTGACTACTTAAAAAAGTCACGACTTTCATCTTTTAATCTTAAACTTTTATGATTTGATCTAGCCACAATTCACTCTTCCACTCTCTCATAATAAAAACTTTTTTCACTTGACACACACACACAACACACACACACATACATACATACATACATACATACATACATACATACTAGTGCGTGTACTTGTGCGATGCATGGGTAAAATATGGGTAAGGTTAAAATAATTTGTATTAATTTAAAAAATATAAATATGAAATTTTTAAAACATAATAAGTATATACTACTATCAAAAGGAAAATAAATACATAAATAAAAATAGAATATTAAAAAATAAAAAATGCATCAATAGATGTTACCAAACTTGGGAAAAGATATTAGAAGGAAATTAAAAAAAATACAATAAAGAAATTAACAGTAACTATAATTCTGAATCTGTTAAATGTCACCATATTCATAAGTATAAAAGATAAAAAATACTACTAAAATGTTACCACTACTTTTTTAAAAGATAAAAACATATTACTAAATGTTACCAATATTTTATCTAATCTAATATTTCTAATAACTTATATAATCTAATATTCTGATAGAAAGAAGTAGGAAAATATTTTATCTAATATTTTGATGCATGCAAAAGAAAGATTACTTTAATAAAATATTAATTTGTTTAAGTAATTAAAAAAGAAAGATTACTTTAACTAATAAAATATAAAAAGATATGTAAGAAGAAGATAAGAAAATATAAAATTATGATCTATTTAATAAAATATTAATTTGTTTAAGTAATTAATAAAAGAAAGATTACTTTAACTAATAAAATATATAAAATATAAAAAGATATGTAAGAAAAAGATAAGAAAAGGTAATCTAATATTCTGATAAAAAAAGTAATAGAACACTTTATTTAATATTCTGATAAAAAAAAAGATTATTTAATAAAATATTAATTTGTTTAAGTAATTAATAAAAGAAAGATTGCTTTAGCTAATAAAATATATAAAATATAAAAACATATGTAAGAAGAAGATAAGAAAATATGAAAAGAAAATATAAAATTCTGATCACCCTTAATTATTTAATAAAATATTAATTTGTTTAAGTAATTAGTAAAAGAAAGAATACTTTAACTAATAAATATATAAAATGTAAAAAGATATTTTAGAAGAAGATAAGAAAATATAAAAAGATATTACTAAAATGTTACTAATATTTTATCTAATCTAATATTACTATATTTTATGTAATCTAATATTACTAATATCTTATTTAATCCAATATTTGGATAAAAAAGTAATAAAATATTTTATTTAATATTTGATAAAAAAATATCAAAAAATTTATCTAACATTTTCATAGAATAAAAGAAGTAATTAAAATTGTGAATTATCATTTTTTAAAGGATAAAAACATATTACAAAAATGTTACCAATATTTTATCTAATCTAATATTTTTAACATCTTATCTAATCTAATATTTCTAATATCATATCTAATATAATATTTTGATTAAAAAATTAATAAAATATTTTATTTAATATTATGATAAAAAAATCAAAAATAAAGTATAACTTTTATGCAATATATAATGATATTTTAATTATATTTTTTATTATTTTTATTTACTACGTAAATATAATTTTGTAAATATCATTATTTAATGGTCAATTTTACATTGATATCTTTTAAAATTTTATACACCACGTAAATGTATCTGATTATACATTGATATATTGTAATTCTCTATTTGTTTTGTAAATATCTAATTTTTTTTAGTCTTATTTGGATTTCTATAATGGTAAGAATATGAATTTTATATCAAAGGTAAGTATCATGAAAATCACAAAAAATTCCCTGACATATCTTTTAAATTTATTTTCATTTAATATCAATTTTTTATTTAATTAAATCCTTAATTTAGTGTGATTTCCATATTTTAAATTTGAATTACTAACCTTTAATTATTAAATGCTAATAATTTATGCTTATTTCAAAATTTAATTTTCAAAAATTTCCACCTAAAAATCAAATTATAGTATTACCTCTAATTTTGAGTGGGATTTTTTAGTTTTGGTAGAATCTTTGGAAGAGAAGAATTCCCAATGTCTTTTACTTTAAGTAATAGAAGAAAGATAAAAGAAATACCAATAAACATAATGTTTTCATTTGTAATTACTGTAAACCATAAAAATTTTAAGGTTATTATTCTAAATAAAGTAATTAGTGACCCTAAATACATTAGTAATGCTAGTAATGTTAGTAATCTAATATTCGGATTAAAAAAATTAATAAAATATTTTATTTAATATTTTGAAAAAAAATAGCAAAAATTTTATTTAACATTTTCATAAGATAAAAGTAGTAACAAAAATCGTGAATTACTATTTGTTTAAACATAAAAAACAAATTACTAAAATGCTACCAATATTTTATCTAATATAATATTATTAATATTTTCTCTAATCTAATATTACTAATATTATATATAATCTAATTTTTCTAATATCTTATCTAATCTAATACTTTGTTTAAAAAAAGTAAAAAACATCTTTATTTAATATTCTAATAAAAATATCAAAAATAAAGTATATGTTTTAAATAGTATATAATGATATTTTAATTATATTTTTTATTATATTTATGCACCACGTAAATATAATTTTGTAAATATCTTTATTTAATAATCAATTTTACATTGATATATTTTAAAAATTTATGCACCACGTAAATGTTTCAAATTATACATTGATTTATTGTCATCCCCTATTTATTTTGTAAATCTCTAATTTTTTTGGTTCTTTTCTAGATTCTTATAGTGATAAGAATATGAATTTTATATTAAAATTAACTATTATGAAAATCACAAAAAATTCCCCATCATTTCTTTTAAATTTGTTTCATTTGATATCAATTTGTTTCTATTTAATTATATCCTTATTGTTGTAATTTCCCAATATTTATTTTAAATTTGTTTCCATTTAATATCAAATTTTTTTCATTTAAAGTAATTATCCATCCTTAACTTTAATGTTGTTTCTCTAAATAACATAATTATAACCAAATCTTTAATTACTCTAAATAATAATAATAATAATAATTACAATAATAAATTAGTATTTTAATCTATTATGTGAATAATTATAATTATTTAATAGAGCCATGTGATTATAACGTTATTGCTATATAACATAATTTTCTCTCTCATTAATATCTATTAATAATTAGTAAACATAAATAATAATTACATGTGACGTGTGACAGTCAAAATTACATCCAAATAACATCATTCTATTAGGAATTTTTCTAATTGACTGAAACACCAACTAAAAGTAACTCAAGATCATTCAAATTACGCAACTTCAACAATTGACCTTTCTGTAATCCTTTTATGTTATAATTTTTTTTATCCATCACTGAGAGAACATTTTGCCCTTTTGCAGCTAGATAAATAATAAGAAAAAGAAATAAAAATAAGAAAAATAAAAATAAATAAAGCACAAACTTTGAATAAGAAGAAGTAGAAGTAAGAGAAACAGTGAAAAAAATTTCAAATGAATACCTCATTGCAAATAAATAAATAATAAGAAGTAAAAATAACAAAAAATAAAACAAAACACTTATGTATTTTGGGACGATAAAAACAATGCAAAAAAGTATAAAAGAAAAAAAGTAGTCGATATAGAAAACACCCCTACTATATATAGGATATATGAGGGTATATGAATAACCTTTGTGTATAGTTTCTGTTTTTCAATGGTTAATGCATTTAATAGTATTTTGAAACAGTAAATATAGTACTTATAAAATAAATTGTCAGAATTGCCCTTACTTTGGGCAAGAATTTATTTTTTTCCATCACAACAACTTTATAAATATTAATACACACACACATACATATATACACACACATATATAAAGTAAAATAGACTTGAACACAAATATTAAATGTGAAATTTAATCTTAATTTCAGTTTCATATTTGTATTAATTATTGTCATCTCTATTCAACTTTTCTAATTAATTTTTACATATCAACAAAAATTTAATACACATGTTATATATTATATTTCATGAATATAATATTTGACCATTTTGTTTAATTTGATTATATATTATTTTCCCTAAATATAATGTTTAAATAATTTTGAGTATTGAAATTAATTCATTTTAAATATACACCATATTTAATAAAATATTAAAAAATATATTATATTTAATAAATATAATATTTAATGTTACTGGACAATCAATTTTACGTACAATATATTAATTAAAGTATTTATCCAATACAATATACAATTAACTTAAATGATATTAGTAAATATTATATTTATTATTACAATATATTTATTAAATATAATATATGTTTACTGAACATATCATTTTTATCTCTCTTTCTCTCTCTCTCTCTCTCTCTCTCTCTCTCTCTCTCTCTATATATATATATATATATATATATATATATAAATATATGTTAAATTTTTTTATTTGTATTATTGTTTAAGAAATTAGCTTATAAAACATATTTTTAAAAAATTAAAATATATTAATAGAATATTGATAAATTGATAAATATATATAGTAACTTATCTCTTTTTTTTTGCTACAAAAAAATTTAAGGGGAGGGGATGGTGCCTTAGTCTAAGACAGTAAAAGTTTTCGGACTCTAAGAACACCTACAGAGGTACTTACATTTATCCCACTCCAAGGAGACGAGTGGGGGCTCAAACCTACAACTACGAATTATATTAAATAAAAATAGTATTTAATGTCTTAGGAAGTCAATTTTACTTATAATATATTAGTTATCATATTTATTAAATATTAAATATTTATGAAGAAATAATACATCTATAATAGGTTTATTGACTTTTATAATAATTCTCTTAAAAGTGATACCAAGAATATTTTTTACACTGACAATGAATACCTATTTAACTTTTTATTTATTAAATTTAATAATTGTAACATATGTTTTAATACATTAAAAATTTTGTTATTTTTTATATTCTTAATAATTTAACTACATATTATATTTAATAAATAAAATATTTAATGTTATTGGGCAGTCAATTTTACCTATAATATATTAAACATGATATTGACTAAATATAATATATTAATTAAAATTTAATAAATATAATATATGTTTTAATACATTAAAAAATTTACTATTTTTAAAAGAATTAATTTATAAAACATATTTTAAAATAGAAAAATTCAAATATATTTAATATAATATTAATAAATTGATAAACATATATGATAATTTATCTCTTAATTTCTATGCTTGATTATTGACTATATATTATATTTAATAA
This sequence comes from Spatholobus suberectus, assembly GCA_004329165.1. Taxonomy (NCBI): domain Eukaryota; kingdom Viridiplantae; phylum Streptophyta; class Magnoliopsida; order Fabales; family Fabaceae; genus Spatholobus; species Spatholobus suberectus. Next base: position 66,210,515 of record CM014730.1, on the reverse strand, counting down.
ACATAATATTCAATGTTATAGGACAGTCAATTTTAGTTATAATATATTAATTATGATACCTATTAAATATAATATGTTTATTAAATTGAATAAATGTTATATATGTATTTTAAATGTGTGACTTTTTATATGAATCTCTCTCTCTCTCTCTCTCCACACACACATCTTTTAGTTTGGTAGAGATCACAGGTATCCTCTTCTAGAAACAATCCTGCTCGAACTAGACCATTATGGACGGCAAAACTGTCCCTCCGAATATTTAACGCAATTGCATATTAAAACTCGAACTCAAGACACACACACATATCTATTGTCTATTACTAATATTTATATACAACTATATATATATATATATATATATATATATCCTTTGTCAAGACTAACATCACTAGATGGGGTTATGATTTTTATTGTTGTATAAAATTTGAAATATATAAATTACATAAAAAATGTAATCAACTATGAAATATTTAATAAATTATTTCAATTAAATATGATATTTAATATATTTTATTTTTCAATCATAATTTCATTAAAAAGTTAACAATTCATTTTATCAATCTTAACAAAAAAAAAGCATATACATATTATCTTAAAAATATTATTTACAATAAATCTTTTATAATAAATTATATATTGGTAAAGCTAGGGTACCATAAAGGATGCCACCATATTTACATTGTCCAACCACTACACCACATTGTTAGGCCACCTCTTCAATACTGGATGCTGAATATTCAATCCCGGAGTTGGCCTTGGCAAGACCATTAGGTCAACCGAGTTCGGTGAGCCTCTTTAAAGTCAACCAAATCCTGCAGCTAAAAGTTCTACAATGGAATTGGTACCCATTTTTCTTCCTTTTACTTTTTTGGTGAAAACCCATTCTTCTGATTTTAAGACTTCTAAATCATTATTAGTTTGTGAAAGGCTGTTGGTATTTCATAATCATATGTGTACCCAAAAGCTAAGTCAGACTTCCGATACTGTACGACAAATTGATGGCATTTGAAAAAGCCTTTGAATCATGATTGTACCACTTTAAACCAATACCGTAATAAGTATGTTTGACTTTGTACAATAGTTTCCACTTGTGCATTTCAAAGCATGACAAAATCTTTAATGAAAGTACTAAATGACTAAACCATCCCTAAACTGCATATTGTACTCAATTTAAGGATAAGGGTCATGTTGGTCATTGCCTCTGAAATGGGAATACACCAAGGAAAGCTAATAATATTTAACTGCTTACTTCTATTGAAATTTTCAGCGAGCAAAACCTATTGCACAAGACAAAGAAGGACAAACTTGCAATGATCATCAACAGAAAAAGTACAATAGCTTATGTTCTATTAGAAACATCGTTCTAATTGTAATCTTTGCTATTCAGCACTCGTGGCTTTGAACATGATGCTTCTTCTTGTGAGCCTTTTTGTTTTACATAGTTTGTTAATACCAACATGCTATTGCCAAACCACTACTCTTCAGAACATTGAAACTTTCTATCCAATCCAAACTCCAGAACAACCTCTCTCAATCCAGCCTCTTGAGCCACCACCAAAGCCACAAGCATCACCATCATCCCCAGGACCAGTGGCTGCGTCAAAGACTTCGTCATCAAGCAGTAAGATAGTAACAGCGGTGGCTACAACTGTAGCAACTACTCTAGTTATTTCTGGTTTGATTTTCGTCTTGGTTCAAAGGTGCTTCAGAGCAAGGAGGAGAAAGAAGATAACAAACATTGCTTCTGCTGTAGATAGGCGTGTTGTGCCTCAGGTAAACGTGTTTGAGAGAATAGAAGGAAACGTTAAAGCATTGATTGTTGATGAGGATGGTTTGGATGTGGTTTATTGGAGAAAGCTTGAAGGTAAAAGCTTAGCAGACAAGGATTTCCAAAAGGAGGTCTTGCATAGCCCCAAGGACAAAGGAGAAGATGATCATGAGGGGAATCAAGGGAAAAGATCTGAGTCCATTCAAGAAATGCCTCTTCTTAGAGAGAGATCTTCGACTTCCCTCATGAATATATTTCTTCCAGAGGAGTCATATACTATCATGAGAATCACACCTCCTAGTCCTCCTCCCACTGCTCTTTCATCAGTGGAAGGCTCCCCTAGGACCCCTACAGAATCATTTTCTCCACCCTTTCCCCCTTTATCACCAAAACCACTCTCCACTTCTTTCTCATCAATTCCAAAAATGACAAATCCTTCACCACCTACTCCCCCTCCAACTATACCTGACAGAAAGAATCAAGCACCAGCACCACCTTCCCCTCCTCCAATCCTATTTAGAGAGACCCCAGCACCCCCACCTCCTCCACCACCAATCCCAGGTAAACAAAGCTCAACACCATCACCGCCAATCCTAAATAAAAAGAACTCAGCAGCAGCACCATCTCCTCCACCAATTCCTCCTAGGAAGAGTCCAGCACCACCTCCTCCTCCACCAAAGGCAGGTGGTTTGAAGTCATCATCAAAACCACCACCTACCCCTATTGAAAGTACACCAGGTACCACAAGTAAGCAAGGCAACACTTCAGCTGAGGTAAAACTGAAGCCATTACATTGGGATAAGGTGAATACCAATCTTGATCACTCTATGGTGTGGGACAAAATTGACCGTGGCTCTTTCAGGTAATCCTAATATACTAGATTTTCTAAATATCTAATTTTTGATTCCTCCATTTAGCATTGGCTGATGATGATTTCTTAAACTTCAGGGTTGATGATGATCTTATGGAAGCTCTCTTTGGGTGCGTTGCCACCAGCCAAAATGATAATACCCCAAAAGCAAATAACTCAATGAGTCCTAGCAGGGCTGCTTTGGCTCCATCAGCAAATGTTTTCCTTCTTGACCCCAGAAAATCACAAAACATTGCTATTGTTTTGAAATCTCTGGCAGTCTCACGTACAGAAATTATTGAAGCACTCATTGATGGTCAAGGCCTTAACACAGATACCATTGAAAAGCTTGGTAGAGTAGCCCCAACAGAAGAAGAGCAGTCACTTATACTTGCATACGAAGGAGACCCTTCAAAACTTGCTGCAGCTGAATCTTTCCTACATCACATCCTCAAAGCCGTTCCTTCAGCATTTAAGCGCTTGAATGCCTTGCTATTCAGGTTGAATTATGACTCAGAGATTGTAGAAATCAAGGAGTTTCTGCAGACCCTTGAGCTGGGGTGCAAGGAGCTTCGAACCCAAGGAATGTTTGTGAAGCTTCTTGAAGCAGTGCTTAAGGCTGGAAATCGCATGAATGCAGGCACTCATAGGGGTAATGCTCAAGCTTTCAACTTGGCTTCTCTGAGAAAGCTCTCCGATGTCAAGAGCACTGATGGAAAAACCACATTGCTTCACTTTGTGGTTGAAGAAGTAGTTCGTTCTGAAGGAAAACGTGCTGTTCTTAACCGTGATTGCAGTTTGAGTCGTAGTAGCAGTAAGAGCAGCAACAAAAGTGGAAACTATCAGAACTCTACTGCTTCAAATGAACAAAGAGAAAGAGAATATATAACGCTAGGATTGCCTGTTGTAGGAGGGATTAGTTCTGAGTTTTCCAACGTAAAGAAAGCTGCGGTTACAAATTACAATAGTTTTGTTGGTTCAATCTCATCACTCTCAGCCAGGATAGTTGAGATTAGAGAACTTGTTTCCCAGTGTGGAAATGACAAGGGAGGAAACTTTGTGAGAGAAATGAGCCATTTTCTTGAAAATGCTAAGGAGGAACTGAGATTAGTGAGGGAAGAGCAAACAAAGGTAATGCAACTTGTGAGAAGAACAACAAATTATTATCAAGGAGGAGCTTCAAAAGATGGTGCAGAACACCCTCTTTATTTATTTGTCATAGTTAAGGATTTTCTGGGAATGGTTGATCAAGCATGTATTGAGATTGCTCGTAACATGCAGAAGAGGAAGACACCAAGGTAAATTAAGGGGTAACACTGTAATTCTAGGATTAGCCTAACTCATTCAACTTTTTTCTATTGGACCATTTACATATGGAGCTGAAGTTCTAAAGTTCAAAATGATAGCATTACTTAAATTGTTTCATTCAAAGTATGAATGAGATAGGTCCCAATTTATGGTGGCTCAGAAGAGAGGTGAGACTAACGTGGACCCAACCTAATGCTGTTAAGTGCTTGCTAACAATTGGAGGTTTAGAAATACTGTAAAGGCAGTGTGTGCTTTTGCATTGATAGGTCCAGTTTGTGTCTGGCAAATTCAGAAGCTAAAACCATTCTTGTAATGTCATTTTTCCACATTTTAACCTCTAAATGTACGTGTCACTTGTACAGAGAACTATTGTTCTTGAGCGTTTGTAAGTCGTGTGTATATATAGATCTTAGATTCTTTTGTCATGAACCAGAAGTCCATAACCTGCTCCGTTTCTTCTATTTTCTATTGTATTTGTAAGTTCAATAAATGGATTTTCTTTTATTTATTAGATATGACGCCAAATTTGCTGACTTAGCATTGCTCAAAAAGAAAACTAATCTAATGCATTGAACAAATAGAGCAGCGTTGACAGGATGGACCAAAGGAACTCATGTCATCAATGATTTTGTTTTAACTTAATTCACCAGGACAATGAATCAGATTTGCTTGCTTCTACAAAATACAAGACAAATTTGACATTACTATCTCAGCAGCATAGCTCTCAGTTTGAGTCAAAAAAAATTCATAAATTGACTTCCCACTGACAATTATTTCTGCAAGTTTCCTTTTATTATAAAGGTTGGGTGGTTTTAACTTTTCAGAGACAACTATACCTTCCTGCTTATACATGCATTTGGGTACATGCAAAAGTATTAAACACCTATATATATAAAAGAATAAGAAGTAGAAGGAGAGCTTATGCCTATCTGTACAATTGTTCAAATTTCCAAGTAGCCAGCACAAGAGTTCTTCCTCGTATAGATTCGCATAGCCAGCAATATTTATTTGCGATTAGGTTATATTGCAGAGAACATATGTCAAACTTGATACTGAACTTAATCTACATTGTCTAACCCACTTAACTAGTCTTGTTCCTTGATTTTGAAAATTCTTCAATCATGTTTCCTAATGTAACAAAGTCTTGCATCATTGCATGTGAATGGGGGAGATGGGCGAGTTGCACTTTATAGATCGACAACGTTTATATCACCTTTGCTTCTTAGAGATACATGGTCTACAACACGTCAAAAACCATATCAATCACCCTTAGGATGGATAGAGAAGAAGAAAAATGATGCAACAAATTACAAGAGATATAGGCACATTTTACATCGCATACATTATACAATATTATTTTCTAAGCAACATATAGCCTAGGAGGGGTAGGAGAAACTTATCATCAATAAATGATGCCTACTCCTTCCTCCTACTCCTCACAATGTTCATAAGCTCCTATATTTAACTAGAAGATTGCTCCTTTGTTGCTTACTAACCAAGAATATCATAGCATTGAGCTGTTTCCATAAACATTTTCCCTGATCATACAGATCTACCTGACTCACAGGTGTATTTAGCCTCTTTTTCCCTTCTTCTCTCTTTACTTTTATCACTTGTGGGGCTACCGAGGCTTCGTTTTAGCATCACCCTGCATAAATAAACATGACACAATAACAGTTAATGGAATGAGCTTTCCTCTAATCGCGTCTTTTGCATTACCCCACCTTTTATTTCCTTGGTACATATTGATGTGTATAAATAATTAATATAGCACATTAATAGTATTTATAGAGCTCTCAATATTCTAAAAGTACGCTGCACTACATAGCATCATTGCAAAATTTTCTAAAGTAATATACAAATCATGCCTCAGAGCTCATTTAATGGAATATAATCTGGACTTTTAATGAATATCTGTAATGAAAAAAAACATGAAGACAACTTCAATGCCTAGATTTTGTGTGTGTTGAATTTAGGAAACCTAAGGACATTATTTATATGGCTTGATGAGAAATAGTAGAGGTTAATTACTGACAAGATATACCAGCAAACATTGATATCATATATTCTTAATGGCACTGCAATCCTAGAAATGTTGTTAGAATGTATAATGTAAACAAGACCGTCTATTATTATCTCTAGTATGACCCACCAACCACTATGCTCATTTGGCAGAAAACAGGTTTATTTTTACAGCAAAACAAAACAACTAGGTCTCATAGATCTCCCTAACTTGTCAACAATCACCAGACTCCAGTTATAAGTTGAGGAACACAAGTTTTAGCTTACTTCAATTAAAAGTTAAGTTTTATTATTTTGTCATTTGCACATGTGTCTCTAGAATGCAATCAATAATAGTTGTTTTTCAGATTGCTTCATAGCATTAAATATAAAGAAAAAGAATGTAATAAACAGTCAGCCGGCAAACATTAAATACAATTTATGTAGGGTACATATATCAGATCAAAAGTATAGCATGTACCTTTTCTGGATGACTTTTTACTACTTTTTGACCCTGGTAAAAAGCTGGTAAGGGTTTGCCTTTGACATTATGTTTTAGCTTTTTCATCTCTGCCTTTTTTTCCTCCTGTGTTGAGGCATACACATACAGAATTCAAACAAGCCATTTATGCTTAGTATATAGATGAAAAATGGCAATGTCCGTTTAGTAACCCCAGATCACCCATTCTACAGATTAAGCATAAATGCATAATTATGCAAGCTATCTTTTAAACAATTATCTCTGGTACACTAAATATATGCAGACACACTTAAGTGAAGCCATGGGCAGGATGGAATATAGGAAATGCTAGTTATTTCTAGAGAAACATTCTGGATCATGGAAGAGTGCCTTTACCTTCAATTTTGATTGAAGACGCATTCTTTCTACCTCTTTTGCATTAGATTTTTCCTCTATTTTTCTTGAAGACTGATTAAGAAACAAAATGTGAAAAAGCATAATTTGGTCAGTTGAACTTTCATAATCTATTGAATATTCTTTGTATTACAGGCACGGAAAAGTAATAGGCAAACACCAAGAGCTAGTCCTACCTCTCTCCTTTTCTCTGCTCTAATGTCACTTTTTGGACCCAAAGTAGTTCGTACGACATTTCCACTTTTATCTAGACTCTCAACCTTAGTTGGCCTATTCAACAATAACTTCGAGGGTCATATAAAGAAAATTTCGACTAAAGGAGAAATTTTAATTAAAATTGCAAGAGATGTTGTTAGACAAAATCAGAAGTTATAAATATATTTGGATCACATTGTATAACAAAAACTTCCTATGTTTCCTCATTTATTCTACATTTATCTATAGTTTTCTTGGTTAGAATTCTTCAAATGAAAACTACCAACAAAAACATGACGTTGTCAAATGGTAATCTGAAGCGCATAACCTTATTCACAATCTTGTTGAGATGCACTAATAGGATGAAAGAGAAAAGGACTAAGAAAAATACATAAATGAAATGAAACTTGTGCAAATGACAACACATTATCAGTGCAAATTAAAAAATTACTGTCCATTTTCTTTCCTCAAAGTTGTAGATGTTGTTGGAACCTTTGACACGGTCCCCCTCGAAGGAACCTGCCCCAGAAATAAAGAAGAAAACATTTTTAAATCAATATGATTTTATACAGGTAAATATGACCATTTATACTGTATATATATATAAAAAAAAAAACATTTGTCAACAATAAATAGTTGTCCATAATGACTTTCTAATTACCTGTTTCTTTATCAAAGATCTGTCTTCACCAGAAGTTTTTGGCTGGTTGAAACTATTCTGGAACGACTTAAATGCTCGTTTGACTATGTCCTTATCCCCCATTTTCTCCATAATTAAAGATCTCCTCATGGTAGTGTGAGGAGTTGGATCAGGATTACTTGGAGCCAAGCTCAAAGACATGTGCAAAGATTTGTTAGAAACTTTTCTGCTCTCCACACTGGAAGTAATTTGCCTCCCAGACAAAGATGGAGAATTTCCCTTTTTAGTTGAAGAAGTAGGTGTCACTGTTTTGGTAGGAGTTAATGTAGGCTTTGAACTTCTTGGTGTGGAAATTTTTGATGCCTTAGAAGTAGGCAGCATTAATTTCTTCTTCGTCTTGGCATCATTGCTGCCCCTACTCACAGAGTTAACCTGTCCAAAATAGGTGCTGAGAAATTAAAAAACAGGCTAACCAAATAGCCAACCAATATTTAAAAAATAACATGAATTTGATGGATGTTTGAATTAAAACAAACCTTAGATTCCTTTGGATGGTCCAATTTCACATCTTTTGCTTCAACTTCTGAAGCTTTTCCTATCTCCTTGTACACAACGTGTGAAATTTCCTTCACATCTTCAGCTTCAATGTTAAGACTTTCCTCTTGTTTCATGCATACATCTTCAGGTTCGTCTATCTGGTAGGAACTATGTGATCTACTTTCCAGTTCCTTGTTCTCTACCTCAACTGGTGAACTTTGGTAATCTCTTGAAACTACAACTTCCTCCTCATAATCATTAACATGGGTCCTACGGATATCACCAACAGAACTGGCTTCTTGCTTAGCCCCTTCAATGGAACCTTGAGAGTTGGATACATCAAGTTCTGCATTAGTGTTACCACTCAGATCTATTCTATGTTGATCTTCTGATCTGAAAGAATCTTTCTCCCTTTGCTTCTCTTGAGCCAGCAATTCAGCTTTCCGGGCAGCAACCTTCTTGTAATGGGCCTCAAAGTAAGCTTTCTTCTGGGCCACTGATCCAGGTGTGGCACACTTCTCAACCTCTTCTAAGTACTTGTTTGGAGAGAAAGAAGACCATCTCTCCCAAGATAAGGAATCGTTCTCAAATCTACCAAATGAAACAGACACTTGCAAAGCAGGATTGGAAGCAGCACTCTCTCCCATCTGCTTCAATATCAGGGAAAAAAACAAAAACTTGTGTGCATAATTGAGGACAACCAACACAAGGACAACTCACAAACAACACCAAAAAGAGCACGGGAACAGGATTTTAACCATCATAAATTGGGATGTGATCCAACCAGAGAGCAAGACAGATTCGCAAGGAACAATAATGGTGATAAAAAAAAAATCAATTTCTAATCTGAAAGAACCTTAATGAAAAATGGGTTTACCTTATCTCCAAACACTGTCGCATCCACAAGAAATTCACCCATAGAAGTAAATTACTGCTTAGCCACAACCCCAAAGACACAGAAGCTATGCACAGTATGGCCTGTAAAGAAGCAATTGGGGAATAATCATTCCTGGATATCTTATTGAAAAGAACAAAAGTAAGAATGCTCACAATGGGACAAAAAGAAGAGTTTAAAATAATTTGCAGCAAATGATGAGTAAGGGAATAGCAGGGACATGTGCATGTGGATTTTGGAGTGAGAGAATACTCATTTTTTCCTTTACATCAATTTCTACTTCACTTTTCTACAGTAACGACACCATTTGTCTGCTTGTGGTACTCAGGAAACTCCTAAGATGAAAAACCCAATCATAAATAATCCAATATCCCCCAAAAGCAAGAATTAGAGCAAAGTGCAAAGTTACTTCAGGGTTCTAGATCACAACTGGGTATTGCATTCCTAAAAGAAGATTTAACTTTTAATGGCAATAAGCACCTACCACTACTTTCCAGTGAGGGCCAAGGAAGAATCAGTTTAGATTAGACTTCAGGGATCATCACGAAAGGACATAAAATGATGAAGGAAAAACTTTGTTGAAGGTAAAAAAAAAAAAGGAACAAAAAGATACTATACCTTTTTTAGCAAATAATTCTAAGGAAAAATGACATTAGCTGTCTCAAATTATAGAGCTTCAACTAAACAAAGCGAGCATGCATTGAATAATAAAACAAGATCACAAGTCACAAACATACTTGAAAAATTTCCTTTCATTAAACTAACGAATATCCCTATACTAGATGGTTCAAAGAAAGAGACCCAATAACCCCAAGGCGGTGATGATTAGATCAGATCAACAATTTAATGCAACCAAGCAAGGAAGGCTCACATGAACAAAAGCTGAACACTTGCGCGGTGCGTGGAAAGGTTGCATGTGATGGGTCTCAAAATTTATTATATATTATTATATATGTCACTTGGGCCACATGTGGACCATGATTGAATTAGCTGAGCTAAAATATAATAAGAACAAAAAACGATGCCGTATGAGTCCCTACTATCAAAAACGACAGCGCCTCACTTGTAGAGTGCTAGTCCCTAAATGGGCCCAGGCCCAATTGAAGAATGAAATTAGCAACATAGAGTTGGTTTGGGAATGGGAATGTTAAGCATGTTAAATTGTTAATTACAAATCATTTTCAGTCGAATAAAACGTAGACATCATCCCCTTGTGTGGCTTGTTACTGCTTGATCACTTTTCCTTTAAGCTTTGCCTTGTCTCTCCCTCATCCTATGCTCTTAAGTTACTCAATCACCTCACCCCACAATGCACATGAAAGCTAAACAAATATCAACATTCACGTCCTGCTCTCTCTTTCTCTTGTACATGTATATATATAATTTGGCTTATGCTGCTAGAATCCACACTACAGCAGTAGCACATAAAATATTATTCCCGTTTGACTTGTTTCTCCAACTATAGCCAAAATGAGAACCCATTTTCACTCTCTTCCATTAATTTTGTTCAACCTATCCCTTCTATTGGGCCAATCCAGACCCGACCCTGACCCACTTCAAGACTACTGCGTTGCAGATAACAAAAGCGAATTTTTCATTAATGGTGTGCCTTGCATCAACCCAAAACAAGTTTCCTCGTCCCATTTTGTCACTTCTGCTTTATCCAAGAATGGCAACACTAGTAATGCATTTGGATTCAGTGTCACAGCCACCAACACTGTTAATCTTCCTGGGCTTAACACCTTGGGCCTAGTATTGGTCCGTGTTGATATAGCGGCCAGTGGGATTGTGCCACCTCACTCGCATCCACGGGCCTCGGAAGTGACCACTTGCCTTAGGGGCCTGCTTCTTGTGGGCTTTGTTGACACAAGCAACCGCGTCTTTACCCAGAACTTGAAGCCCGGTGAGTCATTTGTGTTCCCAAAGGGCCTGGTCCATTTTTTGTTCAATCGTGACACAAGGGAACCAGCATTGGCCCTGTCTGGTCTCAACAGCCAGAACCCAGGTGCACAAATAGCATCGCTCGCAACATTCGCTAGCAAACCTCCTATTCCTGATGAAATTCTTAAGAAGGCTTTCCAAATTACCGCCAGAGAAGTGGAAACTATTCGTAGAAACCTTGGAGGATGATTATGCTGCTGATGGAGGTGATGATCCAATTATTGTTACCAATATACTTAATTTCTTATTGCATTTTGTAACTACGGTGCTTGGGATCCTAGATGGGAATGTGGTGTTAGATTGGCGTATTTAAAATGTCTGTCAGATTGCGTATTTAAAATTGAAAAGAAAGAGACACCCAAACTGTCATGTTACGTTACATGTTTAATAATCAAATTAAAATCAGATGGTTGATCTGAGTCGTGTATTGAATATTATTGTGGAGTGAAGTATGCTTGTCCCTTTTTTCCCTCTTTGATTGGATTGTTTCACTATTTTTAATTTGTTGACAAATAGCTGGCACTTTTTTGTAAGGATGATGAAAAAAAAGTGAATGTCTAGCGTTTACAAATTCAACCCGTGTACCACTGCAATAACTACTTTACATTTCTGTTCCTCAAATTCAATCATTGTTCTTTTGATGTCATTTTTGCTGCAGACATGACGCAAATAATGCAATTGGCAATTGGCAACATGTTTTGTACTTGGCATTCTAGTGTTTATTCCTCCAATACATGATATTCTTGCAGCACCATACTATTTAGACAAGCAGTGCTTTTAATTTGACATTTTTCTTATTTTTATCTCAAAAAGAATAAAATAAAAAATAATCATACAAATTAGGTTTGACGATTTTAATGGAGGAAATACATGGTTCTAAAACATTGAAAATTTTTCAAAAAAGTGAAGGTTCTGGGGTAAATCCGAAAGTCTGTCGAGCAAAAGGTTTTTTTCCTGCTTATACCGCTGCAATAACTATTTACTTTTTGTTCCCCAATCATTGTTTTATAGAACTCATTATTTTTGAAGACATGTTGCAAATAATGTAATTGCTATTTGCCAGCATGTATTGCTGCAAATAATATTATCCCAATTTCCCCTGTAGTTTAATTCCGTAAGCATATGCGAAATTTCATTTGAAACTGACATTATAACGGTACACCTCATCTGATCAACTTTGGTAAACCAGAATAGCAAGCCATGACTTCATGTTGGACACATGGCACACGAGTCCTCACAATTTATTTTATTTATTTAATAAAACTTTAGGTAAATTGAGTCTTGTGACTTAGCAGGATCACAACAGATCTCGCAACTCTAGTAAAATTCGAACTCACATCTTTATAAAATAAGCCATATTCTTACCAACTAAACTAATCTTTACTAACCAATAAGGTCCAAAACAGTTTATAAATAACTGAATTTCTTAAACATATTGCTAGAAATTCGATTTTTTGTTATGCGTATGAAAAAAACATTCTTACCAACTAAATCAACCTTTATTAACCAATAAGATCCAACACAATTGATAGATAATTGAGTACTGCATGTTGTGAAGAGATTTTTGGTTAAGTTTAATTATCTTTTTGATCCTTATAGTTGCATAAATTTTTTCTTTTGGTCCCTAAAGTTATAAATAATCCATTTTAGTTCCTATACATGTCCCTTTTAATATCAGTTTAATTTCTATCATCAAATATGTCTTAATTTTATAAAATAAAACAATCACAAAATAAAAATTAGCTGTTTAAAACCACTACAAATTGATATTTTTTATTCAACTTGTAGTGGTTTAAAATAGCATAGACTAAACTGATATCGAAAATATATGTATAAATATTAAAATAGATCATTTCTAACTATACAAATAAAAAAACAAATCTACGCAGTTATAGAGAAAAAAGGTAATTAAACCTTTTGGTTATATAAAAGACTTGGTTGAGAGAGAATCTTTGGGGAAAAAAAAAAAACACTCAATTTCTCACAATAACACAGAATAAAGGAAATAAAAAAGTTAGCATACTCTAAACAAATAATTCAGCATTATTATTCTTATTCTGATACAAATTACTAGCAATGCCTTCCTTGGATTCTCATCGACGTCTTCGGAAGACTCTATGACACGACGCCTGTGAAGAAAATTGCAAGTCAAGATGAAATTGCAATGATTTAACCCAACGCGTAGAACTTTCCAAATAACATGAGGTGTGTGGGGTCTTAGGTTGTTGACAAGTGAAGATTACGATCTGTAAGGTTATTCATTTCAGTTTCCTAAAGGCAAAGGAAGCAACCGTGAGGGAACCTACTAGCACTCGCAGCGGCCATGCCTTGCCTTTATTTCATAGTGATTCCGTGATCAATTCCCAATCACAACATAACAATTGGCAACGCGCCAAAAGTTTCCAATGTCTTTTAACCCTTTTCTCCAGTAGAAGGATACATAAAATAAAACCATCCAAAACCCAACTAACACTTCATCATTCACTGTCTAATAGGTAGGAAAGGAAATAAAAGATGATAAGAACCCAATCCAAATAAAACAATGAACAACTATCTGTTATTCTGCACTTTGTTTGGCACATACACAATCAATGGTCCCATACAAAGAACTGAACCCACCCACCAAAATCGTTCCAAGACATGGAACCCCCCCAGCAGTAAAAATAAAATAAAATCGAAATTCGACATTTTGTTAAAAGCACATGAATTTAAACTCCTCAAAATAGAAAAAAAAAAAAATTCTACAGAAAGAATTAAGAACCCCAATCAATCTCGTCTACCCAATCTGTACACCGCTAACAAAGAATCTCTGAAGAACAAATGTACCAAAGAATCACCATCATCACAACAAATCATGAGCATAGCCAACCAAAATAGAAGAAGAGAACCCCCAATTCTGAATCCTGACCCTATCCTTAACCTGGCGCGGATTGTACAAATCATAGGGCTCCCAAAGCCGATCCAACGGACACGGTTTCTTCTCGTCAAGCCTCACCCAGGGCTTCCCTTTCCCACTCCAATGCAACAAACTCACCGGCCCAGGATGCAAAGCCCGACACAGCCCATTCACGTTATCCCCACCAAGCCCATGCTGGTTCCACCTATGATCAATCGCCTCGACATTCCCGGCGAACACGAGCAAAAAGGGCGGCAAAGACCCCAGCTCGTAGATCCTCTTCTTCCTCTGCAGTTCCATCCAGTTCTCGATCCTCTTCCTGAAGTTCCCCTCCCTCCACCGCACCAGGTCCATCACCATCACCCCCGTGTTGAAGTAACACGGCCTCCTGGAAGCGAACGCGCGCGACAGCACGGGATCGTTCCAGAACCCGTCCGTGAAGTACTTCGTGAAGTTCGCGTGGCAGTACTCCGGCGCGCCGATCACGCGCCCGCCCGCCAGCGGCGCGCGCCACAGCTTGCGGACGTCGTCGACGACCACCACGTCGGAGTCGAGGTAGATCACGCGGCCCACGCACGGGTCCAGCATGTCGCCGAGGTAGTTGCGCGCGTAGTTCAAGGGGTTCTCCAGGGCTTCTCGGATTGACGAGGAGATGAGGTTTATGACCGTGTCCTCGCGGAAGATGTAGACTTTGAAGTTCAATGACGGGAAAACGGAGAGGACCAGTCGGGTCAGGACCCGGGGGCTCGCCGGGTCGAACTCGGCGGCGACGAAGTGGAAGAAGACGTTTTCCGGGCAGGTGGAGTGCCGGAGGACGGAGTGGACGGCGGCGATGGAGCCCCGGAGGTAGCCGGAGTCGAGGGTCATGGCGATGTGGACCAGAGAGGGGTCGCACGAGGGGAGGAGGGAGTGGCGGGTCGAGGAGGCGGGGCAGCCCGCGCCGTTTCGGTACTCCGGCGCCTCCGCGTAGCGGAAGAGGCGCCGTCGTCCGAGGTGGTCGGAAAAGAGCGGATTCCGAGGCAGAACGGGGGGAAGAGGCAGCAGAGAATGAGGGACGAAACGACGGCGCTTAGGCGGAGGGGAAGCATTGGGGTAATGGGTCGCTGGCAGAATCGGTTCTTGCTGGAGGGAAATGAAAGGGTCGAGAGTGGAGTGTTAGAATGGCATTGCGGTGAAAGGGAAGGAGGAAAATGTTGACATTTCTTGTTTTTTTCTTTCTTTCTTTCTTCTTGTTGGTGCGTTTTAAAGAGAACGCGGTTTGGGTTTTGTGGGGCTTCTCTGGAACCAAGGGAGGGAAGGGAAGTTCCAGAGAGAGAGAGAGAGAGAGAGAGAGGGGAGCTGGAGTTCTGAAAAAGAGAAATCTATGACCTACTTATACGAGATCCATTTCATTCATTTATTCATTCATCACGGTCTCTGTCTCTCTATGAGTGTTCTTTGCTTCTCTCTCTCTCTATTTCTTTCTCTCTCAAAAGGACAGGGGACGTGTCCGGTTTTAACACATTGGCTGCTGATGGTAAGCAAGGAATTTTGTTTTCTTTTTTTCCTTTTTGTACTTTTCTTTTTGCCATCTGTTTCATAATTGGTGTATTTTTTATTTATTTCCTTTTTTATGATTTAGGAAAATATTATTCCTGTACGTGTTTTTATTTAAACTGGATACGTATTTCACGCGTCCAAAACGCTCTTACACGCGCCCCTTATTAATTACGTTATTTTGACAATATTTTGCATATTGAATTGATTTGATTTTGTAAAAATAATTATAATTGGGGAAAGAGGATGGGGTATTTGTCGTGCCGGGGGGGAAGAGCTAAAACTTTCAATCCACGAGATACAACCATAAGAACACAAGGGACAGGTGGATATGCAGACATGCAGTGAATAGCTACGTGCCAGACACATCTGCTGTCATAAGCTGTATGTTTTCAAATTGAATTCAACAAATAAATGTCAAATATGTAAACGGATTTTGGTACTTGAAATACAAACCCGTATGCTAAAATTATTCATCCAAATGGTAAGCTCATTAAGTGTCGGTTGAAATCAGAAGGTTAGTTTTGCTCTCTCTTGATACACCTTTCTGATATTTGATTATATCCAAATTCGTATAATATTCATTTGGTAACAAAGAACACTTTTAAGGAGAAGCATGGAATGTCCCTTGCTGTCAAATAAATTTTGTAAGCATGTGTTGTTACCACTAACGATCTAGGTTAGTGCATTAAAAAAATATTTTATTTTTATTAATTATTTAAAAATGTTAGATGCCTTAAAATTTTTAAGATATTAAATGTTTTTATATGTTAATATTTTAATATACTAATAAATACATTACCATGTATACTGATAGCATACATTAATAAAAGATATTGTTTATAAGTGTCAAATAATTAAAAGCTAATGTATCTAATAAAAATATAATATTAAAATTATTAGAAAGTAAAAAAAATGATTTTTTAAAACTAAAATTGTCTATTTTTAACTTTTTTGTCATTAACAAATAGTAAAAAAATGAGGTGCTAGGGTTAAATTTTTTTAATATTTTTTTATTAAATAAATATGTCAGTCACATTGAATAATTTGTTTTCATATTTTATTTAGTAAATATTGATATGTAATTCATTTAAAATTACATATAATGAAAATATTTTTGAAAAAAAAAAATAGAAAGTAGAGTAATTTTGTAAATTGTTTAATAGAAAAATAAAAAATAAGCATGTAATAAAATAATATAAATATTCCTAATAAGAAAATATAAAAAAAGAAGGAAAATGCTAATCAATTTGGTCAAGAAATCAGAAATAGAAAGTTTTTATTAAAAAGTGTAGCAGTATTTTTTTTTCATGATTTTCAATGCAACATTGTCAATAAAAACTTTCTATTAATTAATTCCTCAATCAGTGTCCTAAGGACACTGGTTAACAAAATCCCCAAAAAAATAATATTTATATCTTTTTACTCCAAATTGATATCATGCTTCTACTATTTACTTTCATCCCAAATTGCGTAAAAAGGCTCTTGTATGTGAACCCACCAAAACTAATCACACATCCAACTCTTCAAGAACAACCGAACTAAGGAAAGAGACATATTTCTCCTCTCTTCTTTCCTTTCTTTTCCATTTTTCCTATCCTCTTTATATATAAATTAGAATAGCTATCTTGTACGATAGTGTTTTTAGTTGTCATTTTTCAACAAGAGCGTTTTTAAGAATTTTTTTAACATCTCATATCTTTTAATCTATCATTTTTAACATTTTTAGTTCTAAATTGAATTTCAATATTTTTAAAAAGAAATTATCAATAATTAGAATGACATTGTATCACAATATAAATTATATATTATAAATTTAAAATATAATTTATATGTTCAAAAATATTTATTTATTATAAATTTTAATTATAATATAATTTATATTTATATTATATATTTAAAAGTTTTTATTTATTATAATTTTATGTTATATAAAACAAATATTTATGTTTTGTGCAATGCATAGATTAAAATGCTAGTTTTTATTAATACCAACTTTGTAAAGTAATATTTAAAAAAGGGTCCTATAGTTTGAAAATAAGAGACATTTTATACACACAAAAAGAGTAATTTTTATGTTTTCATGAAGCATTAATATTTTTTAATTTTATCCCAAATAAATAATTAATGCGATGGAATTTAGCAAAAATTGTTGTACTTATTAAGTTAATTATTTTTTTTTATTTTTTGTGAAAAACCTTAAATGTTACTTATTTTAAAATGAAAGGAATATTAATATACTTTTAAATCTTTTAATTATCTAAAAATATATATCAAATATTTTCTATATTTTCATATTGTATTAAGTACTTTTTTACTTCTTTTTTTAACCAATATAATATTTAGGGTTAAATATGTTTTTAACCTTCCAAAAATTGACTTATTTTAGTTTTAGTCCTCAGAAAAAAATTTCTTGAATTAAATTTTTTAAATATTAAAAATATCCTAATTAGATCCCTGTGTTAAACTTTTTTGTTAAATGATAGGTCATATCAGCTTTCAAGTAAAGTATTTTATTACCTAAAGTGCCCAATGATAATTTTTAATAAAAAATCGGGTAATTATTTTTGCTTTAGGGTTAAAAAAACCTATAGTTTATGGTTAATCATGTAATAATTTTATTCAAAAAACATGTTACTAATCTGACCTGGACATAACAGTTGACATGGACAAATATATCAACAAATTAATAGTGATTGTAATGCTGATGTAACCATCATTTAACAAAAAAGTTAAACAGAGTTTAGTACATAGATATAATTAAGGTATTTTTAATATTTTAACAATTTATTAAAAAAAAAATTGTGAAGACTAAAACTAAAACGGATCAATTTTTAGAATACCAAAAACATATTTAACCCTAGTATTTATTACAGCATTTAGTTCATTTATCTTTTCTATAACACTGTTGTGACAGCTAGCTATGAGCATGCACAGTTGCCACATTTCATATTTATTTTTTTTTTGAATTCCAAGTTTCCTTCACGCCAGAGTAAATTGAAATGGACATACTTAAATGCAGTTTTTTAAGCGTTGTTTTTTAATTAAAATTTGAGTTTTACTTTAATAATTTATATAATAAAAATTTATATTAAAAATTAGTACGAATTATTGAAATAAATCTTCAACTATAATTAAAAAGTAACATTAAAAAATTTCAAAAACTGCACCTAAATTTTATCAGATAAAATTGCATCCCTTCATCGGAGGTGCAGAGGGAATTGTAGGAAAATGATGCGGAGGGGGTTGCCTCTATACGAACATAAATGATTTTGACTACTTCGATGCAAAACAAAAACTCATGCATCTCTGTTTGTTTCATCAGAATAATTAAGAGGTCATTTCATTGGAAAGCGGAAAGTGTTCTCTTTAATTCCACGAGACCATGATTGGGTGTGTTTGGTAAATAAAAAAGAAATAGAGAAAAAGTAAAAGAAGAGAAGATAAATAAATAAAAAATAATGTAAAAATTAAGGTTATTTGATTAAAGAAAAATTTAAAAAAAAATAATTTTTTAAGATTATTTTTATCTTAACTATTATTATTATTATTCATTTTTATTATTGGTATTAGTTTTATTATTATTAATAATATTTTTTATAATTAATATTATTTTATTTATTTATTTATTTATTATTATTATTATTCTTATTATTATTATTTTTTATTTTTATTTATTATTATTATATAAAACTGGGGGCGCCGAGGGGGGTATTAAGAACAAGGGGAGAGAAGCAAAAATCGGTTTGTCATTTAACCAAATCGATTTTCTTCTTCTTTGCAAATAACAAAATAGTGTTGTGTATGATTTCTACTCCAATCCACCCATTTCAATGAGGATTTTTTTTAGGTGGGCCATGTTTTTTTTGTAAAAAAACCCCTCTCTTCCGCTGAACCAAACACATAAAATTTGTAATATTCCACTCTCTTCTCCTCTCCCCAATTTCTTTGCAACCAAACAGGGCCTAAGATTAATATGAACCCTGAAAACTACGTTGACAAATTACTATTATAAAAGTAATTTTTTAACAAGCTTGATTAGAATATCTCTAATGGTATAATCAAAGTAGTGTTGCTTATATACAACTCATATTAAAAAATGAATTTAATAGTTATGCATTGTTAATATAAAAAGTTTTATGTTGTAAATTAATTAGAAATTATTATTGGTATGACTTTTAAGATTATTATTGTAAAAGTCAACAAACTTACCATATATAGTGATTTATGATTGGATAACAGTATAAAATTGTTTTATACTATTAATGCATAGCTTATTTTTGTTTAAGAAATTATAATTCTTTTCATTTTTTTTTAATCTCAAAAATAAGTTAAAAAAATAACTTTTAATAATTAAGAAAGTTAGTTAACATCATTTAATTCCGCTAATTTCAAAGTAAACATTTTTTTTTAAAACCGTCTTTTATTGAAACTTGATATCAAGTATAAAAAAAATTATAGAATATACAAACTCAATTAAATAAAGGGGTATTTTGATAGTGAATTTACTAAATAAGGTGAAATTGATTGAAACTTGTTTATATTTAAGACCAACACACATAGAGTTTTTTTGCTTATATTCGAAATCGGAAAGAGTAAGAAATAGCCAAATCATATCAAAAATAAAAATTGAAATTCTTATCATAGTTTATCAATAATTTTATTTTAAGCATCGATTAGTAAAAAAATTAATATAAAATAAAATATTTTATTGCATTAATATTTTAAAAATATTATTAATTTTTTAAATAATTAAGAACATCAATAAAAAAATTTAAGACATTTATTAGAAAAACTTTTTTTGTTAGTTTAAATCGAGACTCAGTTTGTAACCAAAAAAAAAACTCATTTCACAAACGGTGAAGCTTACCAAAACATTATATAGAAAAAATAATTTTAAATCCTCTTATAATATCTTTTTATTAATTCTTTTATTTTTTATACAGTAAGTATTAAATGTGATTTTTATTTTAAAGATATTATATATTATATGTTTTTGTTTTTATTTATCATTTTCTTTTTTATCACTATTTAACATTTTGTTTATAAAATAGTAAAAAGATCTCGAAGAAGATTTGTAAAAAAAATAACACTACTTACTCTAAGAGAAAAATAACTCACCTAAACATTTCTTTTTAGGGTAACTCACATAAACATAATAATATTGACGATTAAAAGAAAAAAAAATGAAAAGCAAACACCCTCAACAACCGCAGAGCACTAATGAAGAGAGGGGCATCTAGATCAACAATAGAAATAGAAAGGATATTATTCAATCTCCATGATGATGATGGGTAAGCGACACTTTATATACAGCATTTTCAGTGGCGTGGCTTCCACCACCAACGTCAAAGAAACCAGTGACAGGTCACATAATAATTTCGCAAACCAAAAGAAAATCCAAACACAACAAGAGAAAAACAATACTATTTCCTAATTTCCCTTCCCCGCCCTTCTTGTCCTACCTTCCAAACAGCAACAACAAAAATAGTTTATAATTATTTGGAAGATAAGTACAGTATTGTGTTTAAAATTTGTGAGATTTTAGGTAAGACATGCATTTGAATTATTAATAACATTTTATATAACTGTACACGCATTTGACAATAACAATAACAATAACAATGGAGTACTTAATAATATTTTATATAGCAATACATGCATTTGAATTTTTTAATCTAAGTTAATAAATTAATATTTTAATAGGATATTAATTTCTTTTAAAAATTTTATGCATTATTAGTGTAAAAAATTTTACACGATTAACTAATTAGAAATCATATTAAGTATGGCTTTTAAGATTGTTATTATAAAAATTAACTCATCAAACATGTCAATTTATAATTGAATAACTGTGTAAAAACTCTTTATATTATCAATTCATAAACTATTTATGTTTACTTTTAATAATACTTCTTTTAATATCTTTTATTCAAAAAATAAATCAGAATGTTTCCCTAAACTTAAAAGGTTTTAATGCAATATTCTCCCAATTCAGTTCTATCTAAATTCTTAATTTTTTAAAAAAGATATAACTAAAATATTAAAAAATAAAATTTCTAAATAAAAAATAAATGGAATAATTAATAATATAAATTTTAATAGATAAAATTAGAGCAATTAGATGATAATTCAAAATTAAGAATTGATAATAATAAATTTATTTTAAATTAACATATAAATATTAAAAAAATAAATAAAAAATTATTAAAAATATATACTAAAAATTTAAATTAACAATAAATAAACTTTTTAAGAATATAAATATATTTTGGAAAATTTTAGATGAATGAAAGTCTTAAACATAAACAACCTTCTCATTAACATAAAGAAAGCCCCGGCCATCAATAAGCAGGATCAAGTGTAAATAAATAAATATATAAATAATTAAAACAACACAACAATAATAATAATTTGGCTTGATTACTAATTTGGTCTTTTATTATTAAAAAGTCTAATTGGGTCTCATAATTTTTAAAAAGTTCAATTATGTCTCATAATTTTCAAAAATACTCTAATGTTACTTTTTTCATCCAAAATGATATCGTTTTTCATTACGTTTTTCACACCGTTTAGTGTAAAATTAAATGAAAAACGACGTTATTTTGGATTAAAAAGGTAACATTAGAACATTTTTGAAAATTATGAGATCTAATTGAACTTTTTTGAAAACTATAGAACCTAATTGGACTTTTTAATAATAGAGAATCTCAATTGAATAAAATAAATAAATTAAGAGACCAAATTAATAATTAAGCCTAATAATTTTATAAAGAGTAATATTTTATTTTTTATTATGTTTTGTTTAATATCTTAATATTTATAAATAATTTAGATAAAAATTAAAAATATTTGATATCTTATAGACATAAATAAGCTTTAATATTTTATTTATTTAATAAGTAGGGAAACTATTAAGAATACATTTTAAAAATATCTAAAATTATTTAGAATTATTCCTTTATAAAAGGTCATATTCTTTGCGTCCAGGAAGGCATATGTAAACAGTTAAAATGAAGGTGATGCAGACATTGCTTGGCTGGCAGAACCCCACTGGCCAAACTGGTTCAGACCATCTCAAGCATCCAATTGGTTAGAATCCCATCTGATCACGTGCGGGCGTCCCCAGTTGCACTGTTGGGCTTTCCAAATTTCATTTCCAAACCATTTTCAAAATTTCAGGAATAGGTGGAATATGCCATTCCTAGTTCGCAATTCATTTTGTTGTTCTCGTATTTTTGCGTATATTTCCATTTCATTCTATTTAAGGTTTTTTGTTTTTCCCTCAACGTTTCTTTCCACTCGGCCCTTTCCGTACTATTGTGTGTTACGTATTTCATTTTAAGGCTTAAAATGTGTTTTTAGTTTCTATAGAATGAGTAAGTTTTGATTTTAGTTTTTATAAAAAAAATTATTTTCATCCCTCAAAAAGTTGAAATTATTGTTTTTAGTCTTTATTATTATTTGACAATCATTACCTACTTACATGTTTAACGAAAGATTAAGTGACCATCTCAGGTAGCACCATTAGCGTCTTTAGTATTATGTCAACATATGATACTTTTAAAATGTTTTCTAGATTTTAAAATAAATATTATTTATCTATTTTAAGATGAATATTAGGAACCAAAAATAGTGATTTCATATTTTGGAAGAATGAAAATAAAAAATATATATTTTATAGGGACCAAAACTAAAATTTACTTATTTTATAGGGACCAAAAACATTGATTTTAAATTTTAGAGGGATGAAAAACAAAGAAAATATTTTATGGAGTCACAAATCAAAACTTGCTCATTTTATAGAGACAAAACATATTTAAACCTCATTTTAATTATAACTTCAAATATTTAGTTTCAAGACAAAAATTGAGTTTTCGAGTCTTATTCAATTTAGGTCTTCCATATACCTAAAAAAAGAAGAAGAAGGGGTCTTCTCATTATTTCTCTGAAAGTTATACTTTTAGAATTATAAATTGAATTATTGATGTTTAACAACACCTAACTCGTATGTGTTAGGTCATTGAATAAAAACTATGATTGTTGATCAATTATCTACACTTTATATTAAAAATAATTAATCAATAATTCAACATGATTACATTAGCCTTGTTTCAAGGCAAGAAGTTTTTTGAAGATTTCTTAATCTCTAAGGCTTTGAATCTTTCTTTGTCAATGAATTAATAATTTATATTATTCAACTAGTTATATAATAAGAATATATGAAAATATGAATAAAGGACGAGTAATGTTGTATACGTGCTTCACATGC
Source organism: Spatholobus suberectus (assembly GCA_004329165.1). Lineage (NCBI taxonomy): Eukaryota > Viridiplantae > Streptophyta > Magnoliopsida > Fabales > Fabaceae > Spatholobus > Spatholobus suberectus. Next base: position 66,186,802 of record CM014730.1, on the reverse strand, counting down.
AAAAATATATTTTTTTTATCTTGTTTGGTGAAACTGCGACACGAAACATCTACAACGGTGGAAGTCTAATATCTACGTATACAGATTATTTTTACATAAAGCTCATAGAATTTTAATTCTTAGTTATAAAAAAATAATTAATTCTTAACTTATTTTCTCTCTCTTATTTTACCCCTTGTTCCATATATTAATCAATGTCCTACCGAAGTTTTTTGAGTGGTCTGTACACAGTTCTGTTATAGTTTTGCACAAAAATGTCAAAAATAGATGCTATCAGACACTAAAAAATCGTCATGTCCTAAAAATAAAAATAAGTGTTACAATTACTTCTGTTAATTTAACCTGTATTTTACCGAAAAGGACAAATCTATCTGTCATTTATGTAGGGTGTTCATCTGATCGGATTTATCCGATAAATCCGATAATCCAAACCAAACCAATTAGACTGTGTTTGGAAAACTGTTCAACAGTCCATTCAACATCCATTGAACGACATTTTCCACTTTCCAATGTAAAAAAGTAAAAGGAAGTGTGGGGTTGGATTGCAGTTACGTTCAACGTAACTGCAATACAAACACACACTTAAATTGGTTCAGTTACCGATTCTTTTTGAACATAACTGCAATACAAACACACACTTAAATTGGTTCGGTTACTGATTCTTTTTACTTCAAATCTGAACCAAACCAATCATAATTGGTTCGATTATCGGATTTAACTTTTTTCAACCCGAACCAATCCAATCAATTATGTTTTAACTTTTAAAATAATATATTTTAAACTTAGAACTTAAATTTTGCTTCAATTTTTGTATTTTATTTCTGTTTCATTTGTTTTAATTTTCTTATGATCTTATCTAATGTTATAAAATATTTTAATTTGATCATGTTTATTATGTAAATTTTTTATTATATTTTAGGTAAAAAAATTAATGATGCATGTAAAGTGATAATTATATAAAAATTAAATATTTTTGATAAAATAATTATTAGTTATTAAAAAACAAGAAATATTTTTACCTTCCCTTAGTATAAAATAAATAATTATATAAAATAGACAATAAATGAAAATAAAAGCTTGAAAAATATAAATTTTTTTTTTACCATAACTCGATGACTCGAACCAATCCAACCCAATTATAATCGGTTCGGTTTGGTTTAGATTGGCCAAAAAAAATTTCAAAATCTGAACCAAACCAATCCAATCAAATATAATTGGTTCGAATTTAATTTTGTCTTAAATTTGAACCAATCCAACCCATGAACCTCCAATGAGAAAAAACGAAAAGCATGAGGTCATTGGGGGGAAAAAAAAAGACTCAGAGAAAATGAGAGATAAAAGACAAAAAACCGTGTTCGTACAATTTCACGAAGTCATGTTTGGGTTTAGGATAGTTAAAAATTAAAATTATTAGATTTCAGCTATTTTTTAGAAAAAAATTATTTAAAAGATAATCAGTATGTTTAGGATATCAACCAAAATTTATATAAAGCTTTTTAAAATAAAAAAAAACTGTTTTTATGCATTTAAAAATTGAAAACTTATGAATATTTTTCAACAGCTATTTTTTTCTAAAAAAGTTATTCCCAAATTATCTCAAATTTTCCAACACTTTTTTTTTTTTAACTTTTTTTCCAACAACTCCATATCTTTTTTTGTAATTTATTATATAAAGGATTTTTTTGTTGTTGTATCTAAATGAAATTATTTTAAAATTGTTTTTCAGCAAACTTATCCAAAAAAAATTTATTCTAATTATAATTAACAATAATAGTAATTTATTATACATATAATCAATTAATGAAATAATCTATTTTTAGAACTGGCAAACACAATATTATCGCTAATGAAATTGGTGGATGTCGCGATAAGAATATTGAAGATCAAAAGGCGAGGGTTACATAAAGATCAATACTAGCTTGACCAATTGACCCAACGAAGGAGAATTTGTGGAGTGCCGTTTCTGGTTGGCTTATTTGGTCATATAAAGGAGATAAGGTAAAGAAAGAAACTTTCTTTGTGAAGAATTTGCGAGCTTCGAAAAAGTTCAATAAAATAAAATCTAATCGAGCCTAATTTCCATCTGTAGGTGTCAAGGGTTTACCAATTATTACGGTCTTTACCCTGTCGCTAACTATTTTATGGTAAATTCTCCTTCACTATACTTACCTCATACGTGACTAAAATTTCCAGGGCATGGCTAATAGGCTACTCAAATGAAAGGCATAGTCAAAGATATAGCCGGTTGAGTGGGTATCAAAATTCATAGACTTGGTTGAGTGAGCATCAAAATTCTTAAACGTGTTTTTGGCGTAAGGGTTTGGTACCCTTTCTTTGGGCAACGTCTTTATGCCGTTATACACATCTCTTTTTAACATCCAATAATTGTGATGAGATTAGGAAAATAATGGGAAAAGTTTAGATAGGGTAGTACAATATCCATGTCTACATTTAATATTTTAAAAATATATATATTTATATCCAAATTCATACTCACATAGCTAGTAATTTTATATTTATTTATTTTTGGTGATTTTAATTTTATATCTATTGGGTACTTATGTATCCACACTTCTATTTTAGTTAACTTGAATACGTTTTTTCATTATATATTTATTTAACAAATTAGTAAAATATATATAAATATTATTATAATATTAATATCAATAAAAAAAATAGAAGCGAGTGCTAATTAAAAATAGCATATCATATGTAATTTAAATAAAGATAATTCAATTTTTAGTTATAAAATATTACCAAAAAATGTTTAAAAAGCTTTCAAATTATATATATATATATATATATATATATATATATATGAATAAGGTTAAATAATACAATATTCATACTCATAGTTATACTAATTTTTTTTTATAAATAATTACTCATATTTAGACTAAAATTTATTTAATAAATAATTTTTTATTTATTATAAGTAATTTATTAAATTTCCTATTATCTTCCTTTTTGAGACCTTGCTTTTCAATGCAAGGAAACCACTATACAAGGATGCCTTTGGAAGCTAACAAGAAAGGAAACCACCACAAGGATGCCTTGTGAATCACAATTATCTTTAGTCTGCAATATTCTTGCTAGCAAATTTTTATTGTAAGAAAGTCTTCATTGTTATTATATGAATAAAAATAATTTCGTTCAAAATTTACTACCCATTTCTTATTTTAAAAAAATGGATTATTTACTCACAATTGTATCGCAGCACAAATGCCATCCTAATAACTAACAACAAATAATTGAATAGTTTTTATTTTAATTTTTGGATAAAATACCAAAAAAAATATTTATATAATAAATTAAGTATTGTATACATCGTCAAGAAATAAAAAATAAATAAAGTATAAAAGCACATTTAATATTAAAAATTGTTACAAACTTGGCACTTATGGATTGTTTGAATTCGGAGTGAAATAAGAAGGAAAAAATAAGATAAAAGTGATTGTTATTTGGATTGATAGAAATAAAAAAAAATGAAGAAATTTCTCTTAGCTTCTTTGAACGAGTAGGAAAAAAACTGAAAAGAAATAAATAAAATATATAAAAAATTATACTAATTAAAAAAATTAAATTTTTACTCTATTATTTTTTTTCTTAACATAATATTATTTTTTATTTTTTAAAAAAAATAAGTTATGAAAAAATATTTTTTTAAGAAATTAAAACAAAAAAAATAAAGAAGAGAGGGATCATTTATCCTCCATTTCACACCAATTTGGGAAAGGAGAAACATATTTTCCGGTGAATTCCATAGAAATAGTTTTCTTCCTTCATATTTCTCCTTTCATACATCCTAGAAAACCACATCGATACCACACCCTAAGGATCACATACCCTAAAAAACCATAGAAACCACACACCCTAAAACACCTAGGAAATCCTTTCCTAGGAATACAAAAAGGATACCATATTTCCTCACAAATCAAGAAAACCAAAAGTTTTGTATCACTCTACAAGTAAAAATATCACAAATTGAAGCTCGTTATTGGATCACACTCTTCACAAAGTCAACAAGAAAGGCTCAAAGTGTATAATAGTGATCCAATTTCTTTTTCCTGTCTCAAAGAATTTAGGTTTAGAAAATTTTCTCTTTTATAGAAGAATTTTAATTTAGGTAACTTGGTAATTTGATAAATCTAAAATCTCAAAATTAATTTCAAAATCCTTAATTAATAATTTGATTTTGATAAGATTAGAAAAGATATCACTTTCAATTTTAAATCCCAAATTAATCCTTTTTAACAACATGTTGCTAATAATCGATTATCTCGAAACTTAATTGATTGTGAAAGAACTTATCACTACAGATAATCAATTATCTAAAGAGATAATCGATTATTTTGATGCATAAATCTAGATAGGTAATCGATTTCAAACTTAAATCACACCGCAAATAATCAATTATTGTATGAGATAATCGACTATGGATAACATAATCCATTATTGTGATTTAGTTCTTCAAAAAACAAATTTTTCATTAATATTTTCAAAAAGGATATTTCAATTTTAGTTTTATGATTTAGAAAAACATTATATTTGACTCTTTTTCTCTCAAGTTGATTCTCATGAGCCAATCTTAATTGAGATGTAGAGTCTTACACAATTTCCTAATTCTTAGCTTTGTCTTCATGAAAATATTCATACCTCATTAATAAGAGGTCACGTTTTTCAATGGTAATAGGGTGAAGCTATCTATTTTTTTGAACACCTGTATATTATGAAAGTATTGTATAATATTACTTTCACTATTCATTATTTCACACACATAAGACTTTTGCATAACTTATTTTACTCTTAATTTGATTCCTTGAGATATTTGTATATGCGTAGTTGTTAACTATTATTTTTATGTTTGTTATATAGATATGAAGATGATAGATGTGTATGAAAATTCCACTACAGTTAGCTTTGATAATAGAATTGAAAGTGTTCTTAATGTAGGTCATCCTAATATTGAACTACCATTAGCGCCTCCCATAGATCCTTATGAAGTTTGCATTAATTGGAGATGCAAAGAATTACTATACAAGGTACGTAAAGAACAAAGGTTTTAGTTTCCGCATAGATCGTGTTACTAAATTAAAAACCAATGGTATGATAATTGTCAATAGATACTTTGTTCAAAGGAGGGGTTTTAGGCACATACAAAAAATAGCAAGAAAAGGAAAATAGTGGCCTTGCAACACATGATGAAACAAGGGTAAGAAACCGAGCAATGTTATATATAAAGAAAAATGAGGATACATGGATTATTTGTAAATTTGTGAGAAGTTCATAGTTTCTTCGAGTACAAAGCAAGAAAACTAAGGTACAACAAAAGTTTATTAATGTGTTTGATGGTTTTGGTCTATGGCCTAGCAAAATAACATCTATTTTGTGTATAGTAAGTGGTGTAATTGATAATGTTGGATTTAATCAACAAGATGTTATTAATTACTTAAGTGGAAATAGACAAAGGCAATTAGAAAAAAGAAAATGCTTAGTCAATGTTAACGTATTCCAAGAATTATCAATTGAAGAATATTGAAGTTTTTTATGCATTTCAAATGAATGCAAAAGGATAATTAACAAATTACTTTTCGATTGATTCAATGTCTACATTGGCTTAAAAATATTTTGGTGATGTTATGACTTTTAATCCAACATACTTGACAAATAGATACAAGATGTCTTTCGTTCTATTTATTAAAGTTAATCATCATCAACAATCCATTCATTTTGGTTGTGCTCTACTATGGGATGAACTTAATGATAGCTTTGTTTGGTTGCTAAGTACTTGGTTAGAAGCAATGTCTGAAAATTGTCCTAAAACTATTATCCCGAACCAAAACACTGCTATCACTAATGCAGTTGTAAGGGTGTTTCCAAAAGTTAATCATTATTATTGTATGTGGCACATTGAAAAAAAAACTAAAGTATTTGAATTATATTAGAAAAGTTATCACTTTCAATTTCAAATCCCAAATTAATCTTTTTTTCGCAATTGTTGATAATCAATTAGTTCAAAACTTAATGATTATAAGAGAACTTATCATCACAAATAATTGAATATCTAAATATATAATCTATTATTTCAATGCATAAATCTAGATAGGTAATCAATTTCAAACTTAAACCACATTATGAATAATCAATACGTAATCAATTATTGTGATTTACTTCTTCCAAAAGCAAGTTAATATTTTCAAAAGGACATTTCAATTTTAGTTTTATAATTTAGAAAAACATTTTTTTTTACTCTTTATCTCTCAAAATGATTCTCATGAGCCAATCTTAATTGAGATTTAGAATTTTATACAAATTCCTAACTCTTAACTTTGTCTTCATGAAAATCTACATGCCTCATCAGTAAGAAATCATGTTCTTCGAAGGTAATAGGATGAAGTTATCTATTTTTCTCAACACTTGTATATTATGAAAGTATTATATAATGTTATTTTCACTATTCATTGTTTCACACGCATAAGACTTTTGCATAATCTATTTTATTCGTAATTTGATTCTTTGATATATTTGTATATGCATAGTTGTTAACTATTATTTTTATATTTGTTATATAGATATTAAGATCACAAATGTGCATGAAAATTCCACCATGGTTAATTATGATAATAAAATTAAAAGTCCTTTTAATGTGGGTTATCCTAATATTGAACTACCATTAGTGCCTCCTATAGATCCCTAAGAAGGAATGAAGTTTGCATCAATTAAAGATGTAAATAATTACTACATAAGGTACGTAAAGAACAAATGTTTTAGTTTTCAGATGGGTCGTGTTACTAAATTAAGAACTAATAGTATGATAATTGGTCAAGAGAAACTTTGTTCAAAGGAAGGGTTTCAGGAAAAAAAAAATGCAAGAAAAGAAAATAGTAGCTTTGCAATACATGATGAAACAAAGGTAAGGTGTAGGGAAATATTATATAAAAAGAAAAGTGAAGATATAAGGATTATTTCTAGATATGTGAGAGACCATAGTTATGAACTTTTTTCTAGAGTTTCTTTGAGTATATAGTAAGAAAACTAAAGTGCAACGAAAGCTTATTGATGTGCTTGATGATTTGGGATTATGTCTTGGCAAAATAACATATGTTTTGTGTATTCAAAGTGGTGGAAGTGATAATGTTGGATTTAATCCACAAGATGTTGTTAATTACTTAAGTGAAAAGAGACAAAGGCAATTAGAAAAAAGGATATGCTCAAGCGATGTTGACAAATTTCAAGAATCATTAATTGAAGAATATTAGGTTTTTTTTATGCATTTCAAATGCAAAAGAACAATTAACAAATTTCTTTTAGGTTGATTCAAGGTCTAGAATGGCTTAAAAATATTTTGGTGATGTTGTGATTTTTGATCCAACATGTGCCTTTCATTCCATTTATTAAAATTAATCATCAATGATTCATTCTTTTTGGTTATGCTCTACTATGGGATGAAATTAAAAAGAGCTTTGTTTGGTCGCTATGTACTTGGTTAGAAATAGTGTTTGTAAATTGTCCTAAAACTATTATCACAGACCAAGATGTTGTTATCACTAATGCAATTGCAAAGATGTTTCTCAAGGTTAATCATTTTTATTGTATATGGCACATTAAAAAAACTCTATAGTTTTTGAACTGTATTTATCATAAGCATAGTAAATTTAAAAATCAATTTTACATCTTATAAAAAAAAATAATTTTACAAGTGCATTCATCAATCTTTCAATATTGAAAATTTTCAATTTGATTAAGAATCAGTGATAGATAAATCTGAGTTGCAAAATAATCAATGGCTACAAAATATATACTCTATTCAAGAAAAATGAGTTCTTGCTTATGTACGTCACAACTTATATGTTGGAATATTTACCACTCAAAAGAGTGAAAGTATGGATAAGTTATTTAAGGATTTCTTAAATTCAATTACTCTATCGTGCAAGTTTGTGACGCAATATGAGAAGGCTCTTGATACATATTATAACAAAAAGAGAGAGAAGACTTTCAAGACAATGAATTCAAAACCATTTTTGAGAACTTTATATCCTAGTGAAGAAACTTCAAAAAGTTATACAAAAAAATGTTTAAGAGGATAGTTTAGGATGAGTTTGTTCACTCTCAAAAGTTTATCATTCCATTAAAGTCCTCATAAAAGGTTCATGAAATTTATAAAGAGAAGTCAAACTACTATATGACTTTTCATGTCAATTCAAAAGAAGTAAGTTGTAATTGTCATCTATGTAAATTTTAGGTATTCTCTATACACATGTGTTAACAATATTCATAAAGAAAAATATTTATTCTCCCCCTTCACAATATATTCTATGTCGATGGACCATTAATGCCAAGAAAGAAAGTTAAAATATTTGCAAGTGAAGAATTCCAAGAAGGTAGCAACAAAGCTCATAGCTCTTTATTGTTTAATAGTGTTATGGGTCAATCTCTTGAACTATCTAAAAGAGCTTCATAGTAAATAAAAAAGTATCATGATGTTGCAATTCAAACTTTGCAAAAGTAATTGCAGAGCTTGATCTATTAGAACTTGAAGAATCAAGAGAAGAGTTTATTCATTTGAAGTTATTACTAATATATCCAACAAAATATAACTTTATGTGATTCTCCACTTGTGGCAACGAAATGGTGTCCATTAACTTTGTGAATGAAAGGTAGTTTGGAATTACTCAAAAAGATTCTTCTACTTGTAGTTACGATAAGAAGAAAGGTCATAACAAACCTAAACACCTAATTTTAAACCAATTGAGGTATCTTTAAATGCACATTACGTCATTTATTTGAATTATTTTATATCCTCAATCCATGTCTTATTAGTTTTTCTTTTTCATTTATACTATGTTAAGCTAAATGTGTGACACACCATGCTCTATATGTGGCCTATCATTAATGGATAATTTCTAAACTCTAATGTTGAAGCTTCTACTTTGGTTGATTCAACAGTAAATTGTTCTCATTTAATTTGCAATCCTTTATAATTACTATTTTTATCCTAATAATATTATTATTAATACTTTACATTTTAGGAAATTATATAAGCATAACGACCACATTTAGTATAGTTTCAAGATTTATGGTGCAATGGATGTTACCACATAATTGCTTTTACTTTATGGTGTAATGATAATTCAAGGGAGGGGAAGGACTTGAAGGAAGGCTCACTTGATGACTTATTGATGGCATTGTTGACTCGTCATTAAATAAAAATTATGTTGATTGGTTTATTTTCGTTTAGATTCTTCTATCAAATTATGTTCATTCTACTTTTATATGGTCTTCCTTAATGTTTGTTATATAAATGTGAATTAATGTAGATTAGAATAAATTTTTTTTAACTTGCGATTGTACTTGTAAAAAGCCAATTCAGCCATTAAAAGCATTGGTTATGTATATTTAAATTAAAAATACTTTAATGTTCATTGATTTATTTTTGATAGATTCTTTTTGTCAATTATTTATGTGTTCACTGCAAAACAAATTTAGCGTTCAATGTGAAACAAATAAAATTTATTAATGTGTGATGAAATTCAATATCACAATTATTTACACTCAAATGAAAAGAATGATAAGGACAGACAGTAACACAAAAAAGTTCATGTAGTATTTAAGACAAAAATAAGCTTGTCAAATTATAAAGTTAACCCTAAAACCTACAACATTCGAATAAGTATAGTAGGAAAAACTACATTGATAGTACATTATTTCATTTCATTACTATAACAAGAAGACTGCAAGTCTTTCTTTATAAGTCCCTTTGAAAATATTGCAGATAGGATAATCATGTAGGCAACAACTTGAGTAATCTTCATAGTAGGTAGGGACAATTATCATGATTTTGCTTGTCCTCTTCTAGGCCAATTCTCAACTTGATTGTCTTGTTGTCTCTGAAGATTTAATACATTGAAGTCTTGACGGTCAGGCACTAACCCTATCCAAAAGCAAACAGGAACCATTTCATTTAGAAAGAAATTGATAAATCATTGTCCTACAAGACTAAATGCATCTACTTTGACTTTATTATTAGAAGTGGAGCCTCTTCAACTAATGATCACAACTGCTAGATAATAGCATGTAGGCATCTTGAGAATTGATCTTTTATAATTCCACACTTGTGACCTGATAAATATAATGCAAGCTAAATAGTAGGAAAACTTGTTCAAATTGGGCTTGCTTAATAGGAAAAACAGTTCGTCAAAAGCAAATATTTGAATAATATCTCATGACATGACTATGTTTTTTATCATACAAGTTACCATTTATAATTAGGACCAAAAGCAGCTCTTAAATTTGTTTAATAATTTTTTAATTAAAAAATTATGGATGTTGAAAGAAAAAATTATTGAAAGATAATTGTTTTAGCAACAAAACAACACAAAAGGCAAAAAACAATAATAACCAAAAAAAGGGAAGGCTTCAAAGATTCAAATTATCCAATGTGAAAAGACTAATGCATGTGGAAATTATAACTTGAAATGGTCGAAAAGGAAAATACATGACAACTTACATCATTTGCATGGAAAAATACTAAGTTAATTTTATAGACAATAAATAAGTTGATGTCGCAATTGATTTCCAATAATTATAAAGGACACCTCTAAGTGAACATGGAAAATTGTTTCAATCCATTGCTTAAAAGTTTGATGTTGTTTAACACGCTTGAATTCAATATTCAAAAAAAGGCAACCTATTCAACATAACCATTTATTTTAATCTGATTAGAATACCTAGAACTATGAAAGAGGAATTGGATCTCATTGCATGGTGAAATCATCGAAGACTTAAAAGGACAATTAAAGAAATATGTATGTGTGTGTATTTTTTATTTTTTTTGTGTCTATGCAATGGCCATACTAATGTTAAAACCTATGACCTCATGCATACTATCCTAAACTTTTCCATTAGGTCTGTAACACCCATTCATATTAAATACAATTCATATTAATTTAGTTATTAAGTTTAAGTAAATGAAAATGCGTGTAAAGTTTTTCCACTTTTATAAAAAAAATTTCCAAACTTAACAGAATTTGAAAATGGTAGTAAAAGATGAAAGATAAGACTGTATATACATATATATCATAAAATTGTACATCATGGTTTGATAATAAAGAAAACTAAAAAAAAAAATCAAAAGATCCTATACAGAGCAGTGTTTATCTACCGTATCCCTCATATAAAAAGAAAAATACTATAGGTCTTCAGGTCCTCCCCCGTTGAGATGTCATCTAACTCGTACTCAGCATCACAAGATGTTAATGTCGTCTTCAATAATCACGATCAATCATACACAGAAGAAAATAATGGAGTGAGGTGTTTTGTTCTAAAATCACTTTTACATGTATGGTAGGAAATCTACCATAAAACAAAGATAAAACACAGGCTAACAACAAAAGGGATCCTAAGGTTCATTCTAAGTTGTATCAAACTATCCTTGACTAGGTATGAATCCATACTCCTTATTAGTAGGTAATAGTTCTCAACAGAACTTGGGAAGTAACTGGGAGTACATATACCTCTCTCAACATCATCACGTGGTACAGTCCTCATTATCATTAAGGAAAATAACAGTTAGGATATCCATTTATAAAGGTATATTATCAAACCAATCCTGGAATGCTGAGCAGTTGTCGGGGTTATCGAGCTTGGTCAAGCTAATATCTCGGCTCGAGGGCGCTACCCTGTCCATTATGACCTTCACCACTCGATGCCTATCCCTAAGACCTCTACAAGTGGGTCCCTGCCTTTCATTCATCAGCGTACCAAACTGTAACTTCCCTAGCAAGGTGTCATGCCACTACATGTCACTTGCTTTACATTACTCACTAAACTATCAATTCCTAACTTCTCAAGCAGAGGTTTCCTTGGTCTCATTTAATTTGAGCACAAGTACAATCAACATTTCTGCCTTATTTTGCAGAAATTGCACAATATCAAAATTTTAAAAGAATAATAATTTAGTAATCATATAAAATTTTAGTAGAATAATGACAGAGTAATTATAATTTAATTACTAAAATTTTGGCAAAATAACAACTAAATAAATATATTTTAATTTTCCAAATTTGAGCAGAGTAACAGCTTAGCAAATGCATTTTAATTTTCTAAAATTGAATAGACTAATATCTTAGCAAGTATAATTTAATAATTTAAATTTGAACAGAGTAACAATTTAGTAATTATGATTTAATAATCTAAACTTGGGCAGAGTAACAACTTAGCAAAAATTAAAGTTTAACATCAAACAATAATAACAATAATAAAACTTAAGCCTAAATGGGTTTAGGGGAAAACCCTTCCTACCAATATTTATAGTGACAATAATTTAGAACCAACCCTACTCCCCCCATTACCTCTAAGGTGGTTGATGAAGAGGATGGAATTGTTGGTGCAAAGCTTCTAAGAGGAGAAATTTTACTAGTTGAAAACTAGCAAAATTTTAACATAAAAACTAGATTAAAAAAAAAAATTTAAGAGAGAAAATTTTAGAAAGAGAAGCTCTCTAGCTTGGGAGAGAAGAAGAGATGCTGAAAATTTGAAGGAGGGAAGGGCTATTTATTGAAGAGGAAGGGGTCGTAGGTGTCCACCAATGACCTAAGCAATGATGCAATAAATCAAGTTTTAAATTTGTTTTTAATTTAAATTTAGGGACAAATATGCAAACTTAGGGACATATACACCATTTAGGGTGTTGAATCACCCCTCCTAGGCTTGGGGACGTGCTATATGAGCTGTCCTCAAGCTCCTCAGTATAAATTTTATCTGTAGGTACATTAACCGGTACCGATAAAATTGCCTAAACTTGAAAAATTAGTTTTTAATATCAAAATAATGCATTTTAATGAAAAGCTGGACAAATACATTATTTTTCATCAAAAATAAATTTATAATAATAAATTTTAATTTTTATTAATTTATTTCAAATTATATGTATTTATTTTGTATTTTTAAGCTAGAAATTTCATAAAAATTCCATTTTAATTCAATAAATACTAAAATTTTTATGAAAATTTTAAAATTAAATATTTTACCCATAAATAAACTAAAATTATCATTTTCACCCTTTTTGGATGTCAAACCAATACTGGCTGACTTATCAAACACCTAAGGGTAATCTGGTCATTTTACACAAAATTCCAGAAAATTCCCAGAAAGATTCCAAAACTATATTTTAATATAAATGATATGATTCCAAGCTCAAATTGACATTTTGATGTCAATTGAATCTTTGTCTCAGGTCAACCCTTAATATTGAGAAATAGGGACAAAATCGTCATTTTTTAATTTCTCCTGGCTCCGACTCAGAAAAATTATTAAAAATAACGATTAAACAGCTCTTGAAATTCTAAGCATAATGGTGGGGATCAAAATTTTGAAATTTCATCCCAATTTTTCGTGATTGCATTGTTAAATGTTAAAAAAATAGTTGAAAAATTGAAATAGGATTGTTATATTTTTCACTATTTTTCTTTCAAAATAAATTTTTTTATAATGAAAGATACTTAATATAAAATTTTCAAAATATTTTGAGGTCAAAAAGTCTCTAGTTGGTTCCCGCAGTCAACCAAGGGTATTTTTGTCATTTTACAAAAAATATCTCAATAAATTCCAAAAAATTTCTAAAATTATTAGTAATTATTCTAAATATATTGATGACTTCAAAACAATTTTAAAACATACAGAATAATTTAATATACAAAAGTATGAGAGTTACAAGGTCGACCCCAGTGGGTTTAAAAAAATGTATGAAAGTATGTATGAGTGTACATCCTCCTTACATAATGGATTATGCAAAGTACTTTATTTCATATCGCAAATTCCCGAATATGCAAGATTCCTAGATATATAATGTGACACCTATTCACATTGAACACAACTCATACTTATTTACTTATTTAATAATGCGAGTAAAATTTTTCCCTTCTTTTAATAATAGAAAGTTTGTAAATTTAATAGAATTTGAAAATGGTAGTAAAATAAAATAAAATGTGTATGTATTCATCGTAAAACTGTACATCATGATTTCATAATAAAAAAAATTACTGAAATACAGGGAGATCAAAATATACATCAAAATTGTTACTACTTATTCCAGTACATCAAAAAGATCCTAGTCAAAGCAATGTCCATCTACCCCTATCCCATAAAATAATAAATTATCAAACTAGCCCTATAGGTCCTCACCAACAGCCGGGTCTTCATTAACCGTGATCAATCGTGCATAAAATGAAAAATAATGGAGTGAGGTGATTTGTTCTAATATCTTTTTACATGTATGGTAGGAATTCTACCATACAATACAGATAAAACACAATTGACAATAAAAGGGGAACCTAAAGTTTATTCTATGTTATACAATTCTTGACTTGATATAGATCCATACTTTTCATTAATGGGTAATAATTCTTAATAGAACCTGGGAAGTGACTGGGAGTACATATACCTCTCTCAACACCATCACATGGTACAGTCCTCGTCATTATTGAGAAAACAAAATAATAATTTAGGATATTCATTTATAGAGGTATAATCTCACCAATCTTGGTGATGCTGAGCAGTTATCAGGGTTATCAAGTTGGTTAGGTGATTGTCCCAGCTCAAGAGCGCTACCTTAGCCATTAGTACACTCACCACTCGATACCATACCCTTTAGACCTAACTATGGATCCCTGCCTTTCATCTCGTAGTGTACCAAACCGTAGCTACCCTAGCAGGGTACCATGCCACTGCATGTCACCTACTTTATATTACTCACTAATTTATCACTTCTTAACTTCTCAAACAGAGGTTTCCTTGGTCTTATTTAATTTGAACACTAGTACAGTCAATATTTTTGTCTTATATTGCAGAAATTGCACAATCACATAAAATTTTAGCAGAATAATGACATAGTTATTATAATTTAATTACTTAAAATTTGGCAGAATAACAACTAAATAAATACGTTTTAATTTTCTAAATTTGAGCAGAGTAACAGCATAGCAAGTATAATTTAATAATTTAAATTTGAGCAGAGTAACAACTTAACAAGTATAATTTAATAATTTAAATTTGAACAAAGTAACAACTAAGCAATTATAATTTAATAATTTAAATTTGAGTAGAGTAACAACTTAATAAAAATTAAAGTTTAGCATCAAACATAATATAATGGTAATAGTAATTAAAATTATGCCTAAACGAGTTTAGGGAGAAACCCTTCCTACCAACATGCAAAGTGACAATAATTTAGAACCAACCCCACTCCCCCCATTACCTCTAAGGTGGTTGATGAAGATGATGAAATTTTTGATGCAAAGCTCCTAGGAAGAGAACTTTACTAGTTGTTGAAAAACTAGTAAAATTTTAGCATAAAAGCAAAGTAAAAGAAAAAAATTTCTACAGAGAGAAGCTCTCTAAGAATTTGGTGGCTTGAGAGAGGGAGAGGTGCTGAAAAATGGCCCAAAATCATGGTTATTTATAGAGCAGGAGAAGGGGTTAGGTGTCCACTTGAAGATGTCATGCAATATGTCATAAATAAGGTTTTTGATTTATTTTTAACTCAATTAAGGGACAAATATGCAAAACTAGGGACACATATCAATTTTAGGTGGTGAATCACCCCCTTTTAGGCTGAAAACGTGCTGGGTGAGCTGTCCTAAAGCTCCCCAGTATAAATTTTAACTATAATTGATTAATGGCTACCGATAAAATTGCCTAAACTTTGAAAAAATAACTTTTAATATTAAAATAATGAATTTTGATGCAAAACTGGACAAATACATTATTTTTTATCAAAAATAATTTTTTAATAATACATTTTAATTTTTATTAATTTATTTCGAATTATATGTATTTATTTTGTATTTTTAAGCTAGAAAATTCATAAAAAAAATCCATTTTAATTCAATAAATACCAAAATTTTTATGAAAATTATAAAATTAAATATTTTACCCATAAATAAACTAAAATTACCATTTTCACCCTTTCTGGATGTCAAACCAATACTGACTAGGCTTAACAGACACCTAAGGGCATTTTGGTCATTTTACACAAGAATTTCAAAAAATTATGAAAAAATTTATAAAATTATATTTTAATATATATGACATGATTCCAAGCTCAAATTGACATTTTTATGTCAATTGAATCTTTTTCTCATGTCAGCCCTTAATGTTGAAAAATATGGACAAATTTGTCTTTTTCTAATTTCTCTGGGTTCTGGCTTGGAAAAAGTATTAAAAAGCACTATTAAATAGCTCTTGAATTTTTTAGCCTAATGGTGGGAATTAGAATTTTGAAATTCTTTCTCGATTTTTCAGAATTATATTATCAAATATTAGAAAAACAGTTCAAAAAATTGAAATAGAATTATTATATTTTTCACTATTTTTCTTTCAAAATAAAAATTTTACAACAAAACATACTTAGTATAAAATTTTCAAAATATTTTAAAGTCAAAAAGTCTCTGGCTGCTCCGGAAAGTCAATTAGGGATATTTTGGTCATTTCACAAAAACTATTTTAATAAATTCCTAAAAAAATTTTAAAATTATTATTAATTATTCTAAGTATATTGATAACTTAAAAAGAATTTGTAAACACTTCTAACTAATTTTTTTATTCTGTTATCTGATTTTTTAGGGACAAAACGGTCATATTACCCATTTTGAGCTCAGTTTCCCAAAAATTTATTAAAAATATAAACTAAGTACTACATAACTGTAGTAATTAAATTTTTGATATTTTCATCTAGTTCTCCAAAAATAAATACGGAACAATTAAGAAAATAATTTGATATGCAAAAATAGGGGTGTTACATACAACAAGTTTATATAAATGATGCAATGTGGTAATTACCAGTTAGCACACTGCCACTAAGCTTTGGATTATAAATATTGGTGATAATAGCTCTTGGATGAGGAGAAGTTGCAGTAATATCTACCCCATCTTCTTGACTATGATGAAATGATTAATATTAGATATATCATAAACAACTAATTAGGCAAAATAAGAAAAGGTCATCTTAACTTACAAATAAAAGAAAAGGAAAGTCATCAAAAATGAAAAAGAGAGAAATCAATGAGAAAAGTAAATAATATGGAGTTATAAGCTTATGATTATTGTTCATAGGAATGCATAGTTTGAACATTTCAAGAAATAAGAAAGTAGGACAAATACTAAAAGTTAGGAGTAACAAATAAATGATCATTAATAATCAAACAAATATTTTTAAAAAGTTAGTCCACCATAATCTATTCCAAAGACAAGTTTAGTCTGAACTAATAAGTCATAAGCAATATTTCCTTCATAAATAATAAGATAAAGGTATTATTAGAGCATTATGGAAAAGATAAATACTGCTAAAAATAAGGCTAAATTGGGTTTAAATTAACTGTTGGGTATTTTTAATTACATAATTCCCAAGCAACATTTTTCAATCTTTTTGATTATCATCACTTTATTGAAGGAAAAGAAAAGACCAAAATTCATGGGGATGATAGCAAGAGCCATTGACTGCTATAATAACTACAAATTGAACAATAACCTGGAAATTATCTTTTGAACTTGAGGAAGGATGAGGAAATGGAGTAATTCTAAGAAAAATTCTATAAAAATAAACCATAAGGAGATGAAAAAAGGTCTATTCTCATTCAAAGAGCACAACTACACCACACACAATGGCCTGCTGTAATGGCATAATTTCCATTTGGGAGAACCAGGCCAAAATCAGAAGCATATTTTAGAAAGATTTGAAGCACAAGTTGCAAAATGAATAATAATGTTAGCAATTGAAGAGCACATGATAGCTAAGTAATAATTATAGAAAATACAAAATAAAAATAATTTTAAAAGCATAAGATAGGATATGGACTTTTAAGTACAATTTGAGGGATTTTAAGTCAACACCAGATGATGACGATCTACAACAATGAGCCCATCATTATTGCATGATTATACCCTTTGTGAGACCATTATGAGAATCATTTCAATGCAAGAATAGGAGATGAAGGATTTTAAGATACCGCTTGGAAGAAAGGATGTGGTGTTCCACCTCAGGGTAGGACATGTCAATGGCATTTCTAGTGAGAAGAGAAAATGATCGATTTGGAAGAAAGAAGCCACAGTTGGAAGACACAAATCTTGTGAGCAATTCGATTGAGGTGTTGCGCGCTTGAACACGCTAGCTATCACTTCTGCTATGCACACCTGTGTTGAGTGGTAAGAGAGAACAGGCTAGAGTAACAACCGTTGAATGTATTTTGAACCACTCGCAAAAGGAAACAAGTGGAGAAGGGAGATTGGAAAGGGCTTGCAATTGGCTAAAGCTAAAGCTAAAGGTGAGAATTTGGGATGGGGAATGACAACAAAGAAGAATTACAACTATTTTTTTAGATTTTTTATTTTTAATTTAATTAAAATAATATGATCTAATGTGAAAGAATAAATAGATTTAATTGGCTATCAATGTAAAAAAGTGTTACATTGATAGTGCATAACCATTAGACTCTAAATGCAAACTCAAACTTATTGTAAAAAGTTTTCATTAAAAGAAAATTTTGACTATGAAGAGATCCCTTCAGTGTAGTGGTGAAATCAGTAACATTAGAATAGTGTGTTCGTTGTGTTATCTAAGTAATGGTCAATCCATAAAGTTGATGTTAAGAATAGTTTTTTAAGTTGAGACCTTCATGAAGAAGTGTATATACAACAAACATCCAATTTTGAAACAGGTGATGATAAGCTTATTTACAAATTAACCAAGGCTTTTTATAGATTCATATAAGCCCTAAAAGCTTGGTTTCAAGTCTCAAGTCTCAAGTTGACAAGCCAACATGGTGCTAACTTTCATGATCCACATTTACATCAATCTATTATTGGTGCACTATAATATGCAACTATTACTAGACTGAACATCACCTTCTACTTCAATAAGGTGAATGAGTGTGTGCACAGTCCTTTGGACACACGTGAAACAATCTCACTTGGCTTGCATGTAAAATCTTGGTCTAAATTTTACTTCTTAGAATACTATGATTTAGACTGGGTCTCTAATTTAGAATATAAGAGGTCAGCATCTATGTTTTGAATTTATTTTGGTCGAGATTTAGTTAGCTACTGCTCCAAGAAGAAACCATTAGTCAATAAGTTTATCATTAAAGTATAATAAAAATGCTTAAATGTTACTCTTGTAAAGATTACATGGATTAACTCCCTTCTTATAGAGTTACATGTTCCAATTATCACCACTCTAACAATTTATTATGATAACCTTAGTGTTGTGTAACCACAACTAATCTTTTGTTTCATAATTGCATCAAACATTTTGAACTAAATATATTCTTTGTAAGAGAAAAGATAGTATTGAGTCGAGTCTTAATTCAACATATCATTGCTACTCCCCATGTTGCACATGAGTTCACCAAGTTAATTTCTAACTCATATTTTTTTGATTTTTTATTTAAGGGGGGATGATACTTGTATAATTAAATTAACTGAGTTAACTATTGTATGAATAACTAAAATTTTATTACCATAATTACATTGAAATATAATTGCTTATATAAAAATATAATTCATTTGTATGTAAGCAATAATATCGTGATTCTATCATTGAATCCTTTTTCACCTTTCTTTCATTCTCCTAATGCGTTATGAGTTTCTTTCTATTTTTATTTAGGTTTGTGATGCCTTTAAAATTGTATCTCAATGAGTAGTGGAGTGTAATAAAATGTATGACAATTGTTCATAACATAGTTGAAATTGAATTCTTTCTTGTATTAAATGAAAACCAAGTTTTTTCTCAAATATATTTTTATCCATGAAAATTTAACTTTTTTTTTGTTTTAATTCATATTTAAATGTTATGTGTTGTTAGTCTTTACACTAAATAAAAATAATATATTTTAGAGTAAATTACACTAACACCCCTTGAGATTTTTCGAAATTGCACAAAACCCCTTATTTTTTTAACCATTACAACAACCTCCTTATAAGGTACACGGTGTAATGTTTTTCAAACAATTAAGGGGTGTTAGTGTAATATATAAAGGGTGTCAGTGTAATATTTTTCAAACAATTAAGAGGGTTAGTGTATGGGTAAAAAAAGGAGGAGTATTAAAGTGTAATTTTAAAAAACCTTAGGAGGTGTCAGTGTAATTTACTCTATATTTCAATATATTGTTAGAGACTAAAAATATATGCTTTTGATATATTTTTTAAAATTAAAATGAAAAAAATAAATGAAAATTATTTTTAAAAAACATTATATTTTCAAGAATAAAAATGTATTTAAACTTTAAAAAAAAAATGGAAGAGTAGAGTTGTAAGGAAGTTAAAATAAATCCATAAGTTCGACAAATCTAACTTGAAGTGGGGGAAAAAAAAAAAGTACTACATCGATTTGATTAAGAAGAAAATAAACCTAACCTACGTGTGACAGGGAGTTGAGCTAGTAAATTAGAATCCAGCCTAATGAATAAAATTTTCACACTTTTTCTATTTTTTTAAATTTTCAAATAAAAATTAATTTAAAAATAAAATATATACCAGTTTGATAAATGAAAACTCCACTGAAATAACTCGAATACAATCGAGTTAATTCGATTTATTTCTTTTTAAATTTTTGCCTAACCTCATACTGGCTTAAAAGAATTTTTTTAATTAATATATACTTTTTTTATTTGTAAGATTTTAAGAAGTTGGTAAGATAGGTTTGGGATAGCACCGGCAGGAACAATATAAAGCGAATCCAAGCCCTCTAACAAAGTATAACAATTCTGTCACAAAAATGAAAGCTGCTCGCAAGCAAACATTCAATTGGCCCGTGACAGTTTCAAGTTTCAAAGCACATCCAAGTTGACGCTAAAAATAGCATCAAATGAAAGTACAACTATACTCTATTTTTTTAAATGATACTCGTTCTGTTTTCAAAATACTAGTGATGCTCAGCTACTAAGTTATGTTAGAAAGTGGAAAAGCAAAGCTTATAATATTGATTGAGGTGATTAATTACAAATTCTAAATTGAGATTGGGTGGGGTTTGAGATCTGGACGCCAAACAAGTTGACGTAAAATAATGTCACTAATGATTATTGATTAAGATAAGTTTATTCTTTCAATGCCTTGTTTGGCAATCACTGAACTGTACCTTATAAAATAAGCCAAGGTCTTGTAAAGTTCGAACAGGTTGATCTTGTAGTTCAATTCAAGAAAATGGATTCTCTTCCTTCCACATTCCACAATTGGCTCTTCACGAAAGAGAACAAATTGTCTCTCACCCACTCTGCATACAAAATATAATTTGTTATATAAAAAGGGTTGAAAACTGTGACCAATTTAACTGCACGTGTGCGTTGAGATGGCAGGTAATAATACAACATAATTGACATTTTTAAGGGGCAGGTTACGAGGGATTTATTTGTTTATTCAATTTTAAAAGGTAATTTTCTTTTTCACGTTCCCAATACACGAGTCACCTCCATAGAGTGTGTCTGTAGGAACAAAAAGAAGACACCAATTATATTCGGTAGGAAAAAAAGTACATTTTTATAGTTTAAAATACACTTGTTATTACGCCTACATTTCGTTTAAAAATACATCAAAGTAATATTCTAATATTAATTTAAAACATTAGATTAGTATATGAACAAATATTGGCTTTTAAAGGGTTAAATTTATAATATTTAAATATTAAAAGAATAATTTAATGTATTCAGTAAATAAATAATTTAAACATTATTAGAAGAATAAATTAAATACTTACTCAAGGAAATGTTTGTCGTAATATTTTTTAAAAATTAAATTGATTATACTTTTTAGATTTAAAATCGAAAATCAATATGAAAAGGACAAGTTATATTGATCATCTTTAAAAATTGATAATTTCTTTTGTATTTTATCTCTTTCAATAAAACTAAGCTTAATTTTCAAATATTGTTTTTGAAATTTTATAAATTTGAATTATTCTAAAAGCAAATAAAGTCGAGTTAAAAATCTAAGATTTAAATAAATGAATTTTTCTATGTTATTTTATGTATAATATTAATACCTATGATGAGTTATTGGCTTTACAAAAAATTGCAATAAATATCTGACAACACTATAAAAAAGCAAGCCTGAATAATTTTTATATAAATATCATAAATAGATGTTTTTCAATATACTAGAATTGTCTAAGAATCTCAAAAACTACTATACTTGCACTTTAACCTATCATTATCCCTCACGTCAAGTTAACGCCTAATATTTGTATTTTCAAAAGAATGTAAAATCTTTTTAAATATGATTTTTTCTTTTAAGGGTGTTTAACTTTTGATGTAAATAATTGTCTCAGTATTGTTTTTATTATTTTATCATTTTCTATTATCCAGCCATATATGATATATCAAATTATTTAATATTTATAATTAAATAACCAGAAGAAAGTACTTTATGTGTAATGTCTAATCGTAATGTTGATCTGTGTCCATGTAAGGTCATGTTTGGATTACCGTTTGTCCCTCAAACTTATTTTTATCTTATTAAATTTAGTTTGTTGTTATATTTGAATGTTCTTTAAAGTAATTTTAAAAACTCAAGCTATATTTTTTTATCAAAAAAAAAAAAAAACTCAAGCTATATTTGAATTAATGTTAGAAAAGTATTTTTACAAATTTCAATGTATAAAATAAAGAAAGAAAAATTGTTGCTTTGAAAGTAAAAATACTTTAAAACTTTCTTAACTTTAATCCAAAGATGCACTCAGTTTGTTATTAAATTAAGTTTGAGTTGAAAATAACATAAAAAATGTTTTTAAAAATTCATTTTTTCCATTAGTAGTATTTATGCAAGTATAGTATCAAATAAAAGTATTTTTTATTAATATTATTTAAATAAATTTCACTTTGTCAATATATTTTTGAATAAAAAATATCTAAATACAAATCACATTATAATAAACTCATTTTTTTTTCAAACTTAAGTTTACAACACACTTTTAATTTAAAAGTTTAATAATTTTTTTGGTCTTTATAATTGCGCAAATTTTAGCTTTTGATCTTTATAGTTGAAAATAATTTCTTTTAGTTCCTATACATTCACTTTCGATACCGGTTTAATCCCTACTGTTTTAAACCGCTACAAATTGAATAAAAAATACCAAAAAATGTCAATTTGTAATGGTTTTACACCGTCTATTTTTATTTTGTGACGATTTTTTTTTATAGAATTAAGACATACTTGACGGCAAAAATCAAATCGGTATTAAAAATATATGTATAGGGACTAAAAATAATTATTTTCAACTATAGGAACTAAAAGATAAAATTTATGTAATTATAGGAACAAAAAGATAATTAATCCTAATTTAAATTTGTAAACTTAAACCTGCATTAAATAACTTTGAGAGTGCATTGGATACTCTGAGCGTTGGTACACATATTAATGGTGTGTCCAGAGTCATCTACGGTGGTTTTGTCCTCATCTGTATTTGGCATAAGATTCTGCCACGTAGCAACAACCGATGCAAACACATCATGGAACATGGACCCCGTCTATCTTTCCTTCAGTGGTGGCCCGTATCTCTGAGGAAGTGGAACCCACACAACACAATAAAATAAGAAAAACCCGGTCGTATTGTCTGTATTAATTGCTATTTAGCTAATAAGCCTATGGATAATGAGGTTTCACAAGCGGTACTTTCAGATACTGTATTTGAAGAAGTTCTTCAAATTTTGTATGGTATGTAAGTAAAACAAGTTTTTGCTAATGGTAAAAAAGGGGCTTTGAATGTGGGGCTATTCTTATTTTATCGGAAGGTTCTTTAATTAAATTTGAAATTTTATCTCGTAATATGTGTTAGCATTTAATAGTTTTTTATTAAGTAAATTCCTGAAATAAAATTTTAATTTTAATTAAAAAAAATCAACAATACTTATAATATCGTATCTAAATTTTATCGATAAAATAATCAAAAGATTCGAACGCAATGTACAGCAATCATCAATCACTGATCAAAATATGCATCTGACGGCTACAACTCATCCGTGAAAGACAGCAGGCTTTCATCATTTGGCACCTCTCTGCATGTGATTCCATCTGCTGGTGGAACACTATTACCCACCCACTTCAATGTTTCTATGCAAATTAAGCAAAATTTGTTGATTTTTTTCTCTTGCTGAAAAAATTTGTTGATTGTTGACGTATGATAATATAGTACCACAATATAAAACATTTGGTGTAGATATTCAGTATATGTCTGACATTAATATACTGTTTTTAAGGTTTACATGCTTCATATTTTATAAACAAATGTACAAAAACTGTTCTAATGAATTGTGTACTTAACATGTTCAAATTTCATAAATAAAAAAGAATGTGCGTTGCTTTTGCGATGGACTGACTGTGCATAATGATGCAAGTGGCTAGTATATCATTCGAGTCATACTTAAAAGCTGATCAACGTGTCCTGGAGGGTACCAAAAGGAGGGAAAAACCAAGAGGGAAAAGAACAAAAGTTGTTGTGTACTTCACTTTATTCGAAAGTGTTGGTAACCACTAAGAATTATTTGTTTTTTTATGACAATATTTTAGAAATTAAATTGATAAGAAATCAGAATTATAATTTAATTAATTAAATTTATTATTAAATTATAATTAGTTAAATAGGATCATTTTCAAATCGGGAATACGATCAGTTAATATCAATGATTCAATTGAGTCATTTAGTTTATTTTTGTAAAAATAACAATAAGTTTTACACTGATATTTTAGGGACTAAAATCAATATAATTAACATATTACAAAAATTAATTTAATATAGACCAAATATTATAGGAACTACAATCAAATAATGACGATAAAAAAAATCCTGTTTTTTGAGATTAAAAGTGACAATTTTTTTAAAGACTACAATCCAAAAATATATATATTATAAAGATTAAAATGTTATTTAAAGCATTACATTACTCCTTCAATAATGTGTATTTTACAAAAAAAAAAAAACAAATAAAGAATTTATTAACAATACTTAAAACATTCAAAACTTTTTAAAGTATATCCAAAGCTATGAAATTGATTTTTGCAGTAACTAGGAAGTTTTTATGGGGCTTTGAATTTTCTGTAGCTAATAAAGTGATTTAGTGGGTTTTGCTAGTCACAATGAAACACATATCTAAATTGACTGGTGATTTTTGGCATGTAACAAATGGCTCAATTGTCATATACCAACTCTAACAAATAAAATGCAAAAAAAGTCCATGCATTATTGACTTCACTTTCTCTTTTTGACGCATTAAAATTAAGGTCACTATTAAATAAGAAATTTTTTATTCTTAAATATTAAATATGACAATTTTTTATTTTTATATAACTTTTTAAAAATATCAAAATATTTCCTAAACTAAATGTCACTTGTAAGAAACATGGAATTATAGTTTTTAAGAACTAAATTCCTCTTTCTTTAATTAATGATCTTCAGCTACTTTTCTCTCTCGTGACTATGGGTATGTATGGTTTAAAAATATTGGCTTTAATGCAGATTCCTGCACAACCCGCTCCTATATAACAGTTGTGTCATTTATCTTTGAAACTAGTTTCAATGGTTCGGCTTAGAGGTTTGATGATTTCAATTCGAATACACCTAACCAAACTAAATAAACTCACAACTTCTACATATTTTTAATAAAAATTAAATCCAAACGAGTTTCAGACTCTCAAGTTACCACTTTCTTTTGACGCATTTTTTTTTTTTTTAAATAAACTTGTTTGATCAGGGCTAAAATCACGGTTGCCAGTATTAAAATGCATTTTAACAATACTCAATTGTATTTGGTAAAATTTTATTGTTTCTAAAATATTTTTGTGGTGAGTAAAATTTATTTTAACATAAGTAATTTTTTTATTTTTTTATTGTCAAGAATTGATTATAGGTACGGAGCTTGTAAATATTTTTATATTTACACTTTAAGATAGATTTTTATTATTCACACAATAAATTCTTCTCAAATTAATTCTATGAACATTTTTTTAAAATATCATTGTTAAACACAACTCAATTTAGTAACTTCCAGAATTTTCAAAAATGATTTCTTGAGTATCAATTTTTTCAAATAAATTCTATCAAATTAAAAATAACAAATGTGTTATAAATAAGATGTAGGAAATTTAAATTTCCCCTATTTTGGGTCTACTAGAGTGACAACACAAACATTTTAACACCATAAATGATTTAGTCATTAGGTGATTTTTTGTGTCATTTGCCGTTTGATGACTAATGCAAGACAATTTTATGTTGTGTCCAGAAATTCTTTTGCTCAATATTTCTACAATATTTTTTATGACAGAAATATGGAGAAAAACACGATATAAGATGACTATTGAGAAAGATAAAGGGTTAAAAATTATAAGAAAATATTATAAAAATAAATTGAAAAAATAACTCATCTGTCAATTAGTATGACACAATTCATTGTGAAATGTTGCATTTCGCATTGTTGTGTTAAATAGAGTTGGGTATAATTGATTTTAATAGAATTGATTTTGAACTATTGAATGTGATTGAGATGTGTTTAAATTAATCTGAACTACATATTTGCAGTAATGCATAATGTATTCCTCAAATAACACCTCAGTTGCATCAATCACAATGATGCTTTGGTTGTTAGCTCCTCCAAAATTACATGGCAAAAGAATAACAAATTCCGCCCCGTTGCTACCCAAGCATAAATTTCCTATACACAAGGGTAGAAACTCGACCAATAGGGGGAGAGATTACCTGCTGCAGAACCTTTTATTCTTCATTATTTTGAAGAGTCTGCTACCACACGGTGGTAAGATATTCAAAGGACAAAGTACTTAATTATGGTAAAGTAGCTCTCACTTCTTTCCTATCAACACCAAATGCCTGCAACAAATAAGACCACCAATCATAAGTATTAAGCATACCATCTATTAAATAATGTTATGCTAATACACAACAAGTCACGGGCCTGCCACCCACCATTGTGGGGTGGATCTGGAGAGGTTAGATGGTATGGCATGCAGTATGCTCTGATATCAATTATTAATTGCTTGAATGTAAAGTGCAGTTGCATCTTTTTAATGTAAATCTTAAAAACCAGTGATCCTGTCATTTCACCCCAATTTGATATTTGAACTGTGTGTAAACACTGAACAATGAATCAAATTATTCAACCATATATCCATTCTATAAATTCTGAAGCCCACATAGTTGGATGAAATCAATACCTCAACTCCTAAACCTTTAACGTAGACATTAGTAAATAGATCAGATGGGTCTGGCATTGGACTCTCCTGGAAAATAGAAATGAAAACAACTCATTGTAAACGATCTACAGTCGTTACAGGATATGCACATATAAGGTATACAGAAAAACAGTTTCAGCTAAGAGAATAAACAGAAAAGATATGCTTTTCACCTTTGCTTTAGCAATGGCTTCGTCAACTTGTTTTCTGACTTCTTTTTCAATGTCCTACAAGAAGGAAATGAAATTAACATCATTGACTAGCATTGCATCAAATTCAACTGTTACATAATACACACACACATCAAGACACTTGCATAATAAGCCTTGGAGTTCAAATATTCCTACAATCCCATAAGCAGAAAAAATGGTAAAATATAACAAAAATTTGAAGAAAACAATGAGATATTATTTGTCATTCATAAAATAGGCCATTTCATCTCACACACAATAAAACTCCATAGAAAATTAGCTACCATAACACAGGTCTACCGATCCATATGATACCCTATTTGGACTATAATTCCATGACAATCACTTAACTATAGTCAATATATTTGGAAGCAAAATGCCTGTATAAGCTGATTGTAAAAACTTTCAAGATAAATCAGATGCCCTTCATCATAATAATAAAGAAAGAAGTTTCTATCATGGACTGTCTTTAGGGAAAAAAACCAGAGCAAATTTGGCCACAGATATCAACATGAGAATCAAAGTATAATATGCATAACCAATTCCGAAAATATCACATTTCACAATTCACGGGATCTAATGAATTCCAATTTCATTCAATCACCTTTAGCTCCTTTTCAGCAGCAATATCATGAGACAGCAACAGCTTTCTTACTCTCTCAATTGGATCACGCTCCTACAATTATATCAGCCAAGAAAAAATAATTAAAACAAATTTCTCAAAATATTAAACTAATAAGAAATTGTATGCTGGGGACTAGTGTGACAAACCTGTCTCACACCAGAAATTTCATCACGTGTGCGGTATGTGCTGCCAGGATCAGACATAGAGTGGCCATGGTATCTGTAAGTGTCCATTTCAAGAATCTGCACAGAATAATCAATACGATAGAGAAATCAATCAAATCTAACAGAGAATGAACTTTGATAATTTAATCAAAACTACACAAATTACAGCTATATTAAAATAAAAACTACTTGTAAAATACACCAATCCTTTCAGCCATGCAATTCATGTTGCTGTACAGCCTGTACTATATAATTAAAAAAAGGGGGAGCCACAGCTATTGGACCAAGTCATACATCCATCTTTACAAAGGATTATAAACTCCTTTTGCATACTGTATCTGATGGAAGGACAAACAATATATGCCAAAACTAAAACATATTTTAAGAATGTAAACTATCAAATATTAAATCATATGCTAAACTTATTGCAAACAAAAAATGATAAAATAATTAAAAAAATTCCCAAAAGTGAACCAATACATTCTCAGATCAATGACCCATAACATTCAACTACTTTCCAGCAAAATAATTCCTTCCCAAGAAGGGTCAAACTGCAATTAATTAGTTAACAATAACAGAAGAATTTATTTCTCCTCAATGGCTTCTTACTCGGACGATCATTTGTCAAAGGATACAAATTTTTATTATCATGCTATTTCTTAAGAATTATTAGGATTGGGAAAAAGAATTTCCAAATTCCAAGCAAATAATCAAATGTCAATTCCATAAATTGGAAAAATAAATTATATAGATACAAATTAGGCATAACATCAAACCAAACACCTTAATGTCAGGTCCTATGAATCAGGCAAGTGATTTTAATTATCTGCTTGTTAATATCAGAATTCCTTCAACCAAGTGTTGGCATACATTTTATCTTCGGGAAGAATACAATTGAAAAGCATGATTTGGGGATAAAAGAAGAATCAAGACCATGAAAATTATCAACAGTGGCCACTAGAAGTTATCAGGAGTGGTTACTGGAAGTTAATAGGAACGGTCACTATAAGTTATTATTAGTTATGACCTTTTCCTATAAATATTAGTTTCTATTTGTATAATGTAATAAG
Source organism: Spatholobus suberectus (assembly GCA_004329165.1). Lineage (NCBI taxonomy): Eukaryota > Viridiplantae > Streptophyta > Magnoliopsida > Fabales > Fabaceae > Spatholobus > Spatholobus suberectus. The sequence goes on along the minus strand of CM014730.1, from coordinate 66,157,530 downwards.
GGTTGGAAGTTAGTTGTTGAAACATGTAAAATCTCAATACATCTCACATGCATCAGTGGATTTGATGGGTCACAGCAAGTTTTCAACCACTTGCTTTTAACCACCTCAATTCCTTTCATCTTGATCACAATTCAGTCTTTCTAATTTCTATCTTTTCATTTCTTTGTCTATTACTTTCTCTTTTACATCACTCTTGATCTTTTCTTTTCCTTGTTACATTTAAATATGTTCAAATAGTTATATTTTTCTCTCTTCATCTCTTGATCAGATTTTGGTCTTCCTTTTTCATATTTGTGATCTGAGTTAACCCATTTACTGAGGAATCCATAGTGGAAATGATTTCTTTCCCTGAGTTGAGATTTGGAATCAAATTTCAACAAAAATGGCAAAATTTTCATGTAAACACTACTAAGCTATAACTATAACAATCCCTGACAAGACCATATTGGATGAACTGTGCTCACCTCATCTCCAACTCCAAGTCAATAGGAAAGTAACACTAGGCACGAAAGCCAAAACAATCTAATCTTATAAGCAAGACTTGTGGGCAAGAAAGCCCAAACAATCTCATCTTATATGCGCTGAGTATGCCTTAATTCATTAATTCATAGATCTATACCTTCAACTGAGTCAGATAGCTAATAGCATTTTCATGCTTGATTTGACCAGTTCCAAGTAATTCTGTTCATTATTAGCGCATTAATGAACAAGTATAGCACCCTGATAACCAACAAAATTGCCACAGTTGATCCCTCCTAATCTAAAGAGTAATGTCAAGCTTTAGTAGATGAATAGCTAATTCATGACATCCAATTACCAATAATTAATTTTAAGAAGAGAAATTCAAGTATACATAACAGAAAATAAATTTACTCACAAGGGGCCCATTCTTCAAAGCATGTTCCTTTGCAAATTTACAAGCTTGTTTAACAGCAAGAACGTCCATGCCATCTACCTGTACAAAGTACAAATATTCAGTTAAAAAAATTCAAAAAGGTTGTTTAAAAAGACTACTATGTATACTTAATTACCCTATTTACAGATATGCAGACAGTCATGCATTCAAGTGCATATCAACACCCATAAAATACACACTTAAAAAATGGTAGCAAAGTCCAACCAATAAAGACAACATATAGCCAACATATGAACATAGTCCTACATATTTAGATATCAAAACATGAAAATAGAAATAAAGCCTAGAGGAGTCTAGAAAAGGAGAGTCCACAAAAGCATCAACATTCAATGCAAGAACAAGAAACGTGTCCATCCCTCAGAAAACAAAACCTCATTCAGACCCTTATAAGAGATTTGGCAAGACTGTTAAGATCCTAATTTAAAAGACAAAAACAACATAAAAGAAGCAGAGGCCTTAAATATGATTGAAATAAACAAAAAGGGAGAGAGAGAACTTAATAACATAACTATACAGTCATCATCTATCTACATTTTCAAAGAACCCATATCCAAGGCAAACTAAATTAGGCAACAAGGATACAATGCACAATCTTGAAACGCCACCACCATACAACATGTTAAATTTGGCAACACCACATCTTAACAAAGCTTTTTCCGTAACAGTACATGCAATAAATCTTCATAATACTACGCCTTACAAAACAAAATTCTTATTTCCATCAACATAAAATATAAGCACATGTTTGGTTGGGATTGTTTTTAGAGAAACAATTACTTATTTTTCAAAAATTCTCTCAGAAAACCTCCAAAAATAAGCAATTATCTCTCCAAAATAAGCTGAACCAAACGTGCACAAAACCCTTTAATTGAAGCACTAAACACAATCATGCATCACGCCCCCTTTCATTCATAAGACCTCCAAAAGGAATTGCCGCATCAGCCACTTAACTAAATCCCCTCATCAATCAACCATAATAGTCCAGACAGACAAACTACTACACATCCATCCATCCATCCCTTCCAACTGAGATATTACACAGTACACAATACATTACCATCAAAGTAGACAGGCACTACTTTCCTCAACTAACACAAACAACACTATCTAGCCATGAACAAACTCTCTACCACTGGACAAATTTCATGTTAGTCCCATTAAAAACAAGGACCCCAGTAAGAAACACATTAACAGTGTATTTGGCTGCACATTGGAGAAGATGGAAGCGCGTCGGATTGAAGCAAATTATACTAGCTGTTGTGTCATTTCTATAGATTGGACGCATAATTTTGATGATACGTGCATTTTCAAAGGGTATCCAGACACGCACTAAATTCACCCATCTATAGATAGACTATTAGAACGAGTGCATCAAAGAACGCATTAATCACTTACTCGAAACACACTCACTAATCACTAATCAATCACATTTCACAAAAACACATTCAACCCACCTTCAAGCCAGGCACATAATCCCCACGCTTGTAATATGCAGGATTCTTCGCAGCCCTCCACTCCGCAGTCCCCATCCCATCTGCATTCACCAATCAAAAACTCAGCCAACAAAAACATAAAAGAGGAGTGCCAGCTACACACTTCTTCTAACACACATACTCTATTATTGGTTGAAATTTGTTGGAAACTACAACATCATGAAAGAGAGTCATTAAATAAGACGTAAGACCCACAAATTTTTGTGATTTGCAAGAAACTTCAACTAATAAAAGAGAGTGAGTTCTACCTCAGAAAAGGTGTTACTAGCATTTCTCAAAAAACAACACTTAGATCCAGTACCTTAGTTTCCAATCGGAATTGAAGATTTATCTTGATAATTTACAAAATTCTTTAATACACTTTTATTATGCAGATTACTGAAGTAAATCTTTAACTCTGATTAGAGAATAACACTGACAGTAGCTACTAACTAAGGTACTGTATCTAAGTTTTTTTTCCTTTTTCAAAATAAAAAACCCAAACCTCAAAACAACACAACCCCTCACTGACAGTGATTATTCTCGCAGACCAAAATAGCAGGAAGATCCCAAAGCGCGGCTATATTAAGCGCCTCAAAGAGCTGCCCCTGGTTGGCAGCCCCGTCCCCATACAACGCAAAAGTCACAGTCTCATCCTTACAATACTTCTGCGCAAACGCCAACCCACACCCCAGCGGCACCTGCGCCCCCACGATCCCGTGCCCGCCGTAGAACCCACTCTCCTTCTTATAAAAATGCATCGAACCCCCCTTCCCCTTCGAGCACCCATCCTTGCGCCCCATAAGCTCCGCGAAGACCTCCAGCAGCGTTCCGCCGCGGCCGAGGAAGATGCAGTGGTCGCGGTACGCCGTGATGATGCAGTCCCTCTTGGTGATCCCGGCCTCCATGCCGACGGCGACGGCCTCCTGGCCGTCGTAGAGGTGGCAGAAGCCGCGGATGAGTTTCGCCTTGTAGAGGGAGTCGGCGGCGATCTCCATGCGGCGCATCATGGCCATGTCGCGGAAGAAGGAGAGGAGCTCCGAGGAGGAGGTCGCGACGGCGCGGGAGGGAGGGTCGCAGTTGTGCGCGGTGAAGGGGACCGAGGTCTCGACCGTGAGGGAGGCGTTGTCGGAGGAGATCGAGCGGGTGGAGACGGCGGAGAAGGGTTTGAAGAGAGTGGATCCGACGCTGCGGTGGGATAAACGTGATAGAGCCATGTCGATCTGTTGTGACGAAAGAAAAAAATATGTATGTGTAATTTTTTTTTATTAATTTTAAAGATTAAATGGAAAGAAATTGAGGAATGAGCAGAAGAGGGTTCGGTGTAGCAGCTGAAAGCTGGGAGAGAACACAAAAAAGGAGGAATAAATGAGAATGAAAATGTGGGAAGAGTGAGTTAATTGATTCGAGGGAGAGAGAACTTTCTGTATTGTTCTGACCTATCAGCCATCTGGGTGATGCTGCGTGTTACTATTCGATTCGCTACTCTACAACGCAGTGTAGTGTCGTCGATTTAATTAAAAAGGACAGTAAATGTGTATTAATGATTTTTTTTAAATGTTAAATATATTTTTGGTTTCCTAAAAATATAACAGAATTAATTTTAGTTTCTAAATATTTTTTTAATAAAGTCTCTTAAATATTAAAAATACCTTAATTAAATTTCTATGCTAAATGCTATTTAACTTTTCTGTTAAATAATGGTTACATCAACTTTCAAGTAAAGTATTTTATTATCTAAAATGTCTAATAATGGTTTTTAATAAAAAATCGTGTAATTACTTTTGTCTTAGAGTTAAAAAAATGTGTGATTTAGGATTAAACATGTAATTATTTTATGTTACTAGTCTGACCTGCACATAATAGTTGACATGGACGACCACATCAGCAAATTAATGGTAATTGTGATACTAATATGACAATCATTTAATAGAAAAGTTAAACAAAATTTAGCATAGGAATCTAATTAGAGTATTTTTAATATTTAAGGGACTTTATTCAAGAATTTTTTTTTCTTAAAGACTAAAATCAATTCTGTCATATTGTTAGAGGACTTGAAACATATTTAACCCTTGTTTTAATGAAAATTTTCTATTTTTTACGTTGTCTTAAATAATTAGGCGTGTTTAATAAAAAAATATGGGTTTAGTTAATCAGTGTCCTAAGACCCTGATTAAGGAATTTAAAATAATTTTTTAATTACAAATTATATTAAAAATCACAGTAAATATACATTAATAATATTTTTAATAAAAATTTTTCATTTTTCATTTTTTAAATAGTGCTTTAAGCGCACTAGTTAGGATTTGTCAAAATATTAAGCGTCTCTTATCTGGTTGTTCTTTAAGATGTCATTAATGGGCAGAGTTATTGGTTTTATTGTTTTTGTTCAGTTTTTTAATAACTGCATTTGGTCGAATTTTTTTTAAGAAAGTACTGCAAAAAAGTTAAATAAAAGTTATGTTTGGATGACAGTTACAAAAATATTTTTACAAATGCATAAAAACAAATTCCAATCTAAAAGTATAAAAGAAAAAAATTATGTACGTGTTTGGAATAAAATTTGAAAAAATCAAAAGTACTTTTGTTTTTAAAGGAACAATTTTTTCCTTTTATATTTTTGTATTGGATTTTGTTTTTATACATTGGAATTCGCAAAAATAGTTTTGTAATTGTCATCCAAACATAACTTATTGCTTTGAGAACAAAAATACTTTTGAATTTTCCAAATTTTAATCCAAACATATACAAAATACAAATACTACTACTTACAAGAGTTATAATGTGAAACAATAATAATAACGATAATAATATCTTATTGTTTATATTTATTTTAATAAGAGGAATTTATTAGACTTCAAAGACTTATAATGTGAAATTTTAAGAGTCTTTTTAATCTTAACTTATTTAATAAATAAGTCATAAATTATCATGAAATTATCTAATGTATTCTCATCCCTAAACTTTATTATCTCAATATATGAGATTTTTTCATGGTATACCATTAAAAATAATATATAATATTTTAAGATTGTGATTGTTTTACAACATTCCCACTTCATAGCATGTTCAACATCAAATTTACTTTCACGATATATTAACATTGAATGTGACTCAACGACTTCTCAAACACGACCTAACTTGCGATCTTTTAATACAATTTTTGACATTTGTTGCAAACAAACAAAATTACAACTTTAGAACATAAAATGATATAAAAAAAAATTCATTTCTCGTAAGTTATAAAATATAAAAAATTATATTAATTCTCACAAGTTCTTACTTATCTATATTATAATCTATATTCTATATTATAATAAAATCTGTGCCATCTCATGAATATTATTCCCGCCATCTATCTGCTTTTTTTTTTTTCTTCATTTATTCTTATACCAACCGTGTTTATATTTTACGATTTGGGCGAATTGTTTACTTGAATTGGTATCTTTTATTAAAATAAATATTAATTAAAAAATTAAAATTATAAAATAAAGTTTTTGACAAAAATCACTGTTTGTAAAGATTTTACAAAATTAGTTTCATATTCATCAGCATTGTCCTTCTTAAAGTAATTCCAAGAGGGAGTACTATCCTAAGAGCATCTCCAATGCAATAATTTAGTTTAGGATTTTAAGTTAATCTCTTATTGTTGTGTAAGAATTAAAAACACTCACTAATTTTTACTCTAATGATAGAATCCAAATTGAGTTTTTAACTTAATTTGGGACACTCTCAAAAGAACTTATTTTAGGTGAGTCTCATTTTATCTCTTCACTCACACAAAAACTTCTATGTTGGCTTGAAAAATTATTTATTTAATAGTTAAGAAACATTGTTTGTAGATATTACCAACTTGAAGAACTTTATAAGAACTTATTTACTCCAATGATATTTAGCATGTTTGTGTTACCGTTTCGAACCCATGAACGTCTGTTGGCAAAAGGATATTTATCTTTACTTATGCGTTAAAGTCGTCTCGGGATAAACACTGAAGCAATTCTGACAGTCACCCAAACGTGCTAATTCTTGAATTACTTAACTTTAAAAACTAACATCAACAACTCCATTGAAATTACTTTGACACCTCCAGAATTAAGCAACTCAATTGAAGACCAACTATCATGGGAGAAGGGGGATGGAGGAAGAGGAAGAGGAGGAGACCAACCATCATAGGAAAAGGGGAAGAAGGAGGAGGAGAACCTAAAGCTAATGGAGTTACTTAGCAACTGACAACAAAGACTAAAACCTAAAAAAATTGCTCGTATAACGATGGCATGAGCAGCCAAGCATTTGATGTAATGATTAAGATAATGTAACAAGCATTTGAAGCATCGTATATCTCCAAGCATTTGATGCAACAAGATAAACGATGCAGCAACTCACCGTCACTATAAGAAGTGCCCACACAAATTGCTAAATCTGCAACCTCAAGACTCTTCGATTTAAGGTCAATCAGAATTAGTTGATACAAGAGAATTTAAAAAAAACAAGATCCACAAAATAAAAGGAAGAAGGAAGTGTTGACAAGGAAAAAGAAAAGAAGAAAACAGATAGGGGAGAGGGATAGAAGGAGGAAAAAAAAAGGGAAAAGGTGTTGATAAGAAGTAAAACAAAAATTACTTATATAAGGACAAAAACATAGAGTTTCTAAATAGAGGGACCAAAACATAAAAATAGTACAAATATAAGAATTAAAACGTCAATCTCAGACACGTCAACACCACAACAACGCACTATTAATGACGTTAAAGAGGATTTGACAACAAGGATCAAAATACATTAAAAGTGCTCGTGTAAGGACTAAAATGTGTAGTTTATACATATAGAAACCAAAACATAAAAATGATACAAATATAGAAACCAAATGAATGGTTAAAGCTAATAACAACAACAACAACAACAATAATAAAAATATTAATACACAATAGATATTATTAATTTATTATATTAACCACTTCCATTATTTGTCACGGAAATTCAGTAAAAACATAATTCAAGACGTAGCCAACGATTTGCATAAAATAATAATTTACTATTTTATCTCAACAATTACTATTTTATTATTATATAATTAGATAAATTTACGGTATTATTATCAATTAATTATCCTATAAAAATAGGTCCATTATAATTTATTTTCTTAAAGAACTAATGAGTATAGAATATCACAAGTCTTTTTAACGTTTAAAAGAATTATTTTATATTACAATTCTTTTAAAAGTATAATTGATGACCAGTAAATATTTACATAAATTAAGTTTTTCATTTAATTATTTTATCTGCAATCAATTTACTATTATTGTTATTTTATACATTTAACATAAATTTAAAATACCTAATATGAATTCTTTTGCGACGGTCGATAAACGTGATTTATTTTATTAAATAGTTTACATTGTAAGTACAGAAGAATACAACGCATGCCATACAAGTACATCATTACTTAACATTATAATCGATAAATTTTAAAGAATTAATACCATACAAATAAAAACTACATAAAAACTACATGCATATCTGACGGATACAAAATCTAATTTAATAAAAATTATAAATTGACAAATATGTTTTAACAGCAATGATATTAACATGCCGATAACAATTAGCCCAAGTGACAAGATTAGCTTGGGTTCGATTTACATTGGAGCAATTTCCTTTCTCCTAAACTTTTGTTAATAATAATAATATAAAAGCATTGTTGGAAGTTAATCATACAAAATCTACAAACAGATTGTTCAATAGAGGCAGAGAGATTACCCTACAAGTTCACTTATTGGAGGCCGATCCATGACATCAGAAGCAGCCTTAGCATTGCGCTGCAACAATGGATCAATATCTGGCAATTTTGGAATCTGAACTAATAGATCAATGGTCCGTCGAAGGAGACGAGCTAAATCGCCATCATCCATTGCACAATCCATCATGATTTCTCTCCACGTCAACCCGGAAGCCCATGCCTCAACCATACCACAAAATTGGCTATCCAAACAGCAAGAGATTGTCACCCCATGCTTATCCTGCAATGTCAATAGGGCGCTTCTTTGCTCATCCAATAACGTTATGAATTTGGTTACAGTTGCAGAAGACTCATAAATGTAACTGTTATTTTTCCAGGGTCGGACTTTGATACCCTCGGACACCAAACTTGCACACACTGCAGCAAGTTGTGCAGGTTTTAGTTCTAGTAAAATTTTATTGCGAAGAACCATCGCAAGCCATAGCTCATTTTCTCCTCGAATTGCAGCAGCGGTTTCACCAAGTGGAAATATGACATGCGTATTAATGTCTAAAGCTCTGATTTCATGTATGACATTGCTAACCTGCATAAACTCCTTCCAACCCGAGGGTTCAATCTGTTCTATTCGATTAATCAAACGTTTAGATCTATTCTTCAGGCGCTTGATTTTTTCCTCAGTAAACTTGACTGACTCTATGATTTTAAAATATTCTTTATAGCCTTCACTACGAGCTATCTTTTTCTTCAAGCGTGCAACTTTATTTCTTTGCTCCTTGTAACGTTCAATGGCATCTTTGTAGTCTTGACACTGTAGTAGTAGCTCATCATTTTCTGACAAACTACTCAAAACAGGAACATTCAAGCTCCAAGACCATGTCTCCAGAGATCCTTCCATGAACCATAAACCACCATATTCAGAGTAAGAAAGCTTATCCCACTTCATGTCCTCCTTATCAAGGAGAATACTCATAATTTCTCTAGGTCGAGCATCCCCTTGAGCCAATGGAACATTAGGAAAGCCTGTCCCATATACCGTTTTAATCCATTTTTCTGTAAATACATACCAAGAGTTATCTGAACCAAGAGCCACATGATAGGATGGAGCAAGATCTTCATTCAATTCAGAATCTGCGACACTTGGCTCTGCTTCTGCTAAATTCACTGCAAAAGAATCAACAGAAGAAATCATATTTTTGAGATTTGAAGCATTAAGGGAGTCAACCTTCCCCAAATACACAGCAGGAATTGAATGTTCAACTCCTTCAGAATCTCTATACTGCAAGCACAAAAATGGTAAATGTTCACTTTCAGGCTCCTTCAACAAAGGTTTCAGCGCAGATATTCTCTTTGCTTCCCTCTGTTTCCGCAATTCAGACCGAACCCGTTTTTCTGCCCTTAAATCTTCCTGTAATTCTGCAATTTCCTTGTATTGTCGTGGTGATAAAGCCTTCCTGCTTTTTCTATCTATGGCTTCATCAGTAATTTCTGACATCAGCAACTCAATTTCTTTCTCAATTATATTAATTTCCTCTTTAGCAGCCAGCATTACATTGCTACTAACATAATTTCCAAAACTCTGCTCAACTAATTTCCTAGCTTCTTCCAAAGTTCTCCCTGTGGAAGATTTCATGTTATCTAATTCATTTGACCTATGAATGGCTTTCACACCAGCAAGAAGATTCAAAACCATTCCATATGAAGCAGTAAACTGTGACACTAGAGGCTCTAGTCCAGCAAACAGTACTTTGCAGCCCTCTTCAGCACCTTCATTAGGAGTTTGGATGAGGACTACATGACCACTTTCATCAATGCCTCTGCGTCCAGCACGCCCAGCCATCTGAAGCAGTTCATTTGAGCTTAATGGGATACGTCCACTATCACCTCTTTTGCTGAGGGATGAAATAACAGCTGTTCTAGCAGGCATATTGATTCCAGCAGCCAGGGTTTCTGTAGCAAAAACAACCTTGACAAGTCCTCTTTGAAACAACTCTTCTATGAAAGCCTTCCACAAAGGTAGACATCCAGCATGATGTGCAGCAACCCCTTGCAAAAGCCCTCTTGCAGCTGATTCTCTGACAGCATCAGAATACTGCATGCGGAACCTCTTCAAGGCTAGTTCAACCTCACTTGTTTCACACTCATCTAAAAGTTTGCAATTTTCAAGATATTGCACAGCTGCATCACAACCCTTCCTGCTAAAAATAAACCAAATAGCTGGCAGCATATCCCTGGACTGAAGTTGCCATAATGTATCAATTACTTGAGGAACCTGAAAAAGATTAAGATTATACTCCATATAAGAATGTATGCCAATTATTATAAATACAAGATCCATGAGTCTTCTTATTTTTTTTCAACAAAACATGAGTGTGCTTTTAGCCCAAGTGTGTATCACAACCCAGACTGGCATATTCAATATCCATGAGTGATTATTGGATATATAAAAACTAGCCAAAATCTCCCCACTTCAACATCAAGATTTTAAGTTGTGAAAGACAAGGAACAGGTGGCCAGTATGATCATCATAGAGTACAAAGTATAAAGAGAATTGATCCAGAGGCCCTACTTGTGAACGACGAATTGCGTTTATGTTATTCTTTGAAAGAGAACGTTGTTCAAACATGCTATCATCAGTATCATAGCTTGAGTGAGTTCCTCGTTTCCAGGAATTCCTTTTTCTAGACCAATCATCCTTGTAAGGTTTAGCCCCAGCAGCTTGAAGTTGCAAATAATTGAGTGACAGCTTCCTGCTTTAAATAAAAGAAGAAACTAAGTTTCCATTTTTATTTGATTCAGTACTAAAATAATGATAATCTTCAGCATTTAGTAGTTTAAATTTGTTAAATAATAAATAATCCATAATAGTTGATTGCTGTGTATATTATATCAGAATAATGATATCATCACATTTTCTTTTGGAAAAAAGACTTGATACTTGTATATTCACTATGACACACCTATTCATCAATTCCATAGAAAATCTTGTAGTTATCATTATATTAGTATTCTCATATTCATCAAAGCAAATATATAAATAACTATCACAATCAATATCATCATCAGCACCAGCATCAATTATGCCACCAAAGCTATTGATGTAGCCGCCACCACCACCACAAACATTGATGTATTGTTTTCTGACCCAATTCTATAAGAACATTGATGCTACAACAATCACTACGACAACGCCACAACATTGCTTGATCAATCACTAGTTAACAACAGTAGCACTAACCTAAATTGGATCCTTTGGTAGCCATTTATGAAAATAATCTCATGGATATCATCCCTTGTCTTGTTAATAGACCAAAATCCAATCAGTTAACTTTGTCAGTAATTATTATTGAAGCACACTATGCAATATAACCCTGCCCTTCAGAACAGCCATATCTATGCTAATCCAAGCCTCTCACCATTCTCCATCAGCCCCATCTATTGACTATTAGTATCATTGTGAACCAGGAAATGCTTGGGTTACAAAGAATAATCACCCATTTTGAACAGCAACCTTTCACATATCATATGATCAGCACCCACAATTCAATTATCTAAATTTCAGTGTTGAATATTTAGTGTTATCACATAACCAGATATCCTCTGCCCTTCCCATATATTAGGGGAGTATTAAGTGGCTACAATTCAATATAAATAATTACAAAAAAAGAAAGTCTACCAGGTAAGAATGCTATCAAACTTAATGCTCATCAATAACAAAATGTGATTCTTTTTGTTGCTAAGATTGTTTTCTTAGTACCAACCAATAGTAGGTCCAATACGAACACTATCACTTCCACACCTAAAAGACAGAAAATATAACTGCCAGACACCACCTTCAAACAAGTTTGACTATTAGGCCATTAGCAATTCCAATTATCGTGGTGTGAAGTGAAAACAAATAAGACAGTTCTTTACCAAAAAATAAGGCTTTTACTGATATAGAATATATGTAACAAGTAACAACTAAACTGAATAAATGCAACAAGGATCCTAGATAGCACCTGTTCATGTGTGTTCCTTTCTCGTTAAGAAGTGGTAATAGGGAATTCTTCATAGAGAAATGCCAAGTCAATGGAACTGGGCGTTTTGATGATGTTACCAATTCTGTTTCACCATGAATCTGAAAGCCAAAAACATTTTGCAGAGGTTACAAAGAGAATTAGCCTAGGTAAATGACCAAATAAAGTGCAAGAAAACTATATTTAATTTGCTATTTGAATTCTTTCACTAGACACAATTCCATCAGTCAGTGAAGATGCAATAATACTGAACCCAGTACCTGTGGTACAATTAAATCACATAAACCAGAATCAGAGAAGTCATTATCAAGGAAGGTAATTTTACATAAAATGATGAAACTTATTTGTCTAGTTCTTTCTCCCCAAATATAGTATGAAAAAAAAATCTGATAAATAAAAGTTGAATACTAAGCATCATTTTAATTGGAGAATTCAGGATCCTGTACTTGAAAAATGGATAGAATATTAGCAATTTCAAGCATTGAAACAATGTTTCATATCCCAAACTGTCCATAAGTCCATCAAGATGATCAAATGTATAAAATTCCTTAGAAACAATATGAAGTTAGGCAAATTTTCAAATGAATTATCTACAATACAAAATTTTTAGATGTTTCCAATTAAATTGTGAAAAATCTTTCATGCCTTAGAACAGGAGAAAAAACCTTCAATGGTGACATAATGTCATAATCTTTATACGGCAACAGATGTTAAGTGCTTGATACTTAACAAATTTAAGCAAGTTTTCAATCCCCACTTGAAGCTTGGCATTTTATTAAATATATAGCCATCCAGAATCTAGATGCTTCAGCCAATTAACATTTCCTTCACCTTTATTGTGGGACATGAATACTTTTAGCTGCATTGTAGGTTTCAGCTGATATGGTTTTTAAGGGGGAGTTCGTTTGTCTATTATGCAGTGTAACTGGTTGTCTGGTTTCTCTTTTAATTTGTTGCTTGTCTTAGTTTTATATTTATTTTTCTTGTTCACAAGAAATACTATAAATTCCATGGGGCATGGGGACTAGATTAATCAATGAAGTTTAATGCTGGTTCATTTTACAGGTGCAGAAAGCCAGAACACTGCACTCTGCAACTTTAATAGAAATCACCAGCACGATCTGAATACCTGACCAATCCACCCAGCCAACTCATCTGGATTTGCAACAGTTGCTGACAGGCAAATTAGTTGAACTTCTTTTGGGCAATAAATAACCTGCAGAAATTGTCCACATATGCATGAACAAATAAGAGAAGTTGAGCAAGCTAAGTAACATACAAAGACAATAAATCATGCTTACAATCTCCTCCCAGACTGTACCACGAGATATGTCACTAAGGTAATGAACTTCATCCAAAACAATCACATCAACATTTACAAGTCCACTTCCAGAAGAAACATTACCAACACTGCATGAAAAGCAGCAGTTAATAAGTACTCGTATTTACAACCGTTGATTCAAATGACAAAATAATAATTCAGTTATTCAGAAGAGAAACTTTATGATGCCAAAACTTTTAGACAAGTTATCAACAACAAAATAGAGGAGACAGGATTGAATAACAAATTTAATAATAATTCAACTTCAGGTGGGAACAATGGCGAAAACATTGTCATAATCAAATTACTGAACACAGGATTAAGAGTGTGTTTGTTTGTAAACTCATTCCTAGGAATGCGAACTTGGAAATGTTAGATTCCCATGTTTGTGACAAGCTTTAAAAAAATATACTTGAGTATTGTTGATTCCAAGGAAAGTAGTATTATCTTGTTTTGCTTTTTATTCCTATGGTGAGTGGTGTGTTTGGAATATGGAAATTTACTTTCAATTTTCTATGCCAACTATTAAGGGTGTGTTTTAAAAAAGGCTACGTTGAATGTAACTTACGTTGGCCTCAATGACACAAGGTAGTTGCTTCTCCGTTTACTACTTTGGACTCTAAATCCCATTTCCACTCCAACTTTTTCTTCTTATCATTTGAATTTTGAAAAGTATTCCAAGGAATATTAAAATCTAACCAAACATATTTTTGAAATTACTTAGCAATAACATTCCTAGCTATAGTATTCCTAGGGATGTCACCCAGAAATGTAACAAGATAGCTTAAAACAAACACCACCTAAGATAATAATCACTGGAACTGCATACTAAATTTTTCCTAGCTCAAGACAACACATACGTCAATTACTAACATCACGACATCACGTGCAACTCATCCTTCCCAACTTCTTGTTTCTTGCCCACCAGACTCAACCTACAGCTATTAATGAAATTGGAAACAAAAGACCTATGCAATACAAAACCAGAATCCACATTTTTACAGCACAATAGCAAAGACTCAAGAGTATTGAATCGCTACATTCCCCGCGTTTTAATGCAATATACCTCTGATACAACATGTTGCGTAATATCTCCGTGGTCATAATCAAAACCTGACCATCTTTGTTGACGGCAGAATCACCAGTGAGAAGGCCAACATTACTGTTGCCAAAAGTCTCGCTGAAAATCCACAACAAAAACCAGCAACAATTTAACTTCCAAAATCCAAATGACAGATTAGCAGTAACTCTCCCTCTCACACACACACACACACACACACTACAAAACGCAAAAGCAAAAACAAATCAAATTCAGATTCCAATCATTGCACACCGGAATTCGCGAAACTTCTGGTTGGACAACGCCTTGAGCGGCGTCGTGTAGAAAATTCGCCGTCCCCTAGCCACCGTGGCCACCGCCGCGGCTTCCGCAATCAGCGTCTTCCCGCTGCTCGTCGGAGCGGAAACCACCACCGACGAGCCTCTCAGAAAAGCCAGTATCGCCTGCCGCTGAAACTCAGCCAAAAGCAAAAACTCAACCACACACGTTTCGAATCCGAGGAGGTTTCTCCGCACAAAGTCGAAACGCAAAACGAACCTGAAACTTGTCGATGCGGAAATCGTAGACGGAGGCGAGCTCGTCGACGTCGATGATTTCCGCGCCGAACTCCCTAACTTCGCTGCACAGCTTCTCGACTCTCTGCCACTTGAATCCGTCGTGCCGAGCGAACACGTCGGCCTCTTCGTCAGAGAACTCGCCCGATGCGTCGTCGTATTCGTCGGCAGCGACTTCGACGTCTCCGTCTTCTTCTTCGTCTTCTTCGTCTTCTTCTTCTTCTTCTTCTTCGTCTTCCTCGGCGTCGGAGAAGGCGCGGAGGGCTGAGGTTGGGGACTTGAAAGAGAAGGAGGCTCGGAATTTGAGGGGAAGCGAAAGGGATCGAGGACGTAGGAGAGAGAATGGGAGAGTGGCGGTTGTTGCGGGAAGAAATGTGAAAGAAGAAGGGTGGCGTGGTGGGAGTGAGAGGATGAGTTGAGTGTTCGTGGCCATGGCGGGAGAGGACGGGTTTTGTTGATGATACATATATATATATATATATATATATATATATATATCTTATATATAAGTATCCATCAATTTTATTAATGATTAATTTTCGAAGCCATAATAATAAGATCTTTTTTTTAATCACATTTTTTTATCAGCAAGACTCAAACTAAAAACCTAATTTAAGATATTCGAGCTCAGTTTCACTCACACTAACGAAATGTTGTAATTGATTAATATATTTTTATGATTTATATATAATTTCTTCTTTTATATATTCAAAACTAATGAGCTGGACCTAAAAAAAATGGAATGTAGTAACACCCAATTTTATTAATTATTCTACTCTTATTTCTTTTATGACTTTTATTCTTGAATTACAAAATCTTATTATCCTCTTAGTTGCTTTCAATGTTGATGAAGAGAGTAGTACTAGTTGTCCGCGTTCTGTGTGACACCCATTTATATTAACAGGGTTGGCCAAGCATAAGGCAACCCAAGCCCTTGCTTTAGGCCCCAAGATAAAAAATTATTTAAAATTAATATTTATACAACTTTTATTATTAACTAACCTGGTGTAGTGGTAACTAAGGTTTGTCTTTCTTTAAGAAAGGGGATTCGAATCCTACTAGGGGAAGAACTAAAAGTCACCCTCTCTAAATATATCATTTTCAATATTTGAGATTATTCTCAATATCAAAAGTCACGCTCATCTCGTTGCTCCTTGTCCTGGTATGTTTCTTTTGCCTCCTATTTTGGTTTTTCTAACACTTTATTTATACAATTTTTAATCGTTCTTGTGTCCCAATTTCTTATTTTGCAATATTTCAAATTTACTATCTTTTGAGTTGATCAACAATTTCTTTTTAGTGGGAGCACCGAAGAAAAGTCTCAAAGAAGTTTTTATGTGAAACAATCCCTTGGCTATTAGGTTTTATTGTTCTAACATTTTCTTTATACTCTTGATATATAGTTGTTTATTTTTTAAAATTTTGATATAGTGTGAAATGTTAATTGCTTTATTTTAAAATGTCAACTCGAAAATATGAATCGGGTTATTCAAAACTTAGAAAAAAAAAAAAGAGTCGATGCTTTAATTGAATCGCAGAAGGGAGCTATAGATAAATTTATCAAAACAAATAAGAAAAGTAAAATTAAAAATATAGGTGATTGCTCAGTAAATGAACAAGTTAACAATGTAGACATAGATGAAAATGAAAATAGAGAAGAAGTATTTGTTAGTAAACAATATTATATTGATTCTCATACTCACAACGAAAAAGAAAAAGAAATTAATAAATTAGAAGAAACCACTACAAAAAATATATATGATACAAGTCAATGGACAAATATTGGTACAAGTTTGAGAGACCTATTAGTAGAAAAAGGTCCTATTAAAGTTACTGATATAGATTTTCCTAAGGATGAATACTCAAAACACTTTTTTTCATTACTTTACATTCAAAAGTTGCCCAATGGTAAAAAACATGAAAGAAGATGGTTGATTTATTCCCAAGACTTAGACAAAGTATTTTGTTTTTGTTGCAAATTGTGTCATGCTTTTCCTAGTACAAGTAAATTAGCTAATGAAGGTAGTAATGATCGGAGAAATTTTAGTTCTAAGTTGAGGAGTCATGAGATAAGCAATGAGCACATTGCTAACACGAGTTCATGGATTGACTTAGATATGAGATTATTAAAAAATAAAACAATTAACAAACATGTTCAAGAACAAATAAATAGAGATAAGGAACATTGGAGAAATGTTTTATTTAAAATTATTGCAGTTGTTAAAACTCTTGGAAAAAATAACTTAGCCTTTCGTGGAACAAATGAAATGATTTACCAACAAAATAATGGAAATTTGTTAAGTCTAATTGAAATGATTGCCAAATTCGATCCTTTAATGCAAGAACACATTCGTCGAATTAAAGATAATGAAATTTAGAACCATTACCTTGGACATAGAATACAAAATGAATTGATAAATTTGTTAGCAAGTGAAATTAAAACTAACATTATCAAAAACATTATGAACACAAAATATTTTTCAATCATACTTGATTGTACTCCTCATGTAAGTCATCAAGAGCAAATGTCTTTTGTATTACGATGAGTAGATATTTCTTCAACACCGATACAAGTCTTTGAATATTTTTTAGAATTTTTAAAAGTAGATGATACAAGTGGAAAAGGACTTTTTGATGCTAGATTCAAGAAGGAGGTGAATTATATCTTTAAAAATTTTCAAAAACCTCAAAACATTTTCAAATATGAAAAGTTAGATTTTCTAAAAACTTTGAATCAATTTGATTTGATGATATAGATGTTGTAGAATTGAAACACTTGATTTTACTATGCAACCATGAACAAGATTCTCATGAACTAATATACAATTGATAAAGAGATCAAGACTCAATATATGTGAGTGAGGGTAGAGAAAAGAAAATAACACAAGATTTATATTAGTTCAATTACTACTACTGTGATCTACATCCAGTTTCCAATCAAACCAATTGGGATCATCACTATGCAATTCAATTGTTTACAAGCACGCCACACACACAAAGAATTATAGACAAACATAACCCAAAACCAAGATTCTTGAAAACCTATCAAGAAATCTTGAACAACTTCTTGTGGAACATTACCATAAGAGAGACTTGAAAAAATCCGTCTCAAGAACGAAAATTATGCAAATAGTAAGGGTTAGATATCACCTTAATTCGTGATGAATGAAAAACAATGAAGCACAAAACAAAGTCACCCAAAAGATGACTTCTTTTTATCTACAATGATCATCCATATGTGAGCTTTTGATTTGATAGAAACTTGTTGCACTAATGAAGAAAAATGTGTTTTCTCTCTAAAAAAAGCTCTCACAAAAGTGTAGAGATTGGAAGTCATGTGAAAAGAATCAATAAGGTTCACATTTTATAGAGAGAAAACTGTAATAATTAGTTACTCAGTCTTGTAATTAATTATTTTGTTCTTAAAAATCTGGAATGGAACTTAGAACAGAAATAACTAGTTATTTTTCTTTGTAACTAGTTATTTGCGCAAAGGGTCTATTTCATCTTATTTAAAATAATTGGTTACATAGTTTTGTAACTAATTATTTTCGTATAGAAAGAAATCAGCTTTTAAAAATGTAACTGGTTACAACAAAACATAATTAATTACATAATTGCATAACTAGTTATAATAGCAAAACGTAACTGATTACGTAATTTCATAACTAATTAAAACAGATTGAATTTAGCTTTCAAATATGAGTATTAAGAAAATAATTGATTACAAAACTAATTTAATTGATTAAATTGTTTCTAAACATAAGATTGAATTCTTCAAAAGCTTTAATATATAGCTATCATCTCTTATCAAATTAAAACCATATTTTAACCATTTATTTCTTCTTGAATTCAATTTTAAACTTATGAAAACATGTTATCACTTGTTAATCCTTTAAGTCTTAAATTTAGAGCTCATCACTATCAAATCATCAAAGATAAAGATAAATCATGCCTGACACATAACCACACACACATATATAAACACACAATACAACTTTACACTCATCAAAAGACTAAATCATCAAAACTCTATTAATACTTCTTGGGGGTAATATGGGCCCACCTCGGCAAGTTAACTCGCATAACCCAATAAAACGAGTTGGCTTGAGTTATTTAGTTCAACCCTCAACCCGCATAACCCAACCCGTTTAACTCGCTAACCCAATGGGCCAAATGCCGAGTTAGGTTAGGCTTGGCCCGTCGGGTTGAGTTTTTTTTTTTTTTAGCTTGGGCCTTTGAGTTAAGATTATATTATAGTTCATATAATATTTGAGATTATAACTTCTTTTAATTTAAATATATCATATATAAAGTTCCTAGACAAAAAGGCAAATTTTGATGGTTATTAAAATTTAGGACAAATAAAAATTATTACTTAAAATTTATGATAAATTGATCATTTCTTAAATATTAAATAGATTTTTTTATTTACTAATTTATAACATTTTTTTCTTTTTTAATAATATTTGATTATAAAATGTGAAAAAAAAATTAAAGCAAAAAATAATAATTTATAATTTGTTTAATGAGTTGATGGGTCAACCCAACCTAACCTACCAACCGATCACGAGTTGAGTTACGTTGAGATTTCTAACCTAATCAAAATACGAGTTCAACACAACCCAACCCGGGTCGGGTTGGGTTGACCTATTTTGACACCCTTATTTGTATCCTTCTTGCCATCACACGCTTCTAACAAATGATAACTACTATAATTTCTTTTCTTTTTAAGAGTAGCGCTGATTCCACTCCTTTCAAAGTGCTACTCTATCTTCTATACTTGGAGTTCTTGCCAGTCAGCCTTTTTTTTTTATGCTCAATGGGGACAATAATATTAAAACCTATAATATTAATCTTATGCAAGCTACCCAACTCCCCTCCCTAACTACTAGATCAACTCTAATTTGGTTCTTGCCAATCAGCTACCAACATGTCCAAATATACTATAATTGTTTTTTACTATTTTTAAAAAAAATACTATTTTAGTCAAGTTGCCCAATTCAGTCCATCCACCTCCCTGCAGTAAGTAGCTTTCAAGACAAACAAAAATACCCTCAGTATGCTACATTCAAGACAAACAAAAATACACTTGGTATTTGAAACGGCAGGCCAATTGCAGCCGCCGAATGTCCCATAATCAATAACCTCAATATTTTTAGCAGCTTAAGTAAAATGGGAAAATAAAAACTAAATAACAAAAATATGGATGAATGAAATAAAAAGTCTCTAGTTACATCACAAATTACCTCTATTTATTTACATTATTGCGAGCCATCATTAGCCATCAAATTACAGTATACTACAATCTCCTCTCCACGTCGCGCCACCCGTTCTGTAAGATTTATTAGGTTGCTCAAAGAAAATGTGCAAAAATAATTTCAGAAAATCATCCCTCGATCAACTTCTTGGATAGGATGCCGTTTTCATCTGGCGCCTCTGCCATGACGTATGAGAAATACTACTGAGAAGGACAACCAAACAACTATTATTAATCAGATTTTTTGTTTATTAAAAACTCATATTAACTAGAAAAAACCGAAGGACAAACTTTTAGCTGCATTTTTATTTAATACTGATATAGCAGTAAGAGAAAATTAATTATAACAACTGATCTCCGATGGAAGGATGCGTTCTGCATCTGCTTGAAAGTATGACGTCAAGCCCAAATAACAAATTTAGCAAAATAAAGAATTTCACATACCATGCCATGCCGAGCTCAGAATGGACACTTTCATGTAATGGAAAACAATTTGCGGAATCGGTGTACTCTGCTTGAACAAATGTTTGAAGACTGTGCCTGTTCATGGGATGAACTCTTCGGACGCAAGGGTCTTCTTTTTCTTCTCTTCCGAAACAAGAAGTCTTCAGTATCTAAAACGTATGAGACCTAACAACATGCAACAGGTACCAAGAAGAAAATGTAAGATTAGCAATTCAGAGACATAATCCATCAGACATCATACTCCAATCAAATTCAGGAATCAGCATAATGAGTAAAATCAGAGATGTTATTAGGCTCGTGGGAAGAATGACACATATTTTGACAAAATACGCAGAAGTACAAAATCTTGTTATATTAAATACCTTAGATGAACTGCAAGCTATCTTACATTCCAGACCATTAATAATTTGTAGTCCTTCCATAGCCTGGCTTGAAAATTCATCATTACCAGCATATCTATGTTTATTCCTGAAAATATGCATAAAAGAAAATAAAATAAATTTATATAAAAAAAAAACATTAGGATGCAATGGGACTATCAAGTCTTCTGACTAATCTTCAAATACCTCTTCAAGAAAATTCCTGATTTCTCCTTTTTGTCAGGGACAACAGACAGGAAGTCATTGTGTAGATAGGTTGAAAAATTAGGGTCCACTGACACAGCAGTCACTTCAGGTTTATCGTGTCCAGAGTCCATCAGTTGAATAGACAGTTTCATTGGTCCAGGTGACTGCAATGAAACAAACTAGGTTACAGAACTTATAACACTATTTTAAAACATTCAGGAGCAAACCTAAGTAGACAAGAAAGTAAAATAAAAGCTTACATATTCAATACGATATATGTTCTCATCATGGAGAAGAACACGGGCATTTTCATGATAAACTACATCGACAAATTTTCCAGGTTTTCTTGATTTCTCATATGCATATAGTTGTAGAAGCTTATTATCCATCTCATCAGCAGCAACAGCTTGAAGCTGTGAAATAAAAGAAGAGATATTTTAAGGGTCGGAAAGATAGTATGGTATGCAAAAGACAGAAAGAGGAATTTATGTATGTGACCTGTTTAACAAGTTTATATATCAGCTTGTCTAATGTGAATAAGACATATGATTGAGTTCCAATTGTAGCCCGACAATCATCCTCAAATTTTGTATTATCAGAAGAACCATCCAGCAAATTGTAAAGGGCATTCATGAACCTGTAGCATAAAGAAGACCCTCAGTCTTGCATAGATATTCACATATATCTTCAAATTTGTAATATAAAGCAACATTTCCTAAGCATATCACCTGTCATATTGATCAGTGGAGCTTGTATCACTTGAAGCCTTCCATTTCCTATCAGCAGATGATGAGTTAATCTTTGCTGATTGTATCCTCTCATACAATGTCTGTCAGATTAATAAAAGGAAATATTACAAAATGAATATATAATAAAGTCTAATTCTCTAAAATCTCTATTTTGTCTACGACCATATATATTCACACACACCCAAGACTGACACCCGTGCAGCTTTTCAAAACCTACATAATAGAAGGTTCCTCACTGCCTTTAATTTCAAATAGTATAAACAACTCCCTCTCCTAAGAGAATCATCTGGTCAGACTCAAACTTCCTGGGATAAATCTATTGGTAACAGATACCCAATCAATTAGCAGTAGCAGGAATTTATATATATATATATATAAAGACAAGCAAAAGCCATGCGAGAAGAGTAGTTTAGAGTTTGGACATTATATTTCTGACAGATCATTCTCATTTGCTTTTGTGAACAATAGAATAACAAAGAGTAATAATGCTAAATGAAAATTTAACTCTGGTGTTTGCACAATTTGAAATTGCAGAGATCAACAATGTAGGTTATGAAAACCAGAGAAGGGGTGTATGTTTGTGAAATAGATATTTTTGTACCTGATGAAGTCTAAGCAACACATAAAAGGAATCATTTCCATAGAAAACTCGTGAATTCTTGTCCTTCTCATGTAACATTGGAGGAACATGCTTTGCGAGAGGCTTCACAGTTAGTAGAAAGCGTTCAGAATATGGCAATGACATTCCATCTCCTTCAACATCATGGGCATCAGCTATTCCTTCAGCTTCACCTTCACTCTCAGCCTTGTTATCATGTTCCCCATCCTCGTGCTCTTCTCGAGAACACTCCTCACCATCAGCAGACTCGCTTCCAGAAACATCAACATTTTCAGATGCATTTTCACTGTCCTCTGATGACCTGTGAGGGCTTTCTTCACCTTCATCATCAGCATCAGCATCGTTTTCTCCTCTGGTTTCACCACAAACTTCTTCCCCGTGTCTATTTTGGTATTGCCGACTCACACCACCATCCTTTCCTTTATGCACTGCATCCAAACCATTACCTCCATAAACTGCTAAGTTATCTTCTTCAAAGTCTCCATTAGGAGATAACTCACCCTCTTCTCTTTCACTTTTGAAGGGTCGAACTGATTCCTCTTGGTATCGGTGAACTTTGGTGCCTCCAGTGATGGCCCCATTTGTGGATGTACCTGGTCTTGTAGAATCACCACCCTAAGCCATGATAAAGAAACAAAAACTCACCATATTAATCGGAATGATGCCTGGTCTAACAAAAATTCAGTAAAATACTCATAATGATGCCAGAGAATTACTAGTTTTAAAAGGACAAAAGCACATCAATATTTAGTCAACAATTTTGATTATGTTAGAATGCTGAAAATATTTGAAGAATAATGATAGCTATGAACTTCACAAGGATGGCGATCACATATAGTCCCTTAAACACAAAGTACAAAGGAAATGGTGTTCTTCATACTATGTTTTGAAAAGGTAACAACTTATGGCTTAGCATTCAAATCTTGGTAATTACAATATGACGATCAATTCATTGTAGAAAGATCATACATTAACCATATACATGCTACAAGATTTATTAATCATGAACATACTTTTACCACAATTAACTTGACCAAATTCAAGGAGTGAAAATATCACCTATTAGTAAATATCTGGGCTGCAATATGATGGTAGTCAATTGGCATTGATGTAGTGAGAAATGTCAATCATAGAATGCTTACAACAAGGAAAAACAGAACTTGATCCATAAAAAGCTACCATATACCCTTTCAAATCCACATGATATATTTTTCATTATACCACATGCTGTCATTTTATTTAGAACTAAAGACAGGCATACTCAATACAATCATATGATAACAGAAAACAAGAAAGTGTCGCATCATTGGAGTATTTAAGGAGTTTCACTTGCAGTAGAGAGTATTTTAACCATTTTTTCAGTAGGTGGCATGGCATCAACTGGTTTACCAACAGTGCAAAAAATCTTCATATTGACAGCAAATTAAAATTTATTCTGAAGATGAATCTAGAACAAGCAAAATTTAAATTAAGACTGACACAAGCTGCACACAGTTAACCCATACCTCTGATGACAGTATATCAAGTCCTCCCTCAACAGAAACATTACCAGGTCTAGATGGAGTGGCAGTGAGTCCTTGAACAAAAAAATGTATCTCAGTTCCATTCATTGTCAGAAAGAAACAGTTGAAGATAATAGGAGAAACTAATGACACAGTATTTTAAATAAATGGTCGGGTGAGTGTCAAGAAGTATCATCATTGTTGAAGTAAGTTGCTAACCTGACAAATTGTCTATGTTTGTCCTTCCATTGCTTTGCTCCATTCCAGATGCTGGTGAGACATTAGCATTCACTAACCGTTCGCTGGACTGGTCTTGCTTATTATTAAATCCTGATAGTTCATCAGGTGTGAGTGCAATACTAGTCATTTTACAATGCTGTGCATTACTGCCCAAAGATTCAGTTTTACGCAATGCACGGTCATCAAGATACCTATCCTCTCTAACCCCACTATCACCATTGGATTGCCATGCTTTACTAGAAGTTGATTGATCTAATGGCATACACTCATCCCCATTTCTGGAAACATTTATATGCTTTGGATTCATCATGGTAACACCAACAACAGGGCTATCATCACTTTCAGCAACACTTGCAGTGCCATTTTTGACATAATTATTCTTAGCCTTGACAACATCTTCTGTATCCTCAGCACCCTGGGGCCGAGAAGGAACACAAAGCATGGGTTCTAAAAATGTTGTCCAAACCTTCATAACTTTATCCACATGTTCGGTTGTGCAAATTTCTCCACAGGAATATTTTATGAGCTGATACAAGTCTTCGTGAATATCTGGATCAGAAAACTTAAACTCCAAGTTTGGAAGAATTGGCCGTCTATTTCCAGCAGCAATAGCAAGAAGAACATCATCTTCTTTGCGTTTCTTTTCACTAATTTCTTTGATTTCTGCTATCAAGGCTGTAAAAAGTTTCATAAAAGAAAGGAGTCAGGAAAATGGAAAGAATTATTGTATCATGATCACCAACATATGCCGAAAATTGCACTGTATTCAAATAATAGCATACCACTGATTTTGTTTTGCATGTTGTCTACTGTCTAGACTTTAGAGAAACAACAGTGTGTTGTGATAAATAGAAATAAGGAAAAAAAAAAATCAAGCCAAATGCACTTTATGGGAAACACTAAGAAGGTGCCAGAGAACATCAGAAATGGCCAGAGATGGCGCCAGAGAATAGTGGGTCATGTTTCAAAGACACAAGGGCACACGATTGTTTTAGAATAGGGTTTCAATTTCGAACCCCAAATAAGGGAAGTGAAATCACAAAATTGTCCCCCAAAATAAACCTTAAATGAAGCAGTATTGTGGGGGTAAACAGGGGTTTTCAACCGATAATCAAAGTTGTGCCTGCTAATGACACGAATAGCAGCAAATGTGGCCGTGACATGATGGGCTTCAACAGTGTGGCCCATAGCCACAACGACGCAGCATATAGCATGCGATTGACAACTCTGATTTAGGTATATCAATAAAATGATGATGATATCTAACATGATTAAAAAATTTCACAGCCTTAAAAGAATACTCTGATTCAAACATTAAAAGCCTTGAGCATTCAATGATATTGCAATAAAAAATTATCTATTACCTTTGGTGCTCAAGCTTTTTGTATCCTGTTGCTTAAAGTAGAAGCTACGATGATCAAGAGATTTGTGATAGTTCTTTGCATATATTTCAGCCCAAACTTTACTAAAATCAGCACGACACCTTGCCCACTCTTCCTGTTTCTGCTTCAAGCGTGTTAATATCACTGGCAAGGCTAGAGGCGCATTCTTCCTTAGCACTTCCATCACATCAAGCCCATGGTCACCATATAATCGTTCAATGCACCTAAGATTTATAGCTAAAACAACATACAGAGAAAATCACATCAGAATATGGAAAACTTAAAGAAACTACCTCGCACTGCATATCTGCTTTCAGAAATTCCACTGATCAATTGAAAAGACTATACCTGTTAAGTGCTCCTCAATACGAATTGGGCTGTCTCCTTTTATTGTATTATTATTGATCTTATCTAACAGCTCTTCTACTCGTTTGGTTGTCACATTTACAGACTCTAACAACATATCAAGTTCAAACCTGCCAGCACAGTTAACATAATATCAGCAAGTGCCAGTGATAGATAGAAATCATGTCTTAATCAACCCAGTGAAGTCAAAAACAAAAACCAGAACAATTTGGCAACTATGACAGTGATCAATAAAAGATAAATCAACAAAACAGGTATTTTAAAATGTATTTAAACATCATTGGCAAGCTCTGACCTGTCATCTTCACATCTAAACAAGCTCTCTTCATACTGATTTTTGCGCATATGTTTGAAGGAATAATCCTCACTTCCTGAAGTGACAGACACCCAGTGATCATTCAACACTTCTGCTCCAAGTTCTGTTTTCTGGCTAGCTACAGGTATTGGGTACTGCATAAACACAGATAATACACACACAGAACATAATCAGCATGAAAATCTCGAGAGATTTTGTTAGAAAAAGATAAAATACAAAGACACGTAAATAAAATAACTATACATTTTTCGGTAAGAGGCGGTAACTAGGAGTGCATTGGTCACAGTTAGAAAGGTCCAGCTCATTTATTGGTTTTGACAAATACTTGTCCTTGCTGGGATATAGAGACATCTTAGGACCTAAAACATCCTTGTTGGCAATCACAGTAGATTTGTCCCTTTCTCGGAATTCACGATCCCTTTCTTTCATCGCATCATCCCTATAACGGTCTCTATCTCGATCCCGATCTCTATTCCTGTCTTCAGCCTTCATTTGTTTCAGCCCATGTCCATCATTCCATAAGGACTCTGATGAACACAAAAGAGTTAGAAATTTTTTGAATCAGACGATAAAACTGAAAATGTTCACATGAACCCAGATCACATTACATAAAAATAAAAAGGGCAGCATCTATCAGAAGTTAACAGTAAAACATCTTACATACTTTTATTCATAACACCAGCAAGGAATCCACCATCTGCATTACAGGACCTGATTAGAAATAAATTAAAAAATTTAACTTCATAGAAAGTAATAAATTAGTTTGAATGATACCATTCTTTTCAGATTGTAGCAAAAATTCATTAAACCCCTCCATAAGATCAGGATATTTTCCCAGTAAATCGCCCACCTGGAAGAATAAGCAATCCAGAGTCTATCATATTGCATTGCATGACTTATAAAAAGACTATACTTAAAGGGAAATATATATTACCGCATGAAATAAAGTAAAAGCAGTAGATTGACCAGAGAAAAATTCAGTTATCTTCAATTTTTTAACATCACATTCTATTTATACAAGTTTTCAGGAGAGAGGAACAACCTTCCAGAAAGATATCAAACCACTGTTCTAATACTTTTAGTTTTTTATCAGCAAATTCAGTCAAAATCAAAGTTTAGCAAATTATTGAAAGGGGATTTAGAGGAGTCCACCAGCTCTGTCGAGAATGATCAAAGACTGCAACACTACATACAAAGCCAATGATTACTTCAGAAATAACATAAACCATAATTTAGTCTAGAGCATTTGTCTCTAATGTAATCATTGCGATTGGCAGCTCTAACAATTAGTGTTGTCTGAGATTAGCTGTGGCCCTATCATAATTTACAGGCTCAAAATAAATTTGGCCTGGCCCAAACATATGCTGACCCAATTCAAGCCAGGTCATCCCATATGTAGCAAGACAAATGATATTAGACTGCATTGTGGGCCAGAGGATTTGAATGTTTGACTGACAGCTCAAGCTTACGTTACTGCTACAATTAGAAGAGAGGCCCTGTGGCCTTTGGCCCAATTCCCATCCCCCATTTACACATGTGCACAGCCCCATTGCAGTCTCAATCCCAAATCCGGAAATCCCTGATTTCTTGCTCTTTTGAGGAAGGCGTTTATCCGTTCCAGCTCCTTCTGAAGCTACTTGACTTCATACTCCACACCAGAGAGCAAACTTGCACAATGGTACCTGCCATCTCTCTCAGGTAAGTTTATTGAGGAAAAACAAATGCAAATCGGAAGGAATATCTTAAAAGGATTGAAATCCGGGTTAATGCGTGATCTACATCACTCTCGTCCTCTTATGCATCTCCTATAGTGCACAAGGTCATTTTGGCAGAGGCAGATCAGGATTCAGGCCTGGTCTGGTTGGATAAAGTTTTCTGGTTTCCTTTTTGATTCAAATGTGATTTGGAAAGACAATAATTTTTATGGATGGGTGGGAAAGATACTGACTGGTGCAATTAAAAGAGGATTAACTCTATTGTTGTTTCTGATTTCCTATCCATATGAATGGTGATTGGTGCATGTGTAATGAGCATGGCCTTTGGGGCATACAAAGCATACTAGTTTGCATAATCATTCTGAATTTTTTCATTGTCGTTGCATATTGCTCCAAACCCATTGAAGTCCTTTCCTTCAATAGCTACTCCAACAATCCATTCAAAATGTTCTTCCTTCAATGTATTGCCTTAATAGTACTTAAATTTATTGCATGGAAATTGGTTATTCCTTCAATTTATTGAATGTCTTTTCTCATCACAGGACTTTGTTATTCCTTGAAATTTGTCTGCTAGCACACCCATAGCCCCCACAGGACTATGCTGGCCCAAACCAAATTTTGCCTGGCCCAACTTCAGTCTCCAAATTGACAGTTCACAATACACCACACCTTTCATGCAAATAAATTCTCAAGTTTATGCAACAAGAACATAATCTAATTTGTCTTCCTTCCATAGTTTACCATCACATTTTTTTTTAAGGAATTAAGGCCAATCAAAGTTCATTGTCAGCCAAACCAACATAGATTGATGAATTAAAGTCATCCACCTTGACAGAATCTAATATTAAAATCAGTGAAGTATCTTATAAAAATTAATAGGCAAACCATACCAATGACTGCAACTCTTGTCGGGTAATTATTTCCCTGCTGTAAATATGCAAGCACTTCAAAAATTCTTGGTAGTCATCAGGATTTTGTAATTTTTCTTTGACTTTTTCACAGAAAGCAAACTCTTGACTGTACATACCTGAAATGACAAAATTTTAGATAAATAACAAACCACAAAAGGAAAGGGAGGAGTTAAAAACACAAAAACAAATTTGGAATAAACTAGGTTTCTCCTTGTACACAAAACAAGGAAAATACTTACATAGCCTTAGATAATAAATATAAAATTCAAAGCACTTCTTGATTATGGATAATTCTATCACCACAAGAAATCATATTTTTTTTCATTTTAATACTTTAGCATTATAAATGGCAGAAAAGTAACGACAAATACGTTTCTGTATTTTTTCCATTTATTTATTTCTTTCCCAAGTAAACATCAAAGCATGTGTTCCATAATTAATGCATTGCACATCATAGTTCAGTTAGGAAAGGTAAAAATATACAAAAATAACTTTGTAGATTCGAGATCAAAAGAAATGATGACATACTCACTTTTCAGAGAATCTTTATCATCACAGGTGGATGACATAGGACGCGTACCAAAATTTTCATCTGCATCAACCAATGGTTCAGCTCCAGAGTCTTCAGCCTTACGACTCCGTTTGTGAGAGAATCGCTCCCTATCTCGACCCCCATCATGTTCATAATCTCTATCATCCCTTTCACGTTCTCTCTTGTCTCTATCTTCTCTATGTTCCTTTTCCTTCTCCACACGTCTCCTCTGCTCCTTTTCTACCCTTAACAAACCTCTGTCATGATCTGGGTCAGGACAATCAACACTGGGGTCACGATCACCATGTGAAACCATGGTCCTTTCTCGCTGGCATGCAGATGAGTAGAATGTTAGCTTGATGAGCAATTATAAAACTCATAGGGACAAAGCCACCAAGGTCGTCAAAGACAAAAGGTGGGCCCTTGAGGCTCTACAGGGTTTTAATGTCTCAGGGCAAAAGTCATCAAAGACTGACAACTAGGCATAACATTTTCAGTTAAAAATAAATGATTTAGATGTTCAATTTACAAACCCTAGTCAGCTGACAAGAGTCCCAAACATCAACAAATGTTAATTTTTTAACATCATAACTATTTTACCCAATTTAACATCCTAGTTAGCAAATTAGGTGGCTGGCATTTTAGATTTATTTTTAGTTATCAGTAATATGTTAAAGGTGTGCCTCACTGGAACCATAAATGTGCTAGAGGCAAGCACCTCACTGAAGGGGCAGAGCTTCAATGAGCAAGAGGTGCTGACCCCTTCTAGCACCTCACCTCAACTCCTTAGGTATGCCTATGACAACAGAGGGATATAAGAATTGGAGATAAACCTTTTCAACATGCATTTGTCGTACTGTTGGCATTGCAGAGCTCCTATCACGAAGCATAGAATTTCGAGCAGAAGCATAATGAGCAGAGGCAGCTGCAGAAGCATCTGGAAGAAAATGAGTGAACTCATCAAGAAGATCAGGGTGGTCCTGGAAAATAGCAGCAACCTGAAGAAGTCCAATATATGGATTAAAATGAGCATCAAAGAAAATATTAAGACTAGCAGAGGAAATAAAGAAAATAAAAAGGATAACTTAACACATTTGCCCGACTATAGCACGATAACACATAACATAGGCATATACAACACAGACCTCATGGTAGACCTCAGTAATAGACTTGTTTTCCTTTCTGTACAAGTTCAATATGTCAAGAAATGATTTGTACACGTGATCATCACCTTGAAAACGAGTCTGCATGAAAAGAATCCATCAGACTTAAAAGCAAAACTGTCCATTGGTTGAAAAACAAATCTGCAAAGAAAGAACTCATCAGAATCAACAATGCTCTTACCTTTATCTTGTTCACAAAATTTATAGCTTCTTCAAATTCAACAGGTTTCTTTTGGGGAGGTTGTTCATCCTCCGATGGAAGTGTGATTTCATAACCCTTAGGCAAGAAGGTGTTAAATCCCAATATAAGATCTCTATGGCCTTTAAACAGTTCCTTCACTCTTGCAATGACACCCGCAGTATCAATTCTACAATGCACCAAAAGGAGACACAACTCAATTTATCCTAACAAAATCAAGATCCCCTTTCCCAATATAACACCAAAATAAATAATTAAATAAATAAATGAGCAGGAGGCACGGTGCAGGAAGAATGTGGTACAACATGATCAAACCTTTGAGCCTTGAAATCCTTCATGACCTCCAAAAAGTCATCATACTTGTCCCTCTTATCTTGAAATATATCCTTTACAGCCTTGAGATATGCTAGGGCATCATTAGTTGTCAGTTTCTGAGAACCTCCATTCAGCATCTGCGGTTGCCCCGACCTTCATTCCAAAAATTTCATAAAACATTTAGAAACGTAACTCAATGCACAAGTAAACCTAAAAATCAACTTATGATGAGAACGATCCAAACATCATTGCAGATAAGAAACATCCGATCTCATTTCACACGGTCAAACAATCCAACAACACAAAAACTAGACGCTTCACTAAAGCCTATACCTACAAAAACAGATTACAATGCAAAACAACTATCGAGACTCCTTTGATTTCACATAAGAACACGAAAACGTAAAATTTCACAGCAGCGAAAAATCAAAAAGCCTCATCACTCGATTGAAGATGCAAACGCTTGATCAAGCACAAAATATAACGAAAACAAAACACGAGCACAGTCTAATAAAATTGAAGATAACAAAACAACAAAAACGCACGAACTTACGCTTCTCCTCGGGAAGACACCACAGGCCTTTTGAGTTGAGAACAACTCGTGAAAACTTCATCTCTAGACCTCTTCATCTCTAACAACAAAGCACAGAAACAACACACACACTCTCTCTCTCTCTTCAGCAACAAATCATGCTTCCAAACTCGAAAAGAATTCAAAATCCTCAAACCTCAGGCTTCTCATTCGAGCAAGAGCAACGAACACACTTCAGATCTAACCGCAAGGAACCAACGCGAAGCGAGAATCCTAACCCCAACCTCCGCGAAGAGATCACCTTGGACGAGCCAAATCCTGAAATAAAAAGAGAATCGCAAGCGAAATTCGCATTACTTCAATGTAAAGCAACGTGATAATGAATTAGAACGAAGGAAGCCGAAATTTACAGAGTGATCGCGAAGTCTCCGAACTGCGAAGTCCCGAGGGAAAAAAAGATAGAAAAATGAAAAGGAAAAAAAAAATAGATAAATAGAGAAAATGCTTTGTGTAACGAAGTTTTTTTCTCGAGCCTTTGTGATCCTTCAGAAAGCGTCAACGTTGAAGTGCTGAAGAGAACACAAAGGTTTAGAAGTTTTTTTTTCTCTCTCAGTTTGAATTTCAAAGAGGATTTTTTTTTTTTTCTCTTTGATTTT
Organism: Spatholobus suberectus; assembly: GCA_004329165.1. Taxonomy (NCBI): domain Eukaryota; kingdom Viridiplantae; phylum Streptophyta; class Magnoliopsida; order Fabales; family Fabaceae; genus Spatholobus; species Spatholobus suberectus. Next base: position 66,124,966 of record CM014730.1, on the reverse strand, counting down.
CTGGGCAAACAGAACGAGAGAAAGAAGAGACAATGAAGAAAATAAAAGAGAGAAGGAAAGAGTTTAACAATGTGATATAGAGAACGAGAAAATGGGGGTGGCGTGGCGGTAGTAAAATTTGACCTTCGTTTCCCGGTCACCGTAGTGTTTACCGCTTCTAAGCGGTTAATCCTTTTCCCTAAACACGTTTTGTGAAATGAAATTAGGGCAAATCGAGATTCTATCGTGAGGGTGTATTACTATTTAACAAGGAAAATATGGAGATCATGCAGTGGCCTTTTGGGGATTTTGGTGATAATGCTTTTAGTTTTTTTTTTTATCTATTTTTTTATTTGGTATGAGTTTGTGAGTAGTAGTTGTTGGCGAATAGAATGTATTGCAAGACTCGTTCTAAGTGATGGTTCTGATGGATGATGATGAAATTAGGTCTAACAGATAGTGAGAGAATTTGTAAAACTCTTGATAGCGTTTTTCCGTTTTTACTTAAATGAGACTTCGTAATTACCGTTATCCTTATTGTAATAAATTTGTTTAATTTTTGTGTAGATTAGATATTTTGATTTTATTAATGAGGTGAAATCTTGGTTCTAAATTATATAGTTTAATAGTTTCGCGTAGAAAATTGTGGTCTAGGGATTGTGTTTGGTCGTTAAGGGAGTTGAAGTGGCCAGTAGAATTTATGGCATCGAGATGAGGCATTTGTAGCTTTTAAGGTCAATTGGCACAGAAGCCGTGCCTTGGTTGATATCTGCTTCTTGGGCTGTTGTATGTTAAAGACAATTCCAAAGTTCTGTTAGTGCCTGTTATTTTCACTTCAATTTTGCTCTTTTCATCTTAATTTTTGTTTGTAATTTTTTTTGAAAAATACTATAGGATAAAAACATGTTTTCGTAGTGTATTGTGTATAATGAAAACACGTTTTTATTGTGTTGGAGGGGGTTCGCCCTTTATACACAACGAAACTATGTTTCTGTTGTGTAATTAAAAATTAATTGTTTATATTTTTTAAATTCAATTTTTTGATGCACAACTTTTAATGGTTTACTGATGCATAAGCAGGGCATGCTTTTGAATTGATACGATCAAGACCCTTGATTTCCTATGCATAATCTTGAATGTTACTTTTTTTAATGCACAAGACAACGCTGACTAACATGTGAACAGGACACGCATTTTAATTAGTGCGATCTGGGCCCTTGATTTACTGTATGCAATCTCAACTATTTCTTTTTTTGACACACCGGACAAAGCTTTTAATGATTCACTGACACGTGAACAAGGCTTGAGTTTTAATTAGTGCAATCTGGACCCTAGATTTAGTTGGTCCAATCTCAACCGTTTCTTTTTTTGACACACAAAACAAAGCTTTTAATGATTTAGTGACACGTAAATAGTATTTACACTAGTATAAAAGAGAGGTGTATTCTGAAACACCACGTTACCTTTCTTCACAACCATCTTCATTCCATATTATTTCTTCTCCTTAGAAGATGGAGGGATTCCTTACTGTCATGTATTACAATGGTCACATGACAATAAAATCTGAAAGGGTCTTATTTTAATGTCCTTGTGGTCCGAAAATTCTTAGGGTCAATGAGGACATGACGATTGCTACTTTGAGGAAAAAATTCATGATGCGAGTCAAAGTAGTAGAAAATTACTTGATATTCATTATCATCAACCTACATCTATAGGGAATGGTTGTGTTCATTATGGGTCTATGGAGATTAAATGTGACAAAGATGTGGCAAAGATGTTGTCCATCATTGCCTAATTTCCTAGACTTGTGCAGATTTAGTAATCTCCTAAAGAGATCTTGGCTTGTCTGTGTCAACCACGAATTGCCGAAGAGATCATCATGTGCTTGCATGAAATAGAGGTGTCAACTAGCTCCAACGACCAAACAATCATTAGTTTAAGTGAACCATGATGATGCAGTTTGTTAACTGTTATTTCATTTGTATCACATCTATGTAAAAGTGCTTTCATTTTATCGAATAATATCATTTACATTGAGTTTGTTTTTATTTGTATCACGTGCTTTAATTATAACAACGTAATAGTGATACCAAGAACACAATAAGTGTAGCATATATAAAATCCAAAACGTCTATAAAATCCAAAAATATATACAATAAGATCCGTAGATGCGAAATAAAATACTAAATATCCAACAATAAAAAACATAAATAAAAAATCAATCGTCAGAGGTGGTCCTCCTCCTCTACTTCCCCCTCTAATAGGTACACCCAAATGTCATGTCTGTCTGTCCAATGGCCAATGTCTCCCGTAGAAGAACATCAAAGTTGATGCCCTGTTGTACCGCCCTCAGGTACAACATGCGCGTCAGGTCTTAGGCAATAATCTCCCATTATGCCTACAAAAAATGAATAAAACAACTATTGAATAAGGTTTCATTATAATCGGAAAAAAAAACTTTGAAAGATATGGATACTTACCTCGCATGAATAAGGGTCACTAGACAAAGACTTCGTCTAACTAACTCTACACTGACCATGCCCAGGCTGCAGCATAGGAACTCATGAAGGATCCCCTGCCACTAGAAGAATCAAATATGGATAAGATGGAACCACTTCAAGTAGTCATCAGTGCAGGTCCATGGAGCCTCGTGCGGTACAGCCACTCCTTTGTCCACTACATGCACCTGCCAGCCCTCTCAGTCATCAAACTGGCTGGTATGTGATGGATACTTAACAGGTGGGGGGCAAGGGATCTCCTAGACATACCCAAACTACCTGAACACCCTCTCTAGCAGATGGGCGTGCATATAGGTACCACATTTGATGAAGCCTAAGTAAAAGGAGATCGCCTGCAACAATCGAACAACTCTGTGCGCATTATATGGCACCCATACAATGTTGTCTAACTACAACACGCCCAGCACCTCCTTAGTCCCTAATGCAAAATTAGCACCCCTTGTGGCCTTCCACTTATAACGATGGGGAATCTACTCTAAATAACCGATGGCCAGCTCTCAATCTACGACAATGGGGAAGTGCTCATAAATCCACACCTGTAACAGGCAATTAATAAATTAAATTACATTAGTGAAATAAACCCTAAACAAATATCTACACACAATTATTCCATAAGTAAATTCATGTATCCTCCAAATTGCGTCATACATCAGAGGCAGGCAACATTGAGCTGATCATAAAGGAACGTTAACGTAACGGAACCCCAAAAATATTTGTTGTAGGATTGAAGCTCATGGAAAATGTCCAAGTAGCAAACCTACACTTGCGTTGAGCTCTTGTTGATGAATATCGTGTAGCTAACAAGATGTAACAAATAAGCTCGTGCAACAAATGTGATCTCCTCGACTATGACGCATGTGCCGTATGTGTCCCTCAACCACTGCAAAGTCACGCGAGCTCCTTTCTTGGTCACAATCCATGCGTTATGGTGCATAACGCTGAGCTCGCTCATTAGTAATCTTACGACATCCTCACAAGTATAATAAGCATGCTCGTAAACCTTGCCTGTAATAGGCAAGTCCAGGAGAGATGACACATCATCTAAGGTGATAGACATCCCTTTACTAGCAAGTGGAAGGGGATAATGTCCTTACACCACTACTCAACAAAAGCAGATATGATGCCCTTGTTGGTAGCAATATACCATGCCTATATAAGAGGGGCGAACCTTGACATATGCATGAGTTCTACAACTTGTGAGTGTGTGGGCATCAACAAGACCTTACCCTTGTGGCTGATTAGCCTAAGCTCAAGGCGAGATTGTCTAAGCCATATATGTCCAGCAACATGGTCCTTATAGAACCTGAGAAGAGACAAGTCTACAGGACCTCCTCCAAAATAGGGGTCCAATAATGCGCTTTGCCAGATCAACCTTAGGTACCTCAACCTTTGGCTTAAGTACGTCAGCATTTACCTTTTCCTCTCGTTGTTGCTGTTGTCTAATTGCTACACATGCAGCCTTTCTAGCCTAATGTACAGATACAGTCGATAGTGGACGCCTAGATGTGCCTTAGGCATCATTTGGCGAAAGGCCTTGTCTAGGACGAAGGGCACCAAACCTCGTGCGTGCCATGATGAACCTAAAATAGTAATAATAATTTGACAATTAGATAATAATTAATAATAAAATATAATGATAATTATTAATTTGTAGTTATACATAATTATAGAAATATTCTAAAAAATATTAGTTAAAACTAATAAATAATTAAAGGACAAAAAATAATTTAAAATTTCATAAATAATTTAAAAGTAAAAAATAATTAAAAACAAATAATTTAATTCAAATAAATAATTAAAAGACAAAATATAATTTAAAAATTACATAATACATAGCGGAATCATGATTTTGTTGTGTATTTGGGTTGGATACACAATGAAATTGCGATTTCGTTATATATCCTGTCCTCAAACACAACGAAATCTTGATTCTGTTGAATCTAAAACTTAAAAAAAAAGAAAAAAGAACACACCTACTTTGCTTCGGGATGACAACAAGCTTCCCATGACTTGCGAACTCCAAAGACAAGAGAGAAATTGAGGGAGACGAGAGCGAGAAGGAGACGAGAGAGTTGAAGGAGGGGGTGAGAGATTCAGTGGGGCGAAAGAGTAAGTGCGGGTGAGGGGACTGAAGTGGGTAGAGGAGGAGAGGGGGTGAGAAATTTTTAATGAGAGATGGAAGGGAAAAGGGTAAGGGTAGAAGAATATTTTCACTTTTTATTTTGAAGTTAGGAGTGAAAAAAAAAAAAAAAGTGAGGGTGAGAATAACAGTGGGCGTTCTGTTAACTTAGCTTCGATAGAAAATGGGTGTCAAACCCAATTGAACCCCTATGTCCAAAGGCCCACTAGTTACGACATAAGGAAAAGTCTTTATTATTAAATAGTTCACTTTAATTGTTATGACTCGCTTGATGCCTGAACATATCTTAGGGTTATAACCACTTGTTAAAGAAGGCAAGATGTGCTTTGTTTCAAAGGACAAGGCATATCAAGGAATAGTGCTCATTTATACTGTTTTATTAATGATCGTGAAGCAACGCGATGGTTTAACAGACACTAAAAATGCTTCATTTATTATGTAATTAAATTTAATAACCAATCCAGTAAAAAAAAATTAATAACCATAATTAATATTAATAATATGCATACATTCAATACCATTGAAATTAGGCAACATACTTGTGGTTTTTCTTGCTAATCCTATCTATCTAATGAGGCTGCACGCTTTGGAACCTCCTCCTCGTGGACGTGGACAGATTCGAAAACAAATAGAATCCTTTTTATGCATAGTATAGTTGGAGGTATATATATATGTGTGTGTGTGTGTGTGGAAATAACAATTTTTTCAAATTGGAACATAAGAGGGCACTTAAAATAATTGTTTTTTTGTCACTCTAAAGAATATTGACTTTTGGATTGAATCTCATGACACAGTGATCATTTCTGTCACTAATTAATCTATACATAAAACGACACATGATTAACTAATTTACAAATAGCAACACAAAAGAAAAGAACAATAAAGTTATATATTTATAAATTGTAATATCATTAAGAGTTAGTTCAAGTGGCTGCTAATTTTTAGAATTCATTTAAGCACAAAATTGTTTAAATTTTAGGCTAAATTATATTTTTTGTCTCCTTATTTTTCTCAATCCACAATTTTGGTCCTTTTATTTTTTTTAAAGACATTTAGTTTCTCTATTTTTAAAAATTCGTAATTTGGTCTTCCTAATTTTTTAGAGACATTTAATCATCTGATTTTTAAAAATCCTTTTGGTCTTACCATCAAATCTCTTGCGTTGACCGATAGTAGTTTAATGTTGACTCTGACGTGTCATCATTGACTCTAATGTTGACTCTAATTCTGACACGTCATTTAAGCATCGATGCATCTAAGTCAATGTTAAATTAGTAACAGTTAACGCAAAAGATTTGTCAGCAAGACGAAAATTACATATTTTTAGAAATAAAAGGACTAAATGTCTCTAAAAAAAATAAAAACCAAAATTGCAGATTAAAACAAATAGAAGAACCAAAAATATAATTTAGCCTAAATTTTACTATAAAAAGACAGGGACATATGCATGTATATAGTACAAATTATAACTATTTAGGAGACATGATTTGAAACGTGGAAAAATGACATAAGATTTGAATTCCTAAATATCCGCTTTGATAATAATATCGCAAGAAAACAAACTCTTAAACCTAAATTACATAATAATATTTTTTTATTTTTGTAAATGAAAGTAGGAAATATTTAATAAAAATAACATATTTATTTAGATTAAAAGTGTAAAAAAATATTTAATATTTATTTTTCAAAATAATTAGAATTATGAAATAATATATTAATTATTCTTTAATATATATCCTTAAATATTTGTTAATGAGATTTTTTAAATCACTTTTATTTTAAAATATTAAGAAAACATTTTTTCAATTTTATCTTGTTTCATATCTCTATTAAGTGAAATATGAAAATATTAATGGAGTGAAAGAATATAATTAAATGAACTTATATTTTATTAAAGAATGGTATTAATAGGTGTCCTAAAAACACTAAGTTAATATATATATATATATATATATATATATATATATATATATATATATATATATATACTCAATTAGCTTCCTGAATAGAGTAATATTCTTTTACAACATGTTTTAAATATTTTATTAAAAATATTAAATAAAAATTAAATAAATTTAATATTTTAGAATATAAAAAATAATATTTCTTTCATTTATTATAAAGTAGATTGATAAGAAAATATTATAATAAGATTTAAAATTTTCCAAATACTTTGAATAAAAGAAGAGTAAATATTATATATTTTCATGGTTTTAATAAAATAAATATTTTTCTTTTCATAAAAGATATTTTCACTTTTCTATATCTAGTATAGTAGTATCCAAAAAATATTCATTGGAAAAAAAAATTCGTGAACATATTTAATGATTTAATCTTTGTTTAAAACCTCAAAATCAAACAATACAAAGAATGATAGAAATATATTATTTAATAAAGAATGTTATTAATCAGTGTCCCAAAAACACTAAGTTATAATGAATATATAATATACTCAATTAAATTCCTTAATAGAGATATATTATTCTACAACATGTTTTCAATATTTTATTAGAAATATTAAATAAAAATGAATATATTTAATACTTTAAAAATATAAAAATATGATATTTCTTTAATTTGTTATGACGTAGATTGATAATAAAATATTATAATTTTTTTAAAAGTATTCCAAATACTTTCAATTATTCAAAAGAATAAATATTAAATATTTTTATGGTTTTAATATAATAAATATTTTTCTTTTCATAAAATATTCTTTTCACTTTTTTTTTATATCTAGTATAGTAGTATCCTAAAACTATTCATTGGAAATTTGTTTCTTGAAAATATCTGATTATTTATCATTGTCTTAAAACCTCAAAACCAAATGATATAAAAAATGGTAGAAATATATTATTTAATAAATTAAAGAATGTTATTAATAAGTGTCCTAAAAACACTAAGTTAAAGAATATATAATATATTAAGTTAAAATCCAGAATAGAGTTATGTTATTCTACAACACGTTTTTAATATTTTATTAGAAATATTAAATAAAAAATTAAATACATTTGATATTTTAAAAATATTTAAAATGATATTTATTTAATTTATTACGAAGTAGATTGATAAGAAAATATTATAATAAGACTTAAAATTATTCCACGTACTTTCAATTATTCAAAAGAATAAATATTAAATATTTATTTATAGTTTTGATATAATAAATATTTTATTTTCATAAAATATTTTTTCACTGTATTTCTATCTATCTATCTATATATTATATATATATATATGTAAAGAAGACTTGAACAAATCTCAACCGTAGATCGAAGATTGAATATAATAATAGCCGTTGGATCTAATCAAATTTAACAAACATAAATGTGTTTAATGAAAAATTTAATTGCTCTCATTAATATTATTTATTTTTTTATTATACAATTTTGATAATTTTATATTAAAAATATATATTTCAAAACTAAAAGACGATAAAAAGTTAGATATATAAATACTATAATAATAATATTTTTCTTAAAACATAATAATAACATTAAATATTATAATATTATAAAAAGTTAGATATATTTTAAAACTAATGATTTTATAAATACATAGTTAAATTTAAAATGTTTCATAATATTTTATTTTACTTAATAATTAAGGATATAAATTAAAAATGATTTATTATGTATATTTATAAATCTATTTTATTTTTAAATTTAGTTACTTTAAAATATATTTTTGAAACAATAATAATTAAAAATAAAGATTTTATGGATAAAATTTAAATATATAAATACTATAATAATAACATTAAATATTATATTATTAAAAAATGGTTATATATTTTTCAAACCTAATGATTTTATAAATATGTAGTTAAATTTAAAACAAAACCAAAAGATGATAATTAAAAAAGTTAGATATATAAATAGTATATTTATAACATTAAATATTAATAATTTATAAATATAAATATATATATATATATATATATATATATAATAATTTATCTATCAGATTCTATCTTTAACTATTATTTTAAATAAATTATTACGAATCATATCAAATTTAACTAAATATTTAAAAAATCCTTTTTAATTATTATTTTTCATAAAATATATTATAAAGTAACCAATCTATATAGTAAAATAGACTTGAACATGAGCATTAATATAATATTTAATGCTATTAAATATTATTTAATGCTTTATTTATATATTTAAAATGTAATTATATTAAAATAAAAGTATCTATTCCTAAATTTAATATAGATATGTATACTTTAAATTTCTTATATATATTATTATTTAAAAAATTAGTTTATAAAGTATTATTTAGAAGAGAATAATGTAAATATATATATATATATATATATATATATATATATTGATAAATATATAAAATTATTTGTCTCTTAATTTCTATCATCAACTATTATTTTAAATAAATTATTATGAATTGTTTTAAATTTAATTAAATATCGAAAAAAAATCCTTTTTAATTATTATTGTTCATAAAACATTATCAAGTAACTAAATTGAAAATAAAATAGATTCATCTATGATAATTTATTTCTTAATTTTTATCCATAATTATTATTTAAAATAAATATTTTTAATTTAACTATGTGTGTATTAAATCTGTAACTTTAATTATTATTATTATTATTCATAAAACATGTTTTAAAGTAATCAATTCAAAAAATAAAATAAATTTGAGCATAAGTATTAATATAATCTTTCTTTTTATATATATATAAAGGAAAGTTGTTAGAGCAATTTTTTTGTCTAAACTAGAGGTATATAAGCCATTTCAAAAAATTTCATTTAATATAGTTATATTAGTCTTTCAAACTTTGCATTAAATTAAAATTATAAAAAAATATTTTTAGTGAGTGAGTTTTAAAAATTTAGGTTAAAAAAAAACTGAAAGGTCATCGTTTCTTCTTTAATGGATAATTATTTTTTTTGTAAAGTCTAATGTACCATTTCAAGTTTAATTAGTCCTTTGATTCAGTTTCGTAAAACTGAAAAAAATGCTTGAATCATTATCATGCTTTTCTTTCTTATATATTCTTCCACTGAGGTTTACGGTCGACTAGCAAGTGTATTCTTTCACTCTTTGTGTTTTCATTTGTTTATCTTTTCTTTTTTGGCTTTGCACTTTCTTTCTTTGATTTTGCTCTTACAGTTTGATAGAAAGAGAATTTTGCTTAATATATATGTCTTAATTAACTTGCAGCAATGAAACTTTTTGTGTAGATAATAGAAGAAAGTTATTACAGTGCATCATTCAATGAATTTGGCGAAGGATGAGAAGTGAGAATTGAGAACCAACATTAGGTACATTATCTTATTATGTATTTTTTATTATTTCTTTTGTTTTTTTTACGGGTATCATCTTTGTGTATTTTTTTTCTTTTCTTTTTCTTTTCTCATTTTACTATTATGTTATTTATGTTTTGATTATTATTATTCATGCTTTTCATATATATTCTTATATTTTTCCATTGAGTTTAATAGCAATGCACTGTCAATGTAAAAAGTTTTACACTGTCAACCAATTAGAATTCACCATTGGTATGACTTTTAAAGTATTTATTATAAAAGTCAACAAACTTACAATAAATGGTGGTTTGTATTGGATGACAGTGTAAAAACTACTTTACACTGTCAATGTATGATCTGTTTTCTCTTTCCATTTACTATTATATTATATATAATGTATATATTTTTAGTCTTTCTCACTTTGAGCAACAAAAAATTAACAATCTTATTCTTACTTTATATCTTCAATTTACACTATTTTTTTTTTGTTTAATAGACATGAAAGGAGCATATTATTATTATAACTTTACCGCTTATTCATTAATTTATTTTTTCTTATATTTTTTATATAATTCACTTAACACAATTTAATGAATTTTATATAGTTAAATTATCTAATTAATTATTTTAATTTTTCTACTTAATTCAATTGTGTAATTATATGTTTATACATGTTATTTATATAGTTTATTATATACTTTGATGTTTATTAATTGTTCCAAATAAATTATGATATAAAAAATAATAAACTATTTTCATAAACTAAATTAATTATAGACTAATATCTGTCTATCTCTATAAGGTTTACTTTAATAAAGAATTAAATTGATTACATTAATAATAATAATTACACAATTTTGATAATTAAAAATTAGTAATAATAACAATAATTACAAATAAACTCCTTTCAAATTTGTAAGGGTCAATTTTAACATTCTAATTTTATATTCTTATAAATTTAAAACTTAATAATAATAATAACAACACAACAACAACAATTAATAGTAATAGTAGTAGTAGGTTTACTTAATTGTATTTCATAATTTTTCCCTCACCTATATATAATATTTTGAAAATGACTATTAAATTGATGCAAAAGCATTACATATATTTATTAGGTAAATTATATTAAATATTACATTAAATTGATTATTAAATAGTACCTAATTTACAACACTGGTTAAATTTAATGTACAATTAATATACAAATAATAATAACAATTAAATATAATAATAGATTTTTTTATAATGGTCAATTATAAGACATTATGATTTTATAAATTCATACCTTAAATAATAATAAATACCATTTATATATCATAAATATAAAACAATTATAGAGTATACAATAATAGTATAATTATTATTATGAATAACATTGTCTTTTTGAATTTACTTAGAATGAGAAAAAATAGTGATATATGAAAAGTAGTATGTAATAACATTAAAAAAATTAGTAACACACATAAATAATAATTTTTATAGATAAATAATCCTTATAATAGTTAAATTATAAGATATAAAGTTTGAAACATATAATAATTCTTATAGATAAATAACTTTAAAAAGTAGTAAGTAGTGAAATGAAAATTAAATAACAACAACAATAATAATAATATCAACAACGATAATAATAATAATAATAATAATAATAATAATAATAAGAACAACAACAACAACAACAACAACGAAAACAACAACAACAATAATGAAAAACAATAATAATAATACACAAATCTCATTACACTAATCGAAAGTGTTCGATTTATGTTGCATTTAGGTTAACCAACTCAAAATTTTAACAATATCACATAATTAAAATTGATAACTTAAATAATTAAAAAAACCATTTAAAAATAATTAACAACTATATATATCTAATAAAAATCATACCATTTCAACAAATTTAAAATAAATTTTAATTTTTACAATAAATATATTTAAAATTATTAATTATAAACACACAAAAATCAAGTACGGGTTACATAATATCTACAATAACAAAAATAAACACTCAAGTTTAAATACTTATATATATTCATGTTTTATTATGCTTACAATCATTTTGGATTTATGCATTTTATATAAGTATTGTAGCACTTTTATTACTTGAAGAAAGAATAAATCATAATAAATTTCAATAGGCTTAATATTTTTGAACACAATATCTGCTCAATTAAAAATATAATTAATTATCTTCCTCAATTTTAATGTAATTATATTTAATTTACTATTAAATATTTTAATTAAAAATTAATAATTTTATTTATGTACATATATTTTTAAAATAATAATAAATACAAATATAAAAACATATACTTTAAACAAACTCATGCAACGCACGGGTTTAAAATCTAGTATCTAGTACAGTAGTATCCTAAAATTATTTATTGGAATTTTTTTTTCTTGAAAATATCTAATCATTTAATCTTTGTCTGTAACCTCAATCAAATGATACAAAGAATGATAGAAATATATTATTTAACACATTTTTAATATATTTTTTATTATTAAAAAATAAAACCTAAAATCAAATAATACAAAAATGATAGAAAATTATTATTTAATACATTTTTAATATATATTTTTTAATAAATAAATATCATATGAAATTTATTAATTCATGTAAATATCGTTCTTTATCTATTAAGATTTGTGTGAATTTTGTCTAATGATAAAAATATACTTTAAAAAATTAGGTTAGTAACATTTTTTAAACAAAAGAATTATAATACAATATCATAAATAATTATAATTGTAATTAAAATGAATTATTTAATATGGATATATAATCTCAATTGGCATTTGAAATTTATTTCTCCTATGTAACAAAACAAATGGTCTAACTCATTCGGCCCATAAAAAATGAGTCCTGGTGGACTGTCGTGAGTTGGGTATATGAGTTGAAGGATTTTGATATTTAAATTTCTCTTAATTAATAAGTAAATTTATTTTTTATTACTAAAATATTCTTTTATATAAAAATAATATAAATTCTATTTTTGCACATCATTTTCATTATTCTTTAAAATCTTATTTTTGCACCTTCCTCTTCATTTCTTTAAACTTTATTTTTAGACTCCATCTTCATCATTGTTTAAACCCTATTCTTGCCCCCCCCCCTCCCCTCCATCTTAATTATTATTTAAAACCTTTACATTGATTTCTTCCTTCTCTTTTTTTTTCATAAAAAATAATAGAATTTTACCATAATTTCACTCCCTGCATTGAATATGATGTTTCCATCAAACTAGTTAAGTAACACCGTACACTTTCCATCGAAGTGATACTGTGCTATTTATGTAGGAGCTTATATGTAATAAGGGATTTAACATCTATTTTCTTTGCGTAAGAGCTTATACATAGGTGAGTGAGCTGAAGAAGAAAGGGTGGTGGAGGAAAGAGGTGAGCAGAACATAATGTTTTTCAAAAAGAAAGGTTCCTCAACAAGATAGAAGAATCATTTGAAAAGGAAAAATAAATTAGGAAGGATATTTAAGAAAAAATATTGCCAAAAAAAGAGGAAGGAGTGTATTTATTAATATGGAAGCGTAAATATCATTTGCCTAAGTTAAAAATGTAACCTAACTCATTTATGGGCAGACTAGTCCACCAAAAACAAAAATAAATGAAAAATTATAAAAACTAAAAAATTATCAAAGAAAATAATTTTTGGTTCATACTAGTTATATCACTTTCACCTACCCACTTAATATTTAACTGCATTATTTCATCTAACTTTTCTAACTGTTTTGTCTTCAATATTAATAACAACAGTAAAAAATAGTTAGAGAGACACATCTATCTTCATTACATATTTCCTACATTTTGGATTGGTTTTACTACATTTTGATTTTGGTCATTTACACCATGATGCTACCTGACACATCTTCCTTTTTCCATTTTTATTAAAAGTGAATAACATCATTATCAATAACAATAACATTATGATGACCCAATAAATAAATAAAAGAATCTTGTATAACCTCAACTAAGTTTTCAATTAAGGTCGAGTTAAGCATAAAGTGACCAATCCCTTACCTTAAGCTCAATAGCAAGAAACTTATTTACTATTAGTATTTACAAAACTTTCATCATTAGCTGGCCTAGCACAGTAGGTAACCAACATGTGCTTTTTCCCAATAAGATGGGGTTTAATTTCACTGGAGCAAAAGCCACATTTTTTTTAAAGCCCTTAATTTATTTATTTTTGTTACTCTCTCACACTTAAAAAATTATTGGCTATTAATTTCAATTAAATAGGTTGTCTCTCAATAACTCAATTCTCACCAAATTGGCTATATCAAGCATCATTCTATTTAGCATTAGGAAATTAAGATCATTACATATTGAAAATTTAAAACAAGATTGTCTTTACCTTGAACGTTTATTAAAACATAATGACAACTAAGATATTGATGAATTAGATTTATTTACATAACTTATAATTTAATAAATAATTTTGCATCCCTAAAATCCCAAAATATAAACTTTAAATAAAAATATAATAATTTTAATAAAATATTTGTATTAGCTTTAAAAATATCTCGCCTCTAAGATTGTTCTCTATTGCCCTTGTTTGTGTGTAGTGCGGGTGCTGTGTATGTGTGTGTGGATAAGAGCTACTTATTCTATGAATATTAGATACTTATTTCATTTGATAATTTTTCTAGAATGTAAAATTTATAAATTCAATCGTTAAGTTATGAATAAGTCTTGAACTTTGGAAAGAACAACATGAGTTACATCCTTATTAAGGCTAAATCAAATTGTGGGCATTGTTATGAAACTCAACTGGTGCTTAAAATACATATATAATTTCTCAATTTTTAGTCCTTTTTTAGCAAGTGCATTGGTCAAACAAGTAGTAAAACTTGGTGAATAAGGTATCGTTCTTCTTAAGCATTGGAATAATATGCTCAATTAAATCATCAACTATCGTAAAGGCAAGCAATATTGTGTTGTCACGGATATAAGATGCCAAAGAATAAATTACAAAAATTTAAATCTAGGGTAAAGAGTCATTTTGGTCCTTGAAAGTGTAAAGTACTGTTATATTAGTCCCTAAAACTAAAAGTATTAAAAAAAAGTCCCTAAAAGTGCAATTCGTTAATCAAATTAGTCCAAAATTTAAAAAATCGTGTGACAGAAGTGATAATATTAACATATGTTTAGAGACCAAAATAACAATATGTGGTTAAATTTAGGGACTTATATGAAATAACTAGAAAATTTAGCAACTTATTTGAAATTTTCTTAGTTTCAGGGACTAATATGACAACACTTTACACTTTCAAGGACCAAAATGATTGTTTACTCTTAAATCTAATGCTATGTTTGTAATTTTTCAAAAAGGTTTTTATATTGATGGTAAGAGTAGTTATTTGGTGTTCATCTCCTACACTTTCACTTTCTCAAGGTTTAGATGTTTAGTTTTCATAAATGTAGATTAAACCCAATTTCTTGGCATAAAATCATTATGGTTCAACTTCAATGTTCTACTTCCGTAGCTTCATCGAAAATCAAACCAAGCATTAACTTCGAAATTCACGAGAACATATGTCTTATGAAGTACTGTTTCTAAGCTTAACTTAAGACATGATAATCACACCTAAATCAGAACATATGCAAATGATTCCTCAAAATACACACATTCAAGATTAATCTCAACAAAGGATAATTGCAAGAAGCATTAAAAATAGAGTGGATTACTCCTAAACACATCAAATCATATTAAATCAAGAGTTAATATAAAGGAATCCCATAAAAATCATCTAACCTTACCTACAATAAGGGTTTAGCAAAACATGATGAAAGACAAAATGTATAAGGCAAAAATGATAATATAGATGATGGTAATTACATTGTATCTTCAAGTTCCTTTTCCAAGGGTTGAATCTTCAATGGTGGAGATGGAGAGAAAACCTATAGATTAGGGTGAGTGAAGGTCAGAATTAGTCTTCTAATGTATTTTATCCACAAGCAAGCCTTGCAAATGGCTTAAATAACAGTTGAAAATGCCCAACATATTAGCACAATTTGTTATGATGTGTTAAAAAATCACCATTAGCATCCCACGCTGGTTAGACATTTGAGACATTAAGCAAAGACAATATTGACATGCTCCAAGCAGTTACACACTAAGTAGCGCTTTGAATGCTATTCTATCTGTGTGGAAATTATGTTCCAACGTCCTATCCAACATATCCAAGCATATCTGGCATGTCAAACACTAGACTACCAGAGAGTTCCAATGTTCTAAGTGTCTGACCTTGCGTTTGTTCTTAGTTCCAACAACGTCCAAAGCTTGGCTTTTAGAGGAGAACTTGCTGCTTGTCATCATGGGATGCTAATCCAACGTTTCACACACTACGCTTTTGGATGCAAGCATTTTGCTTTATTTTTCTACAAAAATGTAGAAAAGATTTATCATAAGTCTATCTATTTACAAACAACTGTCTGCAATGCATCATGTCACTGTCCACACTATTAGAAGTGTCATGTTGCTCACTACCCAAGAGTGCTTGCTATTATTCGCCACCTATCACTAACTGAAGCAAGCTAGTGGAAAACACGCTCACTTGTAAGGTAACGAGAAATTTAATTGCATAACACTTAGGTATTGCACAAATGAAAATTACTTATGTTGCATAATGAGAATTTCAACTACCAAATGTATTCCACAAATCAAAATTTCAATTATTTTTTTGTTAAAGTTAGAATGGCTTACCTAGGTATCGAACCTAGGACATAAATAAATTAGATGATTTTTTTTGTACTTCAATGATTTAATGCCACTAGTTGATCATTGGTTCGAGTTTTATAACATTGAACTAAAAGTAAACTATTTTTATCATGTTCTATACATTTTCTTCTTTTTATATGTCTTTTTCATTTCTTTCTCTATTGGAATCATGCATGTAAAGTCATCAAATATAGATTCATCACGCCTATAGTTGATTCTTAAAAATTACACATCTTAATGCAAATACTTGCTTTAAGTATAATTATTGTTAATTTTATGTGTAAAATTAGTAAATATTTTTGTAGAAATAATTATTTGTTAAAATTAGTGATAATGTAATAACCTCTACATCTTTTTCATTAATAACTTAGTCTTTTTACTTCATCTTCAAACTTGTTTGCATTCTATTAGACGATATTTAATCTAACGAGTCTATTTCAGGCTTTGTGAAAAAACATAACAAACATGAACTTTTATAGTTTGAAGTTCTAGTAAGTATGAAAGAATGAAGTTACATAAGACAAAAGACAAAAGTTGAAGTTGAATTAGACGAATGCTTTCAAAAGATTAGACGAACGAGGTTACCGAAAGCATGGTGTTGACATCGATTGTTCAAGGTCTCACTCCATCTATGATTGGTATTGTAAAAAGTGTACTATTGATGTCTCCTTTTTTTTGCTGCTTGGGCCAGGTAGTAAACAGGATAAGAAAGAGAATAGAAAGGCCTATGTAATTACTAGTATAAATAGGAATGTTGTTGAAATATTAAGGAGTTCTTTTTAGCTTTTTGACACTTTCAACTTTTGATGATAACTTTGTTTTTCTTAGCTACGTGTGGCTAGAACTTTGTAATCAGTCTTTGGTAATTTAATATCAATTGTTTTGTTAACTGGAGGCCATGTTCTCTAACATCCTATTTTTGTTATTTGTTTAGGTTAACTTGTTCTTTCATCTCAAGAATATTGTTTGTTTTGATGAATGAAACTATTTGTGTTGATTTCATTAAGTCACTCTATTATTAACTCTAAATATATTTGAGATTTCAGTGGAATATAGGTTTACCCTGTTAAACTCATGAATGATGTGTGTAACTTAGTTCATGAACTCAAAAGATTAGGTTGCTAACATCGTATGTTTGTTTGGCTTAAGATTTTGCAACTTATATTGGTCTTGAACTTTGGAAATAACTACATGAGTTGCATCTTTATCAAGGCTAAATTGTATTTTAGGCGCATGTTTTAGTGAAGAATCAAGACTTACGAATGTCGCATGTTCATTTGGGTCTAGATTAAGCAGTTAACAATAACATGGACTAGTAATATTTACGATTTGGGATGGTTACATAATTGGATATAATATTTAACTAGATATAATATTCCAAAAGGATTGATGTCTTCATTATTGACTTGTCATTTATTTTTATTGCTATTTCAACAACTATAACCCCTATTTTTGTATAGTTTTATATTCTTTGTGTTTTTTATTTTCTTAGTCCTCAACTCATAACACACTTTTTTGAGAGATAACAACACAAATCGATCCTCTGAAGACGATCTTGGTTAGAGGTGAGCAAGGACAAATTATTTTTGTCTCGGCCCGACATAAATTTTTTGTTCGGGTTATTTATTGGAACTTGAACTGGACTCAATTCAGAAATAACATATATAGGACAAGCCCGAGTCAACACGAGTTTTTAACATATTATATTAATTTTAACATTATATATAGTTAGATCGTAGGATAAAAAAAGTATAAAATTTAAATTAAGATATATTTTACAATATATTTTTTTAAAAAATAATATCATTATAAATATAATATCATATTATACAAAATATTATCTACTAAACCAAAAAGTTTTGTTATTAGTACACAATTGTTTGAAAAACCTATATTTTTTAAGAGATTATAGGGCACTAAACTAGGTTGAAATAA
Source organism: Spatholobus suberectus (assembly GCA_004329165.1). Classification (NCBI taxonomy): domain Eukaryota; kingdom Viridiplantae; phylum Streptophyta; class Magnoliopsida; order Fabales; family Fabaceae; genus Spatholobus; species Spatholobus suberectus. Next base: position 66,106,372 of record CM014730.1, on the reverse strand, counting down.
CCCGAAGCATAACCTGAACCTTCCTTAAAAAATACATCGAGTCTAATTTGGAAACTTGAACTTGTCAAAATTAACCTTGGGTTGAGCCGAGTTAATGAAATAGGTTGAATCATGCTGTGACAGAAGAATGTCAGTTTAAGCCTAAAGAGGTTATAGAAAAGAATATTCAATTGGATTGAGGAGACTGTGTGAATACTTGTATTGATGCTTGAAATAATGAAAAAAAAAATCTCACCTAATGTGGGGATTGCATGTAGCCTAAGGATTATTTGGATGAACTATGATAAAATCCTTGTGTCTTGCACTGATTATCTTCTTTCTCAACATTCATAACCATATCCTTACATAAAACATGTTTTTGCAACTCATTCATTTATTCACATTTTGAGATTATTCGAGTTTGCTACATAACTAATATTCATAAAGTCTTTTTAGAAAATTATGAGAGAATATTATTGTTTACGTGAATTTTGCATCTAGCACTTTGATATGCAATCATTTACCTTATATGTTTCACTTAGCTAAATGAGTTGCCAATAGATTAGCTAATCAAAAAGTTGACTCAAAATACTTAATAAGTAGCCTTTTAAAGCTCATCACCTGATGAAAAACTTGATCAAAAAGCTCATAGATCAACTTTTTGACCAACAACTATTTTCTATAATCATCTCCTAAACATGTATGAAATTCTATATAAACTTACTTTATTTAGAAGAAAAACTATTTGCATTTATGCCTTCGAAGTTGAAAAATAAATTTGCTTTCTAAATGTCACAACCTTTAAATTGAGCTTTTTCAAGTCATGTTCTACATATTTTAATATACTTTATGAGTTTTTTGTTATACTTTATGAGTTATACTCCTCAGTGAATCTAAATATGAGTCTACCAAACACTTTTTGCATAACTATATATTTTGAAGTTAAGAATGGAGATTTTAAGAAGATTATTACATGTTTATGTGTGTGTGTGTGTTGCATATATCAAAGAGTAAATTACACCGACACCTCTTGAAGTTTGTCGAATTTTACCTAATACCCCTCCTTTTTTTGCCCCTACACTAACCTCCGTTAATTATTTGAAAAACATGACACTGACACCCCTTATATGTTACATTAACCTCCCTGATTATTTGAAAAATATTACACTGTGTACCCCTATAAGGGTGGTTGTTGTAAAGAGTTAAAAAAGCAGGGGGTTGTGCAATCTCAAAAGAACTTAGGAGGTGTTAGTGTAATTTACTCTATATCAAAAGATCTTAACTTTTTAATCATGAAGTGAACCTCCTAAACTACTTTCTAATAACATCTTCATCTTCCGATCGTAAAGCTCAACTTCTTAATTATCTTATGATATCCAAGTGTTATACTTGAGTAATATATTAACAAAATACACATGTTATCATATGTTTGAATAGTTTTCAAAAGATCACAATTTAACCTTTTTTTTATCATGTTAGAAACCATTTAAGGGTGTATGTACCAAAAAATAATGATCTAGTACCTGACTATGCTTGGTGGGATATTCAAGTCCAAGACATCTTTAGCCTTCGCATATGAATAAAGTCTTATAGCAATTCTAATGGAGTTGCTTATGTTGATTCTTAAAGTTAAGCAAATTAAAAATATCATTGGAGCAAACAAGTTTTTAAGAAATTCTTATAAAAGTTGCTTATATAAGAAACTTCAAGCAAGGTTGCTTAACTATTAAAAAAATAATTTTTTAAGTCAAAATGGGAGTTTTTGTGTAAGTGAAGAAATAAAATGAGACCCATTAAAAATAAATTAAGAACTCAAGTCGAGCTCTACCATTAGAGCTCAAATTAATGAGTGTCTTAAATTTTATGTGGCAACAAAAAACCCACTAAAAAAAAGTTAAGAACCCAAATCCCAAATTAACTTCTTGGAGATGCACTTATTTAGCATTTTTCCAAAGAAGTAATATAAATATTTTTTGGAACAATATTTTCCTTTTTTGAAATTAGTAAAAGAATTAACTTGATTTGACCTATCAATTAATTCCCATTTTCAAATTATATTAAAAGGAAATTAAATTCGTTTTATTTTAATAATCTCATTAATTGATTTTACTTAAAATGATTAGAATAAGTATATTAATAAGGAAAAATATTAAATTAATGATAAAAAATTAAATTATATCAAATTTAAATCTAAATTTGAGCGAGGTTTACTTGTAAGTTGTAAGTAACGAATTAGAAAACTTCAAAATCATTATTTTCAAATTAATTCAATCAAACAAATTAATTTTTACTACAAAAGCTTTTCAATCAAAACATTTCAGGAAATAAAATTAATTTACCAGTGCATATTTATCCAAGTGAAAGGAATTTGAATTCTTTAAGCAAGTAATCTTAAGATTCATGTGTATGAAAAAAATATCATTAACTAAGACAATTTTTTTATCTTTAGGGTAATTTTGGGAGTTAAGTTTTGAAGCAAAATAGAGGGAGAACAATTTTTTTTTTCTATTAAACATTATCTAATTTGATAATTTTTAAAATATTTTTTTGTTTATTTTTATAAACATTATATATCTATCTTAAATATAAAAATAAAATCTTTTTTCTTCTCTTATTTTCTTTCTAAAATTCAACTCTCGAAACATACCCTTAATATTTGGCCGTACATGAAAAATCTTTCAGTTCTCCCTCCCCCGAAAAAAAAAAAAAAAACTCCATATTACGTGATTCCTATAATCTATCATATAAAACTTGTCATTCGTAAAAGCCATAAATATGCATAATTCATACTGGATAGAACCGCTGAAGCTACGCGACCGTCCAATTAATTCTAGGCTTTTACTATTTACACTTCTCCTATTTACTAATATACTCTCTTTTTTTAATTTTATATAAAATTACATAAATAACCTTAATTTTTGTCTCTTTTAAATTATTCTTTGCTTGCCTGTTTCACGATACTTTTCCCTCTAGTTTGACCATATTCTCCACCTATAGTTTTATTGCACTCCCCTTGGTTTTACTGTACTCCCTTAACTATAGTTTTACCACACTTTCCTTTCTCGTTTTTCTTCTCAACATTTTCCAATAATTTTATTTCTACCTACTAGAAATTTTATCCAACATAAAAAGTCAAATAATAGTTGAGAGAGGGGGAAGTGTGATAAAACCACAAGTGAAGGATTACGGTGAAACCACAGGTGAGGGAATATGGTAAAATTAGAGGGGAAGTGTGATGAAATGAGACAAAAGGGGAATGATGTTTAAAAGAGGTAAAAAATAAAGTTATTTAAATAATTTTATATAAAAAAAATTAGAAAAGGTAAGTGTATTTAGCAAATGGGGAGAGTGTAAATAGCAAAAGCCTTAATTCTAAGAGCCGAAGCCCATGTTATCATGTTATGTACCAATGGATCTCATTAGGTCATCTATATTCCTTGCAGTTTCTAATAGACAGACATTGATCTCGAATTCATCTAACCCAAAAAAAAAGAAAAGAGAGAAAGAGCAAAAAGGGTTCTTCGTTGAAGATCTGGACCAAGTATAAACTTGTTGGTGGGCCTTTGTGCCCCGTTCACTATAAAAAATATGGTACATGAACTTATTGATGTGCCAAAATTAAATTTCTAAAGTCCAAAGCACTGCTGTGATGTTATTGCTACCGTGTAGCTAATTAGCTAGAGCATGCTTAGCTGATTGTTATTGTTTATGTAGCGTACTGCTGTGATGTTTTTCGTTAGCATCCTATGCTTTTATATTAGACATTTTCAATGAATGAATCATCTGTGAACCGGAAAAAAAAAAAGATCCAAAGTACACAGTTCTATTTTATATTTCAGTAAGTGTTTTTAAGTGCTAAAAGCCTTTAAATTCTGATACATTATCAATATAACATTTTGGTTTAATCATCTTTTTGGTCCCTAAAGTTACACAAATTTTCTTTTTTGGTCCTTATAGTTAGAAATAATTCGTTTTAGTCCCTATACATATACTTTCGATATCAGTTTAGTTTCTGTCATTTTAAACTGCCACAAATTGAATTAAAAACACTAAAAAATGTCAATTTGTGGTGGTTTTATACTGCTAATTTTCATTTTGTGATAGTTTTATTTCACAAAGTTAAGCCATTCTTGATAGCAATGACTAAACCGATATCGAAAGTGTTTGTATAGAGATTAAAACAGGTTATTTCTAATTACAGGAACCAAAAAAAAAATTTGCGCAACTATAAGAACCAAAAAAGTAATTAAACCTAAAATTTTTTACACAATAAACTACTCTAAATATAACTTTTAAAGTAATAATTACAAAAGTTAAATTTTTTTAATTACATAACAATCTATATGACAATATAAAATAAATTACATTACCAGTACATTTTAATTAAAATTTCTAATAATTTCAAGATATTGTAAATGATATATTTCATAAAATGATAGACCATCTTATCTTTTCATAAAAAATTACGTTATCTCTTATCTAGATTAATTATCATTTTATTCTTTTAATGATTAATGCTATAATGAAGTATTTGTTGCTAACTATCACATCGCAAATGATTTTTAGCTCGTCTTCCTCTCACATACAGCTTTACGAGTACTATAGTATGACAGATAAAACTGCTTATCATATTTGAGGTTTTCTTCAAACTGAATTTGAATTTTAAAAACTTTTCCAGGTTAAAGTCGAAGTCAAAACCAGCCTATGATTGTTGAGCAGCTTCCATGTGGAATTATGAAGGTTAGTTGATATATAATATAACGTAATAAATAAAATGCTAACTAGTTACTCAGTACCACGTTTCTTGACAGAATAAGGACAGAACTAACAGTATGACAAACCAAGGACCACCATCACTCGGATCCAAAGATGCAAGTGATACACAAATTTCAGTATTTTTCTTAAATTAACTTTTGCGCGCCGTTACAGTCATTCTAAAGTCTGTTTAAATTATAATGGTTTAAATATGTTTTTGATCCTTATAAAATATCACTTTTTTGTTTTTGGTTCCTATAAAATTATTTTTTTAAAAATAATTCTTATAATTTTTATTTTTTTTTAGTTTCGGATCTTTTATTTGTTCTAATCCTTTTAATATATCTATTTTTTTGTTTTCGTCCTTATAATATTTTGTTTATTTTGAATTAGTCCCTTTGAAAAAAACTTGATAAGGATTAAAAATAAATTGTTTATACGTTACAAGGACAAAAACAAAAAATAAATATATTATAAAGACTAAAACAAAATAACAAGGACTAAAAAATAAAAAGAATTTTACAAGGACTATTTTAAAAAAATATTTTTATAAGAACCAAAACCAAAAAAACAGTATATTATAACAACCAAAAACATATTTAAGAACCAATTATAATATTCCTTATACAATTTTTCAAATTTATAACAATCCAAAAAATCACAGTGGATTATTAGAAACAAAGGAAGGACAAACTCACAGTGATTCTTAATATAGTGAGGATTTTAGTTCAGTTTTAGGACCACTTTTCAAATATTTTTTGGTCAATTTATTAAATACCAACCAAAAGTCTCGTTTTCCAGTTAAAAACAAGCTTAGCTGTAGCCTCCACCTTGCATGACTTGTTAAGCATCCTGAACCCCACTTCGTAATGTTTTGTGTTTTCTCCCATGTTCTTATCATATGGAAAATATTTGATACTCTTACACCATATAGAGTTTTTTGGATATGGGGGAGAATAGCAAATAAGGCTAAAATAGAATTTTGGTCCTTATTTACATTTTAGATTTCAGTTTAGTTCTTTAAGTTTAAAAAGTTTCACTTTGATTCCTTATAATGTTTCTGTTAGACTAAATTAGTCATTTTGTCAGTTTTTGGCACTAATAGTGTCAATTTTGACTGATGTGGCACCTCTCACAATTGGTCACGTGTCATTAAGTTGACCAAATTAATGTAATAAATTAACAGAAAGACTAATTTAGTATAACGAAAAAACTTTCAAGAACAAAAGTAAAACTTTTTAAATATAAGGGACCAAATTGAAACTTAAAATATAAATAAGAGACTAAAATTCTATTTCAACCGAGAAATAAACACCACAAATAACAGAGGCAAAATGGATTATCATTTTTCATAACAGTAGCGCCGATTATACAATTATTGAAGTTTTATTTTGATATTTCTTGACATTGTGACTGATTGCAAAACTAGCGTGAAACACACATGTATTCGTTGATTGTGTCTAGTTGTATTAGCAGTACAATTTTGCTTAGATAACGTTGTTGATAAAAGGACACATTATCCAATTTTATTGGGCACATGCCAAGTGTCACGTGGCGAAAGGGCATTGTGGAAGCAAGGGAATGTTTTCAGGGAGATGCTCCCTCTGCACCAAATTTCTCTCCCCAATTAATAATCAAATAATGGACCATCACCCCATGCGGTGTTAAATTTTCTTCTTCCCCAAGGAAAGAGTGCATGTGGGGGTGTCGCTTGAGAAGGAAAACACACATGATTCATGAAGCAAGGGCAGTGATATGCAAAGTGTTCGATGGTTTTGGTCTACTTTTTCGGCCTTCCCCATGTGAACTCAAGGGCCTTCTCAATCTAAGACAAGTTCAACAGATGGGGTCTTGCCTCTCAGTCAAACTACATTGACCTGGCCCAATACAATGATCCTCATAAACACACTCATCAAACCGCTACAACTTACATCATAGTTACTGTTTATCCACCTCCTCTTGTTGCCCATGTATTTATCATCTCCTGAAATTAAGAGTCATCTTGTCCTGGCCATATCTATCACAGCTAGGATGGTAAAAAAAATAAAAATGTACCAGCCATATCATTGCGGACAAAATCTACTACAAATTAGATTTAAATAACTTAACGGGTATTCACAAATAAAATAAAGATTTTTTGTCTACCCGCTTATAAATAAGGTAGAGACGGGCAATAGTGAGCTAAGCTAGTATTTACAATGAATTTATCCCACTGTTAAATAATCATGCATTGTGATAGGAACACATAATTTTTTTGGTAAATACAACTCTTTTTATCATCTCTTTGCATGTATCTACAGTTCAAGTAATGTCCTTAAATTTCTCTTGTTTTAGCTAGTGTTATAGAAATCTATCCCACTACTAAATAATCATGCGTTGTGATAGGAACACCTAATCTTTTGGTAAATACAACTCTTTTTATCATCTCTTCGCATATACCTACAGTTCAAGTAATGTCCTTAGATTTCTCTTGTTTTAGCTAGTGTTGTAGAAATTGCTTCGACACAAAATAAGAAATGGATAAATGGTTGGAAATTCAGATTTTCATCATCTTTGATAAAATCAAGTCCCTTGCAAAGACATTCATAAACTACTCTACCATAATTCTTAACGGATAACCCCAACTTAGGTTTAATGGTACACCCTAATAGAGGATGACCATTTGTTCAATTTATCTCTCTCAACTTGTACCCGCAAGTACCCACAATTTTAAATATCTCTAATTACATATAAAGTAAGTCACTCTCATCTTATTCTTAATATAGAAATATGTTTTTAAATATTTTATTTTTTATTTTTTTATTTTTTAAAGTTTTTATATTTTAACAAATATTCATAAATATCAGTGAATACTCATGAATATGCACAAAATTTGTGAATACCTACTTAATGGATACCCATGCAAGCACGAGACACGTATTAGATGAATTTTCATCAAGGGGTGGGGGTTATTACCCATGCCCACCCCCTTCCATTGTCATTCCTTATCATTGCACCTATCAAATTTTGAACTGAATGGACCAAAAAAGGCAAACAAAGATAAAGATGGAAAAACAAACATCTAAGAATAAACATGGACTTAAATCCTCACCAACTATTACATCGTATAGCAAGGAAAGATAAAGACACATTTGTTTTGGCAAATTAGGATATCTTGAGGTTGAAAGTTAAAGACTAATCTCTTGAAGTACTGAGTTCATTTAAAAAATTGACCTATTCCAACAAATACTCTTTCACACACACAAACTTGAGAATTAAACCATTTGTCATGTGAGTCATACTTGAATCATGTGTAAAATGTTGATTAGTACAAAAACTATTTTCGTCATTTTCATATCAAGGATAATTCTGTCATTGTCAAATTATATTATATATATATATTTTTAATTTTTTAAATCAATATTTGTTTTAAAAAAAGCTAAAAAATTATTTAACCATAAAAGTCCCCTGAGTCAATGATTTTTTTAAAAATACTCCAATCCTTTTAACTTGAAGTAAACATTCAAACACGTGTATACACGTACACGTATATTATTTTGGGCTCAATTAGCTTCTTTAGAGCTCATATTCATACTAGTTTACCATTCACCAATACTTGTCATCATCCTCTATTGACTTCTTCGTTAAGTTTTTCCCCCCGTTAAGTTAATCGCTTAATCCCACAGGCTTTCACCGTTCGTGGAGTGGAAGACGAAGAAATATACAATTGTTAATACCATGCTACCTTGGAAGTGCCCATCCCAGTTTCTCAATCGATGCCCTGTGTTCAAAGTAAGTCAATAAAAAAATAAAAACGAATGGACTATAATTAAAATTAAATGAGGGTATCTTGATGGGAATATCTTTAATTAAATAATTAAACTTAGTATTAAAGGGTTTCTTAAAGTTGTTCCATGTGTCTAAAGAGAATTCCCTGACCTCGTACAACAATTCCTGTACTTTTATTTAAACACGGCGGGGCACATTAGATTTCATACTCCAAAACTTTCATTATTATTATTATTCCCCTTTGAATCTCTATGCAAAAGCGAGATTTTAATTTAACCCTCTTTCTACGCAAAGAAATTAAAAAAAAAAAAAAGTTTATTCCAACACAATGATACAGCTTAAATGCTGCATACATTGATTTTGAAATATGATCCTCAAATATAGATTCCAAAAGACTACAATCTGAAAATATTTTATCCCCCAATACAAGGAAATTGTAGTGCAAAACTTTATTTCAAGTTGATTTAAATCCAGTCTTATCACTTGATTCAAATCCAACTGATAACGCAGAACGATTGAGTGTGTTTCTTTTGACGTTAGCACACGCCCTAACACCCACAATAAGAAGTTGTAAACAACATTTCAGTGCCTGCAAACGAGAAAATAAACACATCAATATTGGTGATAATAAACAACTAAGGAATAGCCAGATTCTTCTATATATGATTGGTTTAATTATCCAAACAGGGTGGCCGCAATGTGATAACTACAGTACAAGGTCAAGAACTGCCAAGTCTTAGTCACGAAAATGAAATGGAAATGGTCACATGGATTCATCAACTTATTCTTTGTCCTTTTCTTATTCCATGATATGTACGCTTCTATGTATAATAATGAGACACTCTTTGTAGGTTCTCGTAGATACCAATCGAGTTATCGTTGGTCACTCTTCGTGCTTTAAATCATTACTGCCTCTTAACTTAAATCACGGAGATGCAGATAATCTGTTTAGTCTTTTCCACTGTTGGTAGCTAGGATGGTAGTTAGAATGATAACACTTTTTGGCCTTTTCGTTTTTTTTCCTTCTTGATTCCCCCTCTTTTTACTGGATTTTTTCGCCCCCCTTATTCTTCTCTCTTAATTTCACCTTTCATAACTGTGGCATAATTTTTGGGTAGTTAAGTTGGTCACCCGAACCACAATTCTTTTGGTTGGGTCCTTCTTGCTTATATAAAGATAATCGTTCAGTTGGAGAATATTACGCATAAGGAATCTCGATCTATTACTATTAAAGAGACAAAGAAAAAGATTTTTCCCTAATTGTGGAGCAGAAACAAAGTTTTGTACAACTAATTGGAGAGAAAGGTACATTCTCCCTCCATAACCAATCCAAATGTTTTGCTTTTTACAAGAAAAAATATATGGGTACCCATTCAGTGGATATCCATATTCAAGGCTCACGTGATAGCTATACAAGTTGAATCCTGTGGGCTAGCTCTTTGTGATAACAAAGTATAATTTTCCTCCTTACCTCATTCACATGCTCTACATTTAGTCCCGCTTAATTCGATTTGCAAGATACTTTCCTGATCATTATTATTAGAAAAAAGAATGAATATTTTTATCTTCTGTTTTGCTGTCAATTAATTTCAACTTCCACATGAAGCAACAGATGCTCTTGTGCAATGACTTGCGTTACACGTGGTTTGATCATGTGCGGCTATTCTCTTGTACATGCTGACTATTGTTAGTATTTCATTATAAAATGAACTATGAGGTACATAATCAATTTTTCTTAGTGGGAACTAGCTATCAAAATTAAGATTAAACACGCTATAAGATCATTTGACCTCATGCCAATCATTCCACGTTTATTTTATTGCTACCGCTTCGTGGCGTTTGATGCATGTGACTAACTGACTATGAGGCAGAAATTGAAGTAGACACGTAGGTATACATAACTTGGGGTAAACAAAAGAAAGTGAATCATTCACCAACAGGTTGGAGCGTTAAGCGATTGGACGCATCACCATCTTTTATAGAAAAAATTCTAGAGTGTGTTTTTAAATTTTAAAAGGAAATTATATGATTTAATTTATTAATATTACACGTACAATGTCATTTCTTTCTTTCTTTCTTTTTTGAGCTATAATATAGTAAAATTTAGCGATCAAATTTAAAATGAAAGTTACATATAAAAATTAAAAGCATTATTTCATATTTACATATAACAATTATTTTCAATTTTATTTTATATTTTATAATAACGTTATTCTAATTTCACGGTAAAATAACACAACATCGGGTAGTAATTGAGTTGATTTTTTTAAAAGTAAATATTTTTATAATTAATTGATTCCCTAACAGGCATTTATTCACGTCACGTCCATTCTTTTATCATAAAGAAAATAGAAAACTTAAAGATAAAAGAAACTAAATACAGACAAATTAAATTAGTACATGGATTGTTTGGTTTGGAGAGAATGTTTTCTGTTTTTATTTTATTTCTTGGTTTTAAAAGTTTGTATAGGAAACAATGAAAATAATTTTTTTTATTGCTTTCTGTTTTTAATTCCTATTTTCATTTTTATATAAACTTTTGAAAATAAGAAACAAAGTAAAAACAGAAAATAAAAATAAAAAATATTTTCTCACTTTTTTATAAAATGTTATTTTAATTTACTTTATTTAACATTTTATAAATAAAGGCAATATTAATTTTTTAAATTTATTCTTATTTATTATATTTATTACATAGGATAAAAAGATTATTAATATAATTTAATTATTAATATTTGAATAAGATTTTATTTTACCAAATATAATTAGAATTTAATGGATATACTTCGTCAATGTAAAAGATTTTACATTATCAATCAATTAAAAATCAAGTTTAGTGTAACTTTTAGGATTGTTATTGTCAAAGTCAACAAACTTACAATACATGATGATTTGTGATTAGATGATGGTGTAAAAAATTTTACATTGTCAATGCATATCTTTCTTCCTCATATAATTATTTTGTCTAACTGATGGTATTTGATTTGCAAACTTCTATAACTTTTTTTTGTTATTGTTTAAAATTTAGAGGGTGGGGATGGTGCAACTGTCTAAGGGAAAGCCTTTGGGCTCAAATAGTGTTTATAGAGGTATCTACACTTACTTCACCTCAATGAGATGAATGAAGATTCGAACCTGCAACTTGTCAGATGCGAAACTCTGTCTTATTCTACTTGACTAATTTTTTGTAACTTAATTATAAAAACTTTTGTAATTATGATACACTATAATTACAGAAAATTTTATTAATATGAAAAATCAATAAATGTTATAAGTATATGAAATGTTAATATAATATATCATATGGAAAATTGAACTCAAAATATTAACATGTTGCTAATTCGAGTGGATTGGACTCAAATCCCTTAAGTAAGGTATCAGGTTCGAGTCTTATAAATAGAAAAAATGTGGTTGAGAGGGAAGACCTCACCAAAGGTGACCATCTAGATTTTCTAGCAAAGATTAGTCATCAACAAAACTAATAAATACTTCGCATTAATAACATAGTGACCAAAAAAAATAATTGAACTCAAAACAAGTGATTTGTCATGAGATAGATTGAGAAATAAATAATGTTTACTAAAACACTTTTCCTACATTGAACATAATGTTTGCAAATGTTAATGCATGTCTTCAACGATAGATAAGAAAGTAAAACAACAAAATTCATAATTTTTATAAAAAAATCATTTAATACATTAAAATTATAGAAATTATCCACTATGAATTTTTAATAATGAAATATATTTACATTTTGAATCAATATTGTAAAAGATTTACCAACATGTTGGTTCGAGTAGTACTAGGCTTGAATCCCTTAAATAATGTTTCGAGTTCAAGTCTTGTGGATGAAAAAAAGTGGTTAAGAAAGGAGACTCTACTAAAAGTGGTTAGATAGATTCTTCGACGAAGATTAGTTATCGACAAAACTAGTAAATACTTCATGCCTATAACATGGTTATAACAAAATATTGTAAAAGACATATGCTTATAACACCCTCGTTATATTGCAATAAAATAATTTATCCATTTCCATACTTACATACAATAGAATTATTTCAAATTTAGTTGTCAAAGATTTCAACTAATTAGAAATTATTATCAATATCACCTTTAAAATAATTATTTTAAAGACAACAAACTTATTATATATGATAATATGTGTAATTGGATGATATTATAAGAAGAAATTATCAGTACATTCTAATTAAATTTAATTATTTTAAGAATTTAATTTTTATACACTTTTAATATAAAATTTTATACTATTAACTAATTAAAAACCATGTTAAATAAAACCTTTAAGATAATTATCATAAAAATTAACAAATTTATTACACATCACAATTTATAATTGAAGGAGAGTATAAAAATTCTTTCCATTATCAATAACTTTAAATTAAATTCCCATTTTAACACCCAGGAAAAAAGTAAAATAAAATTTGGTTTAATTATCTTTTTGGTTCTTATAGTTGCATAGATTTTTCCTTCTGGTTTCTATAAATAGAAATAATCCGTCTTAGTCTCTATATACGCAATTTCAATATCGGTTTGGTCCTTGCTGTTTTAAACCCCCACAAATTAAATAAAAAATGCCAGAAAATATTAATTTGTAGCAGTTTTACACTGTTAATTTTTATTTTGTGACAATTTTATTTCAAGGAGTTAAGATACACTTGATGGTAGGGACCAAACCGATATAAAAAATACTAAGGGTGTTCATAAACAGATTCAATCTAAAGAAAACCGAAAAAACTGATCCAAAAACTGAAAACCGAATAAACCAAAAATTGAAAAAATCGGAAATTTTTATTGGATTAGATTGGATTTCAGATTTGATTTTGAAAACCGATCCAATCCAATCCAAATCGAACTTATACATGCATATATATTTTCAGTTGTAATTTTCTAATATCACTTATGTTTATGTTTTTATTTCTTATATATTTGTAAAATTATCACATAAATTATACTTGTTTATAAAAAATATAGTTATTTAAAATAGTTTTTTTGTAACTATTTGAGTAAAGATATATAAACATAATTATCAAGTTGTGTAAATTTATTTTTAATAATATATATTTGAAGAGTTATACTAATATTAGTTATATAATGACTCATTAGTGAAATATTTGATATTTTAAATTATTTTTTAATATGTTTATTATATATGTATATTATTTATTTAATACTTTTTTTTAAAAAATAACAATAAGATTAAAACCAAAAAACCGATCCAATCCAAACCGTTTTAAATTAGATTGGATATAATTGGATTTAAATTTTAAATCAAACTGATTAGATGATGAATTAACAAAATCAAAGTGATTAGATCAAATATTTTTCTCTTTAAAATTAATCCAATCTAATTCGCGAACACCTCTAAAAAATACATGTATAAAAATTAAAATAGATTATTTTTAAATATAGGGACAAAATTTTTTTTTACCCAATTATAAGGACAAAAAAATTTATTAAACCATAAAAATCTAATCATCTGAGTCCAACACGCATGCACAGCTTGAACTGCGTCGATATAAAATCCCAACGATAACGAAACTTCCTTTAAGCAACTCTCAAAACTCTTCCACACTCTGCCGCCAAAAAAATCACTCTCAACGCACCGTTTTAGCGGTTACTCACTCTTCCCTCTCCTCCGACGAATGCCGAGTCACTGACTCGCCGCTGCACAGCCAAAAAAAGAAAGCCACAATGTCTTCCCGGCGCCACTCGCTCGGCGGCCCGCCCCAACTCGCCGGCACCGAGTCGACTCGGAACCTCCGACACCGAGTCATCACGTGCCTCAACAAACTCTCCGACCGCGACACCCTCGCCGGCGCCGCCGCGGAACTCGAGTCCATCGCGCGAACCCTAAGCCACGACTCGTTCTCCTCTTTCCTCTCTTGCATTCACAACACTGACTCTTCATCCAAATCGCTGGTTCGAAAACAATGCGTTTATCTCCTAAACCTTCTCTCGCGCTTCCACGGCGACGCTCTTTCTCCTTTTGTTTCGAAAATGATTGCTACCGTGCTCCGGCGCCTGCGCGACCCCGACTCCGCCGTGCGATCCGCGTGCGTCGACGCCGTCGCGGCGATGTCGTCTCGGATCACGCGGCCGCCGTTCTCCGCCGCGTTCCTGCGGCCGCTCATGGACGCGCTGGCACAGGAGCAGGACACCAACGCTCAGATCGGCGCCGCGCTCTGCCTCGCGGCGGCGGTGGAGGCGGCGCCGGACCCCGACGCGGAGGCGCTCCGCCGGAGTGCGCTGCCGCGGCTCGGGAAGCTCGTCAAGAGCGACGCGTGTAAGGCGAAGGCGGCGCTGCTGGTGCTGATCGGAAGCGTGGTAGCCGCCGGAGGCGCGGCGAGCCGCGCCGCGATGAACTGGCTCGTGCCGTGCCTCGTCGAGTTCCTCGGCAGCGAGGACTGGACGGTGAGGAAGGCCGCGGCGGAGGCGCTGGCGAAGGTGGCTTCGGTGGAGAGCGATTTAGCGTCGCAGCATAAGGTTCTGTGTTTGGATTCGTTGCAGAATCGGAGGTTCGATAAGGTAAATAAATATAAATTACTAAATTTAACTTTCTCAGATTATAATTATATTATACGCTTGCGAAGGTAGTGAAACTGAAAAGAAGTAAAAAATGGAAATAGTAATAATAATGTTGGTTGAATGTTGATATGGTTGGGTTTGGAGTGAGTGGTACTGTTGTTTGTTACAGATCAAAGTGGTTCGGGAGACTATGAATCGTGCACTGGAGACATGGAAGGAGGTAACTGAGGATGCTCCTGCTTCGGTTAAGTCTGAATGTGATTCTGTTGGTAAGGCTTTGTTTTTTGCATTAGGTTCCCAATTAAAGTTACTTTCCAAATAGTGATGAGAATCTTCTTGTTGGGTTTCCTTCAGTTCCATCCAATTTGGCTGAATTGATTTTAAGATTGTGAAAGATATGAGAATTATTGTAGTTGTGTTGTGAGTTAGTTTGCTACGTATGCCCTTGAAGTTGGTGGTGAACATTTTGGGGATGGATTTTCTGGATGAAACTTACCTGTGATTTTTGTTTTCACCATGTTAAAACACTAACACCTGACCAAAAATTGTTCCATTTTAGAATTTGAAATTGAGATCTCTATATTTTCTTTATATTTTAACAATTTTTAAGGAATGTAGCTTTATGTATGCTGCCAAAGTAATATCGTCATTTATTTTTTGTTGTTGGCCTTTTCTTACAGGCACAGGTGATGGTAAAGGTCGGTGTGTCACTAAAAGTTCACCCAGTGTTGACTCTAAGTCTTCTTCTAAAACAGTCCCAGCCAATAGGTCCCCTCCATCTGTGGTTTCGTTCATGTCCTCCGTGAAAAGAGAGAGTTCTCTAAAGAGTAATGAGAAGAATTTGAGGATGGGGACATTGCACCAGCAGGATCATGAGAAATCCTCAGATGAGAAACTTGAAACTCCATTTTCGAGGTCCTCCCACTCAAATATGTCTAGGGAAGATGATATTAAAAGGTGTGATTTTGAAGCTTCTAAGCCAACCCCTTATCAAAATGGGGTAAATTCAAGGGCAGAGATAAAGCTTGTTCTCTTTAGCAAGATGTCTGATGAAAAGGTGAAGAGATTCAGTGGTTCGAAATCTCGTGTGGTTCCATGTTATGATGATGATGATCTTGACACAGATGTTATAGTCAACAATGCAAATGAAGTATGTGAGACTGAGAGCCCACAAGATGTTGAGGATTTTTCTTTGATCCGTGAACAACTTATTCAAATTGAAAACCAACAATCAAATCTATTAGACCTCCTCCAGGTATACTATTGTGCCTTCAATACCTTTTACTCTATTAAATCTAACTTATTTAGGCCAGTGCTATTCCTGTCTATATGACTTTTTATATTTAGCTTTTGAATTTTCTTCATTTGTCTAGTTTTCTGACAGTCTGTCATGTTTGATAAATTGAATATTCCTGTTCCTTTATTTTTCTGGCATTTATAAAACTGCCTTTTTTACTTTCTGATTCAGGATAATATTTTCCTTCTTGGACTAGTAAATTTGTAATATCAACAATCTGCATATATTAACAGAAAACACCAAGTAGATTACCAGATCCTTTTAGTTAATAATCTCTTTCTTTGTTTAGCTGAAATTCTAATAGTCCTATTGACAATATTCCTTTTTGTGGTTTACTGTTATTGAGTTTCATTTCATCCTCCCTTATGACACATGTAATGAATAAGGCATTGCTTAGTTTTTTGAAGCTATGATTATGAATGTATTGGGAATGAAACATCTAGCTCATATCTAATGTTCTCCCCCAAATAGGCAAAGCATGGTCATCTTAATTTTCATGTAGTCCACTCCCACCATTTCAATCCTCTCCCCCCGCACTTCTACCACATGTTTAAATTTGAAATTACCTTATCCCTTGTATTTAAGCTGTTCTTAGAGTTATAGTAAATTGTAATACCCCATCGCCTTGCTTAAAAAGCTTATCTGATAGATGATTCACTCACATTTTTTTTTCAAAATAATAAATATATATTTTTGACTCATGTCTTCATCTTTATTTAAATATAGAGATTTATTGGAAGCTCCCAAAGTGGTTTGAATTCTCTGGAATCACGTGTACATGGCCTAGAGATGGCCCTGGATGAAATATCATACGATTTGGCACTTTCAAGTGGCAGGATTTCCAATACTGATGCCACAGAAGACATGTGTTGCAAGCTACCTGGTACTGACTTTTTGAGTTCTAAATTCTGGAAGAGAACAGAAGGTCGGTATTCCACATCAAGGTTCTCTTTAGGAAGCATAGCATCAACAAATGCTGTGCATAATGCAACCAATAATGATGGAAGGAAAGAAATATTAACTGCAAATAACAAAAGATTGCAGCATGGTAAGGGTGGATATTTTGTAAACCCATTGGCCGAAGTTCAAAGCGATTTGAAGGGGCTTTTAGGGCATCAAACAGATAAAATGCCTAAAAACATGGTCCACGATGTTGAGAGATCACAAAATAGCAGATACGATGGCATTCAATCAGCTAGTGAAGCACTGAGGAACCAGAATATCCGGTAACTATATATCTAATTTTAGTACAAGTTAAATTATAATCTTAAAAAACAATATTCTTGTCCCCAATTGTAATATTTTGTTGCTCCTTTTATTTCAATTATGTAACTGAATTATGTGCGGTCTGTGGCCTGTTGACTTCGGTTAAGTCATTTTAAGTGCCATGTTGCAACTGGTAAATCATTCTTTCTGTAATTTCACAATGGTAATTGTGGATTTAAAAAGTTGCAACCTACTACATATACAATTACACTAATAAGCCTATTATGTATAAGTTAGACGCCTGCTATTTGTGCTGGGCTCATTAATGATCCCTTTATGGCATTAGAAAGTCCGTACCATCGTGGTTGAAGCCAGCCTAGTTTGTAACTGTATCTGGGTAAACTGGGTTGTAATGTCAGTATTCACTTTCTTCTTTGGGCAGTCATTACTCATTCATCATTATCTTTATCTGCATCCATCCCCTTACACTCCGCCAAAACATTTGAAGTTCTGTTAATTGTATATGTAAGAGATAACTTATGATATTGTTTTCCTTGCACTTCATCAGGTCATCTGTGTAGTGAAGACAGCATGTCTCGATGGCTATTGTATTGCAGCAAGCATCACAGACTCACGGATCACTATCTGTAGAAGAATTCGCGAAAGTCAATCTTCTTGCTTGTTGGTCCAGGTTGCAGTGCAGGAGAGTTGTTTACTTTAAAGCAATTATTAGTAAATTATTATTTAGAAAAAGGCTTTTTTCTTCAAAATTGTCCATATTGAGGCTGAGTCAGCAGCGTGTGGATTCGGATGTAATATAGGAGCAGGAGTTTTACTGCTGTGTAGCTTAAACGAAACATGTGATGCAGGCGTAGAGTTCTCTCGATATGTATCAAAATTATGTCTTTGCCATCCTCACTAGAAAGAGGATAAAAAAAATAAAAATGCTGTGCTCTTCAGAAGAGTTCCGAGCCTCTGCCATGATTGACCCACAGAATGGCTATTGTTTGGCAAGGAGGTGGGCTGAGAGTGAGTTTGACTTTTTCTGTCTGCACTTCCATCAAAGACAGAGCAGGTTCAGGGTCGAATTTAGAAAAAGCAAAGATGAAAAATTAAAATTCAATCCTATTTTTGTTGGAATCAGGGAAATTTACTCTACCTTTTTTTGAAAAAAATTATATATATTTTAAATAAATTATATATTAACTATATTTTAATTTAAATAATATATAAAAATTAATAATTTTTTTTTTAAAATATGAAACCTAATAACGAAATTACATTTAGTAAAATATTTCATTTTAATTATTATAATTAGTATAGATTTTTAGTAAAATATATACATATGTATATTTATTTAAAAAATTACTTTTTTTATTATTATTTAAAAAAATTAGTTCATAAATTTATTTAAATATTTTATTCAATTGTACATATTTTATTATATATATATTTATATATATAAATTTATCTCTTAATTTATAACTTTAATTATTATTTTAAATAAATTATTATGAATTATGCTAAATTTAATTATATATTTAAAATCTTTATTTTTAATTATTATTTTCACAAAACATATTTTGAAATAATCAAATTAAAAATAATGTATATATACATAAGTAAAATAAAATTAAACACAATTATTAAGGTAATAGTTAATTAATGTTATTAATATAGTATTTATACAAATATTTAAATTAACTGGTATTTTTCTTATATAGTATTAATTATAATATTTATTACATATACTATATAATTAATTTTAATAATATTATTAAATATAATATAATTAATTAATTAATAAATGAAATGTTCATATATTTATATCAAAAATACAACTTTTTAACGAAACTATTTATATAAAAATATATTATTAAATAAATTATTACAAAATTTAGTACTTAATCTATATATATATATATAAATAAAAAATATTAATGTACTTAAAAAAATTAAAAAAAGGATCACACACGTTTATAAAAAAAAAGACTAACATGGATATTTCATTTTGTAAATAAAATTTGCTTAAAGATATATATTTTTAATGAGACTATTTAGTAATTAAGTCAATTATATATGAATAAAAATATTCGTTTATGATAGAAAGTATGTAAAATTTAATTTAAATATTTAATATGATTTAAATAATTTAATTTTATATAATTTTTGGCCAAAAAAATAATAATTAAAATAGATAAACAATGGTAATTGGTTTGTAAAAAAAATTCAGGCCAAATTGGTCCGGTGGCCTCATAAGACTGGGCTAGGCCAAAAAAAAACATAGCCCCGAGCACAAATTGAGCCGAACCGGCCTATTAGCAAACAATGGCCAGGGCGGGCTGGGTCGGCCCACTACTTTTGATAGCTCTAGTGTGTGTGTGTGTGTATTTTAATAAATTATTTTAAATTTAATTATATGTTTTAAAAAACTTTATCCAGTAAGTGAATGATAACTTAGTAAGTTAAAAATATTTTAGTATATATTTTGATTAAAAATATGTTTTAAAATCTTATAAAGAATATTCTTTAGCGATGTTGAGTTAAATAGACTAAATTATGAGGGACAATGTAATACTCACATCTTTGAAGAGAGAAAAGTGTAATTTGTTCTATATTTTAACATAAGAAGGAAGGGTTTTACTTTATTGATCTTAAGTTAAATGGACTAAATTGTATATTTCAACATAAGAAAAGAGGACAACATAATAGTCACATATCTTAGGAGAGAGGAGTGTAATTTAATTTAGATCTTATTATGATTTGTCAAGATCAAAACGTAAGTTATGTAAGTTTTTTTTTTTTAAAGACCTTTTTAGTTTATAATTTGATTTTAAATCTTGATTATTATTATATGATTGCATAGTCAAATTTATTTCTCATTCATAGATAGATAGATAGATAGGTAGGTAGGTAGATGTGAGTGAAAGTAATAATATTAACTATTAGATCTTATCATGAATGATCAATATTAAAATAAATGCCATTGAATGCATTTTTACTAAAACAAGGGTGCTCATTGTTGGTTGTTGGATTCACAAATGGATTCTATTGTTTTGGGGAGCTAGAATTGGTTGTGGAAATTGAAAATCCCTCCAAATATTCAATTCTTCTTATGGCAATTACGTCATGCAGGCATGCAGCTATTCTAACTTGGACCATTCTTAAGGAGAAAGGCGTAACACAATCACCCACAGACGCACTTGTCCATGTTGTAATGTTGAAGATGAAACTATCCAACACTGTATTTTTATTATGTGTGAGCTTTCCAACTTTGGCAAGCTTTTGGTATGAACAATATGAAATCTTTTGACAAATTCTTGGACATGTTGCAATGGGCATGTGCCAATATAGCACAACATGACGTTCTAATACCCATTATGTTATGGGTGATGTGGTGCACATGCAACAAAATAATATTTGATAGTGTAAATGTCACTCTAAACTCATTAGTTGCACAAGTGTCTTCCTTATTACATAGTATTTCAAAGGTTTATGGGAATGATGGAAGCAATGTTCTTTCCTTGGCTATTCTACAGGAGATTTTGTGGCAAATGTCGAAGATGAATGTATTAGCGTTTAGTGTTGATGATAGTGCTCTTACTAATCTGAGTAAAGCTCAATTTGGGGGATTAATTAGAGACCATTCAAGTGCTTTTGTAAAGGGATATTTTGGAAGTGTTGTTGGGATTAACAATATCTTACATGCTAAAATTATGGCCTTGTATCATGGTGTCAAGATGTTCGGTTCAGATAGGTAGTTTGTTATTCAAATTCTATGCAGATTATTCAACTATTGCATGAGAATGTCCAAATTCATCATCACTATGGTAATGAGTTAATTGTCATCAAAGATTACTTGAAAAAGTTTGGGACTTCAAGTTGTTTCATGCATTTAGAGAAGGAAATCAATGTACTAATTTCCTGGCAAAGTTGGGTGCAAAGGCACAGGATAAATTAGTTATTCAAGAAGCTCCTCTTGAAATGAGTCATTTATTATTAGCTCTATGGGGATGTCCTTTATGCGCTAGTAGTGGTTTTTCTAGTTTGTTGTGTGTTTCTTTTCTTTTGCTTTGTCTCTTGTAACAAAAAATCTCTAATGAAAAAGATGGTATTTAATGTTTGAACGTGATTTAAGAATAATTGTTTGTTATAAAAGATACATGTGAAAAACTTAAAAAAAGGTTCTATTAATTTTATCTTTTATAATTTAAATCATATTTTTAATTCTCTAATCCATTCATCACTCACCCTCATTATTTTGACACAAAAGAAGAAAAATTAAGATAGCAATTATATGAATAAAAAATATATGGAAGTAAATTAAAAACAAGTATATCATTTTAAAACTTAAATATATACTTTTTCTCTTTTTAATTAGGCCTTTTCATCTAGGAGTATTTCATATACTGGTGAGTGCGTAAAATAATTTGCACGAGATTGTTTTAGCTTAATCATTAATTTTGAGTTCAAGTCTTAAGTATGCAACTGCATTAAATATTTAAAAAGAGAACTTTGTTGTTTATAATAATCTTAGTCGACTCTAGCAGGAATTGTCTTTCATAAAAAATACCAATGGTATGTAAAAAAAAAAAGGAGTATTTAATTCTGTTGAACATTTGGAAACGGATGGCAATAGTCGTAGCATTCCCTCTTAACACGATCTAATTTTTATTCACGATCTTGTTCCTTTTCTTTTTTTTTTCTTTTTGGATTTTTTTTATCTTCTTTTGGTTAAGATTGTTGATCTTGTTCTCAGCATGACAGCATTAAGCATAACCAATTAACCAAAATTCCCTCCATCTTGGATACTGGACCAGGCATGGGAGCCCGCCCGCAATAATTGGACTAAAATTTCAAGTTGATAGAAGATGATCCCAATCCAATACACTCAGACACCAACAAATCTTATATTTTCCAAAGAGGCCCATACCAACTAATGGATCAGTGCCGATGCAATAAATATGTATTGGGTGCACATTCGCAACCCACGAAATAGAAGGAATAAATCACTCGTCCTGGACCAAATATTTTGTCATTTATCGAGACCAGTGAAATCTAATTTATCTGCAACAAATTTACTTATTGAGTTCACAATTTCACTCGTCTCTTGGAGAGTAGCAGACGCAAGTTTTTATAAATACTTTTTAGAATTTTTTATCTTGTAATTGAACACTGTCTCTTTTTTTTTCTTTTTTTTTTAAATTAATATAAAAAGTTACTTCTAATTTTTTATAAAATTTTAATTGGTCTATTATCCAGTTTCTAAATTATATTCTACAGTTTAATAGGTTTTAATTGAGCCGTTGAAAATTAGAACTATTATCAATTTTTACAGAATGATATTACGAGGCTTTAACGAGCAAAAGAAATAAAGGCTACTATCTATCAAAGCACCATTTTATAGCATAGTAACATTTCATCTTCATAAAGAGCATTCGATTTTTAATTCCACTCTTGATAAGTTTTATATTTCATATTTAGTTTTTAATTCCTTTGGATCTATGAACATTCTTCATAAGCGTAAAGTGCGGACAACACAACCGTTTTATTCAGAGTAAAGCAAAAGGATTCACACTCAAAAGGGTTAAAAATGAAAAGAATGAAGTGAATCAAAACAGATAGCATTACACGTAGGAGTTGGGAAAAAGCTCACAAAAAACAAAGTTTATCAGTTATCCTAACTCGTAAGCTTGAAGCAAGAAATAGTATTTTTATCATCCCATATCTTGTTCTCTATCCTTTTCATTTTATTGGGTTCTGCACTATCTTTCTTCTTTGAGAATCAACACATTGACGTATTTGATTTGAAAGGAATGGCCACCTTTCACTTTGCAAATTGCAATTGATTTATAGTGAGAAAGATGTTTGGCCAATTCCACTATGATATTCAGCGCCTTCCCCAGTTAGGAGATGAACAACGTAATCTAATCCTTCTCAAGTAGTTCATTGATTCTTGTAGGTACATAGTTACAACTTGGACCTAGGCTCCGAGAGGAGCTTTTAAATGGCCATAACATGCCAATAAAAAATAGTCACACCATGATAGAAGTGAAAGATTTTCAGGTTTTTCATTGGTTGTAGTGTTTAAAAGGCATTAGGAAGAAGAGTTATGTATTGTCTTTGTGTTCATTGTTATTTTTGAAATATATATAATAAAAGATTTTTGAGTATGTTACTCTGTCCAATAATTTCTAAATCCAAATGTGAGAAAGATAAAGGGTTAAAAAAGAGGGTGGGTGGGGAGGAGATGATCTATTAGTTCCTTTATTTCAAGGTATTGAAATCTTGTTTAAAATTTACACAAGTTTATAGTTTGGTCGAGTGAGTATATGATAAGATGGAATTCGTATCAAATATTTCTATTTTAGTATTTTATCAAGAGAAAAGATAGATAATACGAAAAAGAAAGAAAGAAATATTACGAAAACAGTACGAATCTTGTGTAAAGAGATTTAATTGAATATCATTGTTTGACTTTCGCGCATACCATGTATGACTATTCTTGCCGGCTGGACAAATCAGAATTGGTCCTTTTTTCAAAGAAGGAATTCGTATTAAATAGCTTTTTTTTTTTTTTTGGTTTCATTAAAATTTAAAGTTGCACAACTTGATGGTAGATAAATAAAAATTCACGATTTGAGCAAGAAAATAAAGAAAAAAAATTCGCGATAGTAAGGATAATAAACAGTTTGTTTCATCATAAAAGTCAACATCTCCATGAAATATTATATATTTATTAAATTTCTTTTATAATAACATTTTTTATTTTTAAAATATTATGATTTAAATATTTTATATTTTTTTATTTAATTTTACCCTACAGTGCTGTAATAGTACTAAAATAAAGAGCGGACCCATCATTCCTTTGCTCAAATCCATCTTCCGGCCATAAGTTTGGTCGGAAGCCCCTGCTTCGTGCGGTCAAAAAGTTTGAATATTGGTCGCTATGCCAAAATAATACGCAAATACGTTTATGAATTTCGTGTTTAAGTTAATTGTTGATATTATTATTACTGTTATAATTGTCTTCATTCTGTGGAGTCTTGATAATGACTCTTTTGAAATTGATATCTGTCATTTTCATAGAGACCCACTGGTGAATGCATATATACTAGAGAATCCAGGGTCATTTCTTTCACTGTCTCCTGCTCCGTTCATCAATCTTCTAGAGCTAATTATGTATTATTGAGTTTTCCCCCATTGTCATGATCTCATATATATTTTTTAGTGGCAGTGACAAATTTATAATAATCTACGGAAATTATGTCATTTCCTTTTTATTACATCGAAGCCATGCACCTATCTCCTTTTCAACCACACTCAATATTTGGTTGCTGAAACCAACAAAGTAAAAAAGCAAAAGCCTATCTAACTCAAGAAAACAAAAGCAAAGGTCTTTTCGTAAAGCAAGTTCAATCAAAGCGGATCACACTAAAAATTTGCCACGACTAAACACCTAGTGGCTTCACTTTTCATTCACCATCGCGAGTTTCTTCATCCTCTTTCATGATAATGATAAGGTATTTATCACCATCAATTGGGATTTTGGTTCGCCTAGGTGAGAGGGGCGACGGCTCAAGACCCATAGTTGGAAGGAACCCAAAAATTAAAAAAAATATTGTGGTAATTTTTTTATATTGTTTTACGTTATTTTTATAAATAGATTCAAGTCATTATCTCCTATTATGTTTTTTTTTCTATATCTAAATTAAAATATATCATGTGATTATAAAGTATTACTCTCTTGATTATTAGTTTTTTCTTTCTAATGTGTTACATTCATAAATCCATATAAAATAAATTTCTAGCTCAATGTGACATATCAATATATAGTAGACATATGATAATGTATAAACTTAAATGTTTGTTTTTTCAACAAGAAACACAAACTAAAACTCACTTATGAAGGAATCTACTCCTATACTATAAAT
Source organism: Spatholobus suberectus (assembly GCA_004329165.1). Classification (NCBI taxonomy): domain Eukaryota; kingdom Viridiplantae; phylum Streptophyta; class Magnoliopsida; order Fabales; family Fabaceae; genus Spatholobus; species Spatholobus suberectus. The sequence continues at coordinate 66,080,887 of CM014730.1, read as the reverse complement.
TAAATTTCTTAACTTAGATAGTGAAACTCTCACTCTCCTCACTTTCTCAATTAGAAATTTTCAACACCCTTTCCTCTTTTTGGGAGATGTATTTCTTACACCTTTTCTACATTTAGGGAAAAAAATATTTTTCTCGATCATCTCAAACCAACCTTTATATATATATATATATATATATACTTGATTTTCTTAATCTCCTATTCATTTCAATTTAAAAATAACCTTATATCACAATTTAAAATATTTATCATAAATGTAAAATTTAATTTATATATTTAAGAATATTTATTTATTATTAACTTTAATAATAATGTAATTTAAAATTTTAAAATGTTTATTTATGATGAATTATAATTATAATTATATAAAATAAATATTTATTTTGTGTAATGCACAAGCTAAAATACTAGTTAAAGTTAAAAATTAGTATATTAATAAAGAGCAAAAGTACATGTAAGATTAAATGTGAGAAGATATATTTTAACGATGATAAATGATAGTATAAGAGTAAATTCAACAAAAAATGTGATACATCTTTTTAAAATTTGTTTAAATTATATTATTCACTTAATGTAATAAAATATATTATTTTTAATAAAATTATGTGTCTATTTTTTATATGTTTACATTTTAAAATATTTATATATAGAGAGACCTTATTTATTGTTTCGCCCTTGACCATAACATCCATAACATGTGAGGAGGCCCCATTTCCCCCACCCTTCTTATTTTTCTATGTATTATTTCTCGACTGACTAATTCATATTTCATATCTCTCTCATTAGCCCAGAAAAGAAAAATAAAACATGCCCTTCTCCCCCTCTCCCTAACACTACTGTTGGTGGGCATTTTATTATTAAAATATATTTTTATTTATTATTTTTCTTATAATCAAATTAATTTGTACGGAAAATCTTAAAATATATTTTTGTTAAAAACACAACTCTTGAAAGTTTCAGGTGTGACGGGTTAGAGATGCATGGTGTCCTGAGTTTCTGGTCTATTCTTATTATTACGAGTTTAGATGTATTTTTGTATTTCTAAAATTAGCAAATAAGAAAAGATTTTCATTCCAAAAACGAGAATAGAGAGGGGGAGGAGAAAGAATAGCCCCTCATTGTTGTTCACGAGGACCACGTCTAGCTCATTTATAAAATAATAATAATAATAATAAATAGGCAATATAAAGAAAGAAAATAAATATGAATTTTTGGTTGTTACTATTAAATATGTTCTCTCATAAGATCCATGTAAGACACTTGATCAACTTAACTGAGTCTTATACTTATAGTTGAACCTCAATCAAATTTCACTCCTACTTTTGTTTGAATGTGTCTAGTCCATTTCACCTTAAAGATGAGTTATCTTTTTTGATAAACTAATCAAGCATATAGATCAAGTCTTGTCAGATGGTAGGATCACTCAACAACTTTATTTTAAGTTAGTATAGTATTTAATTAGTTCAAAAGTCTTTTTAAGTTACTAAATGATTATATTTCTATATTCATGTACCATGGTTTTGATGGTTAAATAGAGACTTTATGATCCTTTAGTGAACTATTTTCATTTTAAAGGACTATTAGAGATACATTATGAACTTTTTAAGGTTGATCATCAATCAGATTTGATCGAATTCTTGCCCAAAATGCTCAATCCAACAAAAATTAAACATTGTTATTTTTAAATTGTTCCTGACCATGGAGCTTTTTGATTGGTCGGTTGTTGGGTCTGAATGGGTGGCGGATAGATTAAGGTGGGTCTATGCAGATGGAGGAAATAAAGTTGAAGCTGGTGTTGAACCAAAAATTTGTCATGTGTCACCAACAGTTATAGCTCCGGCAACCTTGAATGCACTAATAACAATCACGTCACTGGTCATCTTGGTTGAGATCACCTTGACAATGTTAGAAGCCTTGATTTAGTCAACGTGAGTTTAGTAAATGGCTACAATGTGGTGGTCTTGCAAGGTTGTTCCGATGAAACAACTAAAGGAGCAAAAGAGGAAAAAAAAAACAAAAACAAGAAGAAGAAGATGAACATAGAAAGAGAAATTGATTGGGTGAGATATTTGTGTTAGTCTAAACTACGTGCAAAAAACCAAAGTTACTTGAAATTTGAAATAATTTATAAAGTGCAACTTTCGATGCTACCTTTTGAATCCTGTTGCGGTGTTGGCTTTTCAACTTCCAAAGCAAAAAGAAGAAGAAGAAGTTGCTTTACATTACAAATCTCAAGAGGTTTAATTGATTGTCTGTATTAGTATAAAAAATAATAAAAAGAAAATAGGTGAACTTGTATGTCAAGTTTGAACATCAAAACATGAACGTGTGGAGCATGCTAAGTAATTACTTCTATTCGATCGGTTTGAATACCAACGAGAACAAAAATTCTACCCGAACTCGCCCAAAAAATAATAGTCTCTATTCTTTTTTTTTTCTTTTATTCTACCCAAAACCTGATTTGATCGTCACTCGCTTATTTTTTTACTTTGGTTTTTTCGGTTGTTGGTCAGGTATAAGTTATTTGCTCACCCCTAGAGCTTTCCTTCAAATCTATCCTACTTATCTTGATAACAACGTTTGAATAGACTGTTGCTTATGACCAACCTATTTTTATTTGGGTGTTACCATGATACATGGTCTATGAATTGATGATAAATTGATTTATTTCATGCATTCAAGAGTGTTGCACACCATGATAGAATGCATTCGATTGCTTGAATTGATTGTGTTACATGTATAATATCACGAGCAAGATGGTAAAAATTATTATGAAATATTTTTGCATCTCAAGAATAAATAAATGTTGTACACTAAAGAGGTTGCTTGAAAAAGATTGTTATATGCGAAAGAGTTGCACTTTATTTTGTATGTGCACCCCAAGTGGTGAGTAACACATGCATGAATTCATCTTTTTTTTTTTGCTGTGGTGAGAATTGAAGTATAATGGGGTCTATTTATTATTAGATCTAAGGATTATCCCTGTGTCAAAACTCCACAAGTGATCGTGACTAGCTATCAGTGAATTGTGACAGTTGATATACTCACGAGAGTATAAGTCTAACAATATCACTAACTAATATCAGGTAAGGTTGAAAGTATTCAGTGAAAGACATATGAAGTTTTATTATTGTTATTTGATAAACTAAATTGAATACTTACTTTTGATCCTAGCTCCCATTGATTATTGAATATTGGAGATGAACCTTCATGCATGGCATATTATTGCATTGATTTGAATTATTGGATGTGTTGTTATATGTTATTGCTATGTATTTGAGAGTAGATTTCTCTCATTTTCTGTATTTGCCATAAGATGTGATTGTCCCACCTCTTTCTATTTGTTTATTTGTATGTATGTTATTAGAATTTAAAGGCCTAAGCTGTGGCTCCTCACTTGCTTACTTGTTGCTTAGACCTCAAGTTTGATGACGATGGTGAGTAGGAGTTTGGCTGAGCTAACATGGAGTTTATTTACCATGGGATTATCATATTTGTTATTACAATTGCATGCCTTGTTGGAGTAAAGTTCATTCATCCTGTCATCCAAATTCTTCATCTGCATGGTTTTGCCATTCATAGTTCCACCTACATTGTTGCCATCTTTGAACTCCACTAGCATTAGAGAGAAAGTATTTTTGATATGCTTGATATGATTGTTTTATACTTGTTGAGACTTTTGTACTTGTTCCACATGTTTAGTATGTGTAGTATTAACCCATTCTCTTTTGTATGTATATACTGGTGTCTAGTTAGTCTAAGTTATTAAGGATAGTCACTCAGATCATGTAGTTTCTCTCTTTTTAGGCAGTTGGAACTCATGTCTCTATCACTATTGGTTGTATAAAGCTTTGTTATTCTATGTTGATTATATATATATGATGTTGCTATTTCTATCATGGTACAATGCATGTGATTTATATTTTATTTTATTTATCATTGAGAAAAAAAAAGTTTCCTTAAATTATGGATTCCTTATTCCCATGAGTTCTTTTGTTGTTGCATTTTATTATGAATATTGCATTTGGTATGTGATGTCACACAATTGGTCTCATACATTATATTTTGTAGACCATGATCAAATTTCACCCCTATCTCTTGTTCGAGCATTAGTCCATTCTATTTTAAAAATGAGTTATTCTTTTTTATTGGATATAAGTCAATCAACTAAATATGTAGATTAAAGCTTATCAGATATTGGGATCACTCTACTATCCTAGGATACCTTCAATACACACAACCAAAACAAGAGGAGAGTCTCTCGTTATTCTCTCAACCAATATGTAAAAGACCTCATTGCATGTAAATAGATGTCACTTAAGAGATATTATTAACTAAACTGGAATTTAATTTCAAGTTTGCTTTGATTATTCTTGTTATTAATAGTTTTGGTAATCAAGATTGTTGTAGTTGCATACCTTATTCAACTCATGTATATTTGTTTATAAGGAGTGAATAAATGATACTGATCGATAGTTTTTCACTCTCAAAATCCTTTTCTTCCTGATTTTTCCTAGAGATTAAGAAATATATTGATCAAGATTCCTTTGTAGTCAAGACTGAATCTATAATCTTAGGGTAATCAAGGCATGTAACCCCAAATTCATTTCTTCCCTTTTCATGTAATGATAAAAAATTCTGAATTCTTTGTAAAAAAAAAAAAAAAAAACACTCTAGAAGAGTCGTAAAAAAATATATTTTGAAATAAATTTTTTGTTATACACATATATGTTTCCCCCCTTAAAAAATGTTAATTATTACGCTAAAAATAAACAAATCGATTTTGTTAGATTAAGATTTTTGAATTAATAGTATTATAAAGTGGAACTGTATTCTTTTTATATATAAGATTATATATATTTTTTCGGTTATAAATTTTAAAAAGGAAAAAAGAGAATGAAGACGAGATAGGAATCTAAACGGCAATTTAACACACAATAGACTTTATGACTGCGGTGGATTTGACACCAATTCACAAGATTTTGATATGCATAGAAATTATTTTAAGGGTAAAAACGACACCAAGTGTTGCTTTTAAGTTTTAATAGAGAATCACGAAATGATTTGTATTGGGACAACATTGTAAATTTTACAAGCATATCCTTTTTTTCTCTTTCAAAAATATATATCTTTCTTCTAATAAACCAATAGCCCATGTATTGATCTTACTAATTGATAAACTACGAATAGAGACAAGGACAAATGATTAATTTGAACAATAACAAACAGCACGGAAGAAAAACCAGTAATCGATTCTGTGGGATTTTGAAAAAAAAATGATTAAGATTAATTGGTTTGTTTTAATTCTAATTTAATTTCTTGACAAATTTTTTTAAGATATCATTAGTTGAAAATGTCCAATGACACTTACAAAAAATATGATACTAAACAAAGAGCACCACAGCAGTGCACAACAATTAAATAATAAAAACTCAGGCATGCACTAAGCAATCCTAAGACTACTAACATAAAAAAAAAAATCCTCCTGTTACAAAAAAAAAATTGATAGAATCTTGGACTTTTATACACTTTTTTTCTTCTTTTGTTATTACTTCTGAATCAACATTTGTCCAGTAGCAACCCAAATCAAATCAAGACAACCTAAAACAACTCACAACGAATTTAATAAAAAAAAATGTTGTGTAAAGGCGCTCGCATAAAGCTAGCAAACCTGAGTAGAGCAGTACCACCTAAAGAAGCTCTAAAGGTTTGGATACCGTTGCAATAAATGACTCTAACAAGTTTAGTTGAAAAAGAGAAATATGCTGGAGAAGGGGTAGGAACCCAAAAGGAGGCACCATTGACAAACAAATAAACTAAGATAGAAAAGTTAATGGGTTGAAGGTGATGGTTGGGAAAAGAAGAGAAAAAGGTGGAGGTGGTGGCCGAAGGAAGAGGAAGAGAGGTGATAGTGATGAGGAAAGGAAAAAGGAAAAACTCTCACTAAGGAGAAAAAAACCCACCTAAAATAAGAAGAAAACCCTCCCATGGAGCCCTAGGGGAGCCGCGCTGCTCTCTTTTTTTGCCGCTCTATTTTTTTTTTTGAAAAACTTGAACTACATTATCTTTATAAAAAAAAAAGGTTAGTTCAGTTCATATCATTGGATTGATAATTAATTTTTTTAACAATTTAATTAAAAAATGAAAAAAATCATAAATTTATTATGGTTGGCCTAGTAGTGAGGAGTTTGGATAGTTTGCACAAAGTCTTAGGTTCACACTTTGTTACAGCCATTGTACACTAATAAAAATACTTCAAAAAAAAAAAACACATAAATTTATCATAAAAAATTAATTATAGTTCCTAAATGTAGAATACCAAGTAAAATATATTTATTAAGGAGAGGAAAATTTCTCAAATCTTAGAATCTGTATGTTGCTTGGTTTGATTTTCAAAAATATGAATTTGAAAATAGGACCAATAAAAATTAAATTTAACTGGTTCAATTTACGTTATGAAAAAATTTCAAATTAATTTAAATAATTCAGTTCTGTTCATTAATTTGTCAAATTGATCCAATCTAATGAACATTCCTAATAATCTATTGGAATTATTACGATCGCAGTTACATAAAAATCTGAATTCTCTAATTCTATTAACCTCTACGCATTTTTAAATTGCAAATTACATCACTATAGTTTCTTGGTGACGAAAAGGTATGTACCGAGGGAGGCACCACACTACATAATATATGTGTATATAAATATAAATATAGACAGAGCACATGGCCACGACATGTGTCTTTCGTATTAACAAAGTAGAAGTCGCCACATGCATGACATTTCCCTATTTTCTTTTATTTTCCGTATTCAAAAGTAGAAAACCGAATGCGTGATCAACTAGAAAACTATCCTTTTTTCTTGGTCAAAATGATACTGTTAATGCTAATTAACGACAGAATCTATTGCAGCCCAACTCACTTATTTGTACATTGCATGTTTCTACAATATAGGCAGACATACATTCAATTATTTCAATTAATATATCTTGTTTTAACAAAAGGAGAACGGGATTTGGACAAAAGTATTAAAAATCATTATTTTTCATGCCATAATAATGGTAGCGCATTAACATACTGAAAGGTGAGAAACACGCTGAAAGAAATTAAGATCTATGCATCAATTGTCAAAATCACATTCAAAATATGAAAAAGAGGATCTGAACAGAGCTCCACAATCAAGCTTGAAAACTCAACATACCAAACCAAAAGCAGGATTGGAGGTTTTGATCTAGGGTTTTATTCCCAAGAAATGCAAGTAAAAAGGGAAGACTTTCACATACCAAATCGGATTAGAAATGCAAGCAAATAGAGAAAAAGGAGAATAAGAAAGAGAAAACGAGAAAATAAAAGAAAATCTAGAATTTAAAAAGAAAATGAATTTGAAAATACGTTTAGAAGTTGAGTGCATGTTTGGTATCATATCAAAAAGTACTAACGCTCTGTTTGAAACAAGCGAAAAGGGAGCGACAGATTGACAACGAAAGGAAAAGACCAGTATTTTTAATTGTTCTATCCTTTGGAACTGACACACAAAAGAAAGAATTAAAACAAAACATGTGAGACCCACAACATTTTTTATCCCTCCACTTTTGGGAGGAAAAAGAGAAAAAAGTTGGGGCAATGAAATACAATGATGGGTTTATCCCTATTTTTATATTTTTCTTTTTTTTTAAATGATATTTATGTCATTTTGTAAACATGTTTTCTTTCTTTCCTTTCACTTTTTTTCCTAGCAAACAACCTACAAAATCATCTCACTTTCTATTACTTTTTTTTCTTCCTCTTCCTTCCTTTTACTTTCTTTCTTTAACCAAACATACCATAAATGTGCACTTAACATGATGTTATAAGTTATAACTTTCACATCCATTGTCAATCAAACGGGAAAATAAACATATGCTGAGTAAAGCACAAAAGGGTAAAAAATGAAAATAAATTTCAAAAACTCAATGTAACAAAAAATAAATCATATTTGATATAATCACTTTCGTATCATGTAAAAAAAATTACTAAAAATAAGAAAAAATGGACAATTTGAGAGAGCAGGTTAGAAGTTGAATTTACGACTAAGTACATAGCTTATATACAAGTGAGGAAATACCAAATTTATAACTAATTACTAACTATTTGGTTTGCTGAGATTTTAACAGGAAAATTTGAGATTGATTGATCGTGGTTTTATATATTCTTGGGGGCAAAAAATCGGCATTGCTTCAGAACAAGGGAAAGAATTTGCCCGAGGCTTTATCCACTTATGAAAATCTGTCATAACTCTGTCCCTTGTCTGGCAGTAGAAAAAGAATAATCGGTGATTCTCACATGTGGACAATATACCTAGCCAAGAAACTACAAAGAAGAAGCAAAACCTAAAGAAAGTTTGTCTCTATTGTGTTGTCCTTTCTATTTTGTTCCATGCTTTAACAATCATATTATCAACACCTAATGGTACTATTGGTGGAACAGAGAATACGACAATATTAACGTGTCATATTAATATCGGCGCTACCAAGTAATAATTGGCTGGAAAGAAGATAGGCCACCTATTTTTCGGTATTTGTTGGAACAAGTTGGCCATATTTAGAAGCATAAAAATGCGTCTAGTGTATTTAAATTTTTGGTAAGCAAGTGAAGACCCCGATTGTTCTGTTTGATTTGATCTATATACTTCGTTTGATTTATATTATAAGGGATTTTTATCTTGAGTTACATTTTATCATGAATTATGATAAAATTTTGTTTGTCTTGTCCTTTTAGAAATTGCAAAAAAAAAAAAAAAAGGGTAAAGAAATTAGGCATGCACGTTATAGCCGTCTCAATCCATTAATTATGTGTGGAATTCAAAATATTATAATAAAAATTTATTAAAACGAACTTGCATGCTGTTAAGTGGAACTTTAAAGCCAAAACCTGTTTTAATTAGGTGCGGAGCCATTACCTAGTTGAAGTCAACGTCATTAACTAGATCAATATTGGAGGAGTTCCTAACACGGAATTGACAAGTCCGACAATAATTTTGGACAAATAATTGGGTTTGTTTCCATAAATAACGTTTGAAATTGAGTCATTCTCCCGTTTGGATTTTTGAAATAAATTTTAAGAAAATAATTATTGTAATAAAATAATATCCAGTAATTTTATCTTAGAGAGTTTGTATCATCACCCCTTTCAATGATTTTATTTTTATATGAGGGCTAGCTAATACATTGTTGATGAAAAATATACACGTAACTTATTATCAACATTAAACTTCTTGAAAATTAAATTTTGGAGAGTAATAAAGATTGAGTTCAATTTTCATGCTCTGTTGGGTAAAAGATTTTTACTATATTAACTTTTAAAAATAATCTCAAATATGATTTTTAAAATAATTATTATGAAAGTCAACAAACTTACTATATGTATAATATGTGATTAAATGATAATGTAAAAAAATATTTATAGTGTTAGCATATTGTAATTAAATTCGTAAAGATTACCCATGTTGAGGAGAGAAAAAACTACAAACCAGTTGGCAGTTGCCCCTTTCAAACATGACTCCCCATTTCTCATGGATTACACACATTCGCCAACGCATTGTTCGAGTCTGTCTTTAAAAATCCACAAAAGAAAGACCACCATGTGTGCGTGTATTCAATTTTTTTAATTGAATTTGTTTTCTTAATTAATAAGTCTTAGAACTAGGTCTTGTAAAATAAAAGGATTTTCTTGTTGGCATTTCTTAAATCTTAATGTGTGGGTTACTAATTTTTATGACAAGAAATTTTTTATATTTTTTTGGTACATTCTTTTTTATAATTTACCTTCTACAAGTTTACAATATGGTCCATAATGACCACTAAAATGTTATTACAAATTTTATTAGCAACGAAAAACGATATTTTTAGCTCTAATGCGTTAAAGAGGATTAACATCCAGAGAATATGATATAGTTTGTACAAGCTAAATGCTCAATTTCGAATAAGATATCATGATTCTATTTGTCGTCAATCCCATTCTGGTATTCTTTTACCATAAGCAAGTACCACCAAAAAAAAAAAAAAAAACCCTTTCAAAACATTCAATAATTTCATACAAAAGAAGCCTAATGATAAAGGACACGAGTGATAAAAATCGAATCAATTTACTTGATCGAGAAAAAAATTGACCCCAAGAATCAAATAAACTAAAGAGTTGATATAAAAACTAAAAATAAGAATTAAATTGAATTAATTTTCATGCTCACGCTCATAGATTTAAAATTAATTTAATTCAAATAGAATCAAAATTCATGCATCTTTTTTACCTAAATTTTTTTTTATATTATTCATACTCTTTTAAAAACTTTACTATTATACCTTAGTTAAACTTAATTTTCTCCTTTAGATTTAGACATGTATTGTTAAAAACTTAAAATAATAAGATCGACAATTAATTTAGAATCATATGTAGAATTTAAATTTTTATTTTGATATATCTGTTTAAACTTATATCTATTTTTTAATAAAGTAGTTGTATAGGATGTATTTTAATGAAATTAAATATCTATATTTTAATAAGTTTATATATTAAAAAATAATCTAACAAAAAACAAAAGCATAATCCAATCCAAATTCAAATTAGATTGAATTAGAGTTATACTCTTAGACATATTTTTAAAACATTTTTAATTATTAAATATTGGATGATCCAATAATAAAAAAATATATTGGAGAGAATATTCAAAAGAATATAATATATAAGCAGTTTTCTTCGTCGGCGAACCCGTGGAGGAGGGTAGTGTCAGTGTGGGGTTAAAACAGTTTTATACAAATGGCTTGTTTCCAAAGAATTAAAGGGACCCATCTCAGAAAATTTCGCCTTTAAGGGCTTCATCTTACTGAACAATCGATATGCTTCGTCAAGCATTTGATTAAGGGGTGTCCTTAATTATTGTTTTTAGTGACTGAAAATTGAAAAAGATTAATTATTCTGAATCTATTGTTTATTTTCTAGAATTTTGTAAAAAAATAAAAAACATTTTTTCGTCATATTATTATTTAAAGTATCAAATGGAAATAAAGTAATATTTTTTATTTAAATTTTATTAAGTACTTAAAAGATATTTGTTAAACAATTAAAAAATATTTTAAAAATCTCAATGTATTATGTGCATGTTTGGAAAACTAGAGAATGACAGGTAGGTAAAAATGCTTAAATTATGTTTATATATATGTGTGTGTGTGTGTATGTGTATGTATGTATGTATACAATAGCGGTAATTAAACTTGAACTTATGACCTTGTAGAATTTATCTCAATCTCTTATTACTAGGCTGACCCGAGTAAGTTATGTTATGTTATGTTTTATATGACACATGTCTGACCTAATTATTGTATGTTAAGTATAAACTTATATACTAGATATAAATTTTTGAGCAAATAAGTTATGCACTAATGATGTAAAATAATTTTACACTTTTATCTAATCACAAATTATCATGTATGGTTAGTTTATTAACTTTTACAATAATTACATTAAAAGTTATACTAATAATAATTTTTAATTAATTGACAGTATAAAAATTTTTACATTGACAATATATAACCATTAAACTCTAAACTTTTTAAAGGCCTGATACCACTTTTATGGTGGATATCAATGCTCTAATACTTTTTTTTTTTTCTTTTCACGGGAGGAAAAACTAATATCGAAGGAAAAACGAAAATAAATAAATAAAAGATAACAATTTCTCCCTCCATTTCTCGTTAAATTTATGAACCAAATAAAATGAAATTAAAAAACATATTTTTCTTTCTTTCATTTTCTTTTATACATACCGTTGTAAAAGATATAATAAGTAATTTAGAATGCTTGCGGAAAATGGATAAATTACTTTTTTTGTGCTTTAGAATAATGGATATTTACTTTACACTTTTGACTTATTTTGGAAATTTCCTTTTTTTTAACATTTTGATTATGATTAAGCTTAATTGTGATTTTGGTTCCTATAGTTTATGAAATGGGTGATTTTAGTCCCTCTAATTTTAATTGCACAAATCAAGTCCCATACTTTTAAAATTAATAAAATTTACTCCAACACTTAATTTAACGTCAATTTTTTAACAACATGGATTTCATTTAAATACGATTTGACATGAATTTCATTTAAAGCTTATTAGAGATGATGTGACATGTGGCACTCAAAAATGGAATATGAAAATTGAAAAAAAGTGTTTAAGATGCAATTTGAACCCACAACCTCATGTTTTAACACCAATCACATGACCATTAGGACACTAATTAACTTAGTATATCTATGAAAAATATATTATATATAACTTAAATGTGTAGGAAAATAAAAATGCACATATATTTACTACTATTAAATAAATAATATAATATTTTAAAACTAAATAAACAATAACTTATACTTTTTAATACTGTTTATCTTAATTATAATTTAATCACTCTATATTAAATAGTTTTTTCTTTTATTAAATTGTATTGTTTTATTTTTTTAGTTTTCTTTCTATACTTTAGTGACTAAAATAAGATATTATTATTAATGTAATAATTTTTTTGGTACGTCAATAAAAAAATTGCTAAATATAATTATACTTCTACAATCAATTATCTACAACAATCTTTTTTATTTAATAATAAAAAGTTATATATTACTAAAATTAAAAAGGTTGTTTTAGTGATTGAAACAAGGTATTATTATTGATGTAATAATTTTTTTAGTGAAATACAAAAATTAAAAAATAGTTATTATTAATTTCAAGATATTATTAGAAAGTTTATTTTAATTTTAATTAAAATATTGAAATAGAACATAAATTTTCAACATATTATTAAAAAAGATTGTTTTGATTTTTTAGTTAATATGAAAAAAAATTATTACATCAATAATAATACCTTGTTTTAGTCACTAAAGTATCAAAAGAAAAATAAAAAAACAATACAATTTTATAAAAGAAAAAATATTCAATATAGAATGATTAAGTTATAATTAAGATAAAATAGCATTAAAAATATTATATCATATGTGCATTTTTAGTTCCCTATACATTTAAGTTATATATAATATATTTTTCATACATATACTGAGCTAATTAGTATCTTAATAGTCATGTGCTTGGTGTCAAAACAAGGGATAATGGGTTCAAATATTACATTAAACACTTTTTTTTTTAATTTTCAAACCCCATTTTTGAGCACCATGTGCTACATCATCTCTAATAAACTTTTTTCGCAAAATTCATATTTAAATGAAATACATGTCACCCAACGTCATTAGAAATTTAATGGTAAATTATATGTTGGACTGAATTTCATTAATTTTAAAAATAGGGGGACTTGATTTGAGCAATTGAAACTAAAGGGACTAAAATCCCCATTTCATAAACTATAGATACTAAAAACACAATTAAGCCTTACAAATTAATTAGTTTAATAATTTTATGCACGTGTTTTTTTTTTTATACTAAATTTGTCCTTTCAGATTTCATATCTCTTGATATTATATAATTTAGAAAGAAAAAAAAAACCTCCATACCCTTTTTAAAGTAATGTACACAATTTAATAAAAGTGAATTTTTATAAAACAATAAAATATGGTATCTTGATGACTTTCTATTTAACACATTCATACATGAAAATAACTTTATCATAATATATTGTAGAGAAAAGTATTTATATATATAATTAGGGTAGAGATCAAATTACTACAAGAATAACTCTTGGTAGAGTTATTCTACTTAATAACTCTTGGTAGAGTTATTCTACTTAATAACTCTTGATATATATTTAATTTTAACGATCCAACCATTAAATTAAAATATTTTATTAAGTAGATCGAGTCTACAAATTTTTGTAAAGTTTGAAAATTATTTGATACTTCATTAAATAAATTCAAATCAATGTATAATATACTTTTTTAAATTATAAGTAAATGTCAATTATAAAATTAACTAGTTACAAATGTCTAATTTATTTTAAAATTTGGTGTGCATAATCATTGAGACAATATCAAAATACTTAATGGTTGGATCATTAAAATTTAATATATACAAAAAATTATTGAGTAGAGTAACTTTTTATTCTTGAGTAACTTGATCTTCACTCATATAATTAATATTAAATATTAACTATTAAATAATTTTACAGATACCTAAATAGGAAAAAACTGAGATGACCAAAATGAAAATAACTATATTATAAAGATTAAAAACTTATTTAAACGTTAAGAATTTAATACATTGTTGTTGTTGTTACATAATAATATTATTATTAATATATCATTTATATTTACTTAAAAGAACTAATTTATTCAGCTTAAAAGACTTTTTTAATAATAATAAAATTAATATTTCTAACTAAATAACCTTTTAAAAATATCTTAACTTGTATTTGATTTCAGTTTTTTAATTAAAAACAACAAAAACTTTGTTTGGAGAGGTATTTTGTATTTGCTTGTCTTCAACACTTGTTCTTTTTTCTTAGTTTTCACAAGAGAAAATGAGTATAAGTCAACAAGTGTAAAGTAAATATCCATTATTCCAAAGCACAAAACAAGTAATTTATCCATTTTCGCCACATTCTAAAAGTTACTTAACATCCATTTAGAGAAAATTGGTTATATATGTAATTAATATTAAATATTAACTATCAAATATTTTTTTAAAATTAATTCAAATATACTTTAAATACTTCATTTTTTTTATTTATATCGCCAAATATTAGTTTTAGAGTAATTATTAAAAAGTTGAAATTAAAAAATTATTAAAAAATATAATATTTAATATAATATATACATTAAATAGGTGATTTTTAATAATTTTTATTTATTAATTGTTTGACCGTTATAAGAAAATTCTTTCATTTATTATTATTTTTTGTTTTATTTTCTTAATAAAGATTTTTATAAAACTCACTAACGAAATCTTATCTATCCCTATTTATTAAAAATGGCATATATCATTGTATTTTTTTAAAAAAATCATATTTATTAAATTAAAATATACTTAAAAATAATTAAATTTATCATTATATTTTTTTTGTAGAAAATGACATATATCATACGAAATTTTTAAATATAAAATTTAATTTCTAATCTAATTATGTGCATTTTATTTTTTAATTTATTTTCAAGAAAATTCTGAGTAAATTTTTGAAAATACTAAAATGCATACTCACTAATTAATTACAGGGTTAAATATGTTTTTTATCCTTAAAAAATATAACATAATTGATTTTAGTCTCCAAAATTTTTTTCCTTAAATAAAATCTCTCAAATATTAAAAATATCTTAATTAAATTCATGTGCTAATCTCTGTTTAATTTATCTATTAAATGATGATCACATCAACATCACAGTTACCATTAATTTACTAATGTAGCCGTCCATATTAACTGTTATGTCTAGATCAAATTAGTAACATACTTTTTAAATAAAATTATTACATATTTAATCCTAAACTACATATTTTTTTTAACCCTAAAACAAAAGTAATTACACAATTTTTTATTAAAAATTATCATTAGACAATTTAAATAATAAAATATTTTACTTAAAAACTGATGTAGTCATCATTTAAAAAAAAAGTTAAACAGAATTTAACACAAAAGTTTAATTAAGATATTTTTATAATTAAAAGACTTTATTCAAGAAATTTTTTTCCAGAAAATTAAAATCAATTTTATCATATTTTTAAAAGATCAAAAACATATTTAATCCTTAATTAAATTTAAAGCCACGTGACCTCCAATCGATTGTTTCTGACCCTTATCCCCAAATCTTCCCTTCTATTTGTATGGCCGATATCTCTTTTCATTTTTCTCTTCGTGGTTTGCCTACGAAATGATTTTTAATCTTGGGAACATCAATATCATATTAATTAAAGCAAATTTTAGTAAAACTTTTCACTTTGATAAGTGAAATTAGATTCGATTTTTATTTTCACATTACTTTAATCATTTTTTATTCATATAATTATATAAAAATTTTGAAATAAAATCTGTATTAATAATAAAGATATACGATATTACGTTATTATATAAATTACAGATGCTTTATGTAAGTTTGGAAAAGAGAAAATTATTGAATGAAATTTTATTAAACTTAAAAGAAAGTAAGTGTAATTTATCTTATTAATCAAATACAGAATGTGTGTGTATAGAATAACGAAACATAAAGTAAGTTTTCAAAAAAACAAAAAAAGAAGCAGAAAATAGATACAGGCGCTATACCGAGCGTAATTGATAATAGTAAATGCAAAACACCTCAACGGTTGTAAAGTCCGAAATGCGTGAATATGTGCAATTTTTGACTGCACCAAATCCATTTTTCAACAATCATGCATAAGCATAATCAAAATCCAATTCCAATTTATTCTCACCTCAGTCGAGCCAGAATCTCCCCAGTTCAGTAATCTTGGACATTTAACTCCCCCCATTTATCATTATTCCATCGGAGAGAGAGAGAGGGAGCGCATCTTCTTAGTTCTTTCTTTTCTTTTCTCCTTGCTTTCAATTTCTAAATCCGACCTCCCTCAACGCGTTCTTCTCACTATTTCTTCATCTTCAACACCGACCTCTTCAATCATCATCCTCTTACACTTCTTTCACCCACCGATTCAAAGAGAAAAAAGGCAAAAACGGAGAAAGGAAGAAGATGGAGGCAGAGCAACGGCGGAAGAGGAAGCGTGTGGTGGGGAGGCACCTTCACATCTCGTCAAGATCATTTTTTCTTTGCTTCTCCTTCTTAATCTTCCTTCTCTTCTTTTCCTCCCACCATCACTTCTTCCTCTTCTTCACCCCTTCTACCTTCAGACCCTCTCTCACAGCCTCCACCTTATCACTCCTCTACTCCTCCGCAAGCCACTCCATTCTTGACCCTCCCCAACCCACCACACCCTCCTACACCATCCAACACCGTGTCCTCTTCCCCGACCACCACCTCCTTATCCTCACCAACCACCAACTCCACGAACTAGAGTGCGTCTACTACACCCTTCTCCCCAACGCTTCCTCTCCCGGTTCACCTGAACCGCTACTTCATGTTGAGGTTCGACCGGTCCTGTCCACGGACCGCTATGACGAATCTCGATCCATCGTTAGGTGCCCATCTCCTGGGACGAACTACTCAGCCGCCGGCGGCTCCCAAGCTGTCGACTTGCGGCCGCGCGGCGACGTGGGTCGCCGGAATTTGGGCATTTTGATGAACCAAACGGCTCAATCTTGGGACAGGGTGGCGTACGAGGCGACCCTCGACGGAGACACCGTTGTGGTGTTCGTGAAAGGGCTGAATCTCCGACCCCACAAGATCTCGGATCCGACCCGGATCCGGTGCCATTTCGGGCTGAAGAGTTTCCACAAGGACAATGGGTTTTTGCTTACCACGAGAGCGGTTTCTGTGGCTCAAGAAGTTGTGAGGTGTATGTTGCCGCAAAGCATAAGGAACAATCCTGATAAGGCTCGAGGGATTCGGGTCACGGTGAGTTATTTGGGTGGCAATGTGAGGCACCCAGTTCGTGCCCTTGTGCCTTCCGTGGCTAGAGTTAGTAGCCCTGGTGGTGGTAGAGTTCTGAAGAGGAATAGAAAGAAGTATGAGTTGTGTGCGTGTACTATGGTGTGGAACCAAGCTTCTGCGCTCAGGGAGTGGGTTATGTACCATGCTTGGCTTGGAGTGGAGCGTTGGTTTATCTATGATAACAACAGTGATGATGAGATTGATAAGGTTGTTCAGGATCTTGATCTTCAAGGGTTTAATGTTAGTAGGAAGGCCTGGCCTTGGATTAAGACTCAGGAAGCAGGGTTTTCCCACTGTGCTTTGAGGGCTAGAGAGGAGTGCAAATGGGTGGGGTTTTTTGACGTTGATGAGTTCTTCTACTTCCCCAGTGAGTTTCATCAACCGATGGGGAAGGGTGTTCCTGGTGAAAATTCTCTGAGATCGGTGGTTGCTAATTTCTCATCTTCAAGATCCATTGCGGAGATAAGAACAGCTTGTCATAGCTTTGGGCCTTCTGGGTTGAACTTGCCTCCCAAACAAGGGGTTACTCTAGGATACACGTGCAGGCTTCAGAGCCCCGAGCGGCACAAATCGATTGTGCGGCCGGATTTGCTTGACATCAGTCTTCTGAATGTAGTGCACCATTTTCGGCTGAGGGAGGGGTTCAGGTACCACAACATGCCTGAAGGTACTGGTATAATAAACCACTACAAGTACCAGGTATGGGAGACCTTCAAAGCCAAGTTCTTCAGAAGGGTTGCTACCTATGTGGTGGACTGGCAGGAGGATCAGAACAAAGGATCAAAGGATAGAGCACCGGGACTAGGAACAGAAGCCATTGAACCACCTAACTGGCGGCTTCAGTTTTGTGAGGTTTGGGATACTGGCCTGAAGGACTTCCTTCTGTCTTATTTTGCTGACCCTGCAACAGGGTTGATGCCCTGGGAAAGGTCTTCTCTATAATGGATACTAATGAGGGTGCTAACATATTGGTAGCTGGTACTCATGTAAAGCACGATTGTCACACTTGTTAAGCATTCATTCTTTTCATTGTTTTTGGGGGAGGGGCTTTCTGTTACAGAAATTTTGTTTTTCTTATTTTTTAAATGATTTTATAGATATGAAACAGACTCATACAGATGTATATTTGCAGCAATGTGAATGAATTCTCTTCCATTTTTTCTAGTTAAGTATATATTAAGTATACATAAAGTATATAACATCCAGTAGGGACTAAAATATTCATGCTGACGGAGTCTAGACACATCAAATTTAATTGTTAAGCCATTTGCAATTTAGAACAGGAAATATAATCACAGGTTTGAATTTCTTTCCTAGTGCTTGGTACATTGGATTTGGAGTTGCTCCCTTGGAGTCCTCTTGATAAATTTCACTTTTGTCTAAGAAAATGTGGGGTTTGGTTTGCAATAATCTGGGGCCCCTATTATTGTACAACAAGCTTCACTGCAATAATTTGTGGCCTCTATTTTACTAGCTGTAAGTCGTAACCAATCAAACTTGTCTCAACAGAAGTTTTAGCAAAGATAAACTGCAAGTCAAATACCAAATTCTTTATTCTCTGACTGCAACTTTGCAAGCTATAAATAGAAAAACAGCTAACAGAATAAGAAAATGTCTTCTTCTAAATTGTGGGAAGGTCACAACATAATTAATTAGATGTCTCTGCAGGAAGGACTAGGAGATTACGTGACCTTTGGCCTTGTATGTTCATCCTGATTCTAAGCAACATTATTAAATGGGAATTTTTTTTTTCCTCGAGGGCGGTGGGTACAAATGAAAATCTCAGAACTAGAAACGTATAAGCCAACCGCTAATAGTAAACAAAATGCGCTGATGTATACGGTAAGTTACTAACTTTGTATTAGTCTGACTAATAATCAATTTGAGCACTGCCTTAAAAAATGGATAACATATACATGGAATCAAATATTAGCCACTTATCCTAAAGAACTCGGCTTAAAGTTCGAGGATTTGTTTCCATTAAAAATGAGTAAAAACAAACATGAGAGGCTACCTAACAAATCTTTGAACCTTAATCTTGTGAAGTCAGAGGGTGATGTTTCACATATGTTGCAAGGGTAGAATCCAGCTTGTCTCCAATATATGTAATCCATGCCTGTAATCATTTGAATATTTATGCTACTAACCCACATATGCATCTACCTGAGTTTAAAAATAGGAAACAATTTGCAGGACATGCAAAATGTACTTGTACTACTGAGATGTCTGAACTGAAATTCGACATCTTAATAGAGTTTTTTTTTTTTTCCCTTGGGTCCATGACATCTTAAATAGGGTTGAATTGATATTTCAGGAAACAAAGGATACTAACCTACTTTTCGCATGCCGTAGGATCCAAAGATTTAGACAAATTCAAATATAACATAAGAAATAAAAAATTGAAGGCTGAAATGTACCTGATCAGAAGCAGTGAAACCTCGTATTGTGTCACCACCAATAATTGCAATCCCTTTATCTCCAAGTGGTTGCAAAATTACTGCCTAGCAAAATAATAATCGTATGAGTAATTTTTCTTATTAGATGATAGATATTTATGAAATCTTCAATAAAGTCATTGATCACAATAGGTCAGTGGTGCTACCCCAAGAGACACCGCCCCCCCCCCAACCCCACAAAAATAAATAAATAAATAAAGGGGCGGACAGAAGTCTATATAAACACGGATCACAAAAATGTTCATAAATCACAAGAAATAGAGTATTTTATCTAGGTTTGAGGAAAGGGGATCAATGAAATCATGACAACCCTAACAGATTTTACATTTTCTTTTTCCCAACTTCTTTCTCATAAATTTCACCTTACATTTGAACATTAATACATTATATGATCTTTTACATGCATATCAGTCAAAGAATTTGGGTTGCCAAAATCATACTAATAGAACACCAATTGATAAACCAATCAAATATAATGCTGAACATAAAAATGACATAAAATACAGCAATACACTTGCTGTTCCAGAAACAAAAGTCTCTTACAAAGAGTATTCTTTGTCCACAAACTGCATATAACAATACCCTCTCCCTACTTACTATCAAATATATCCTAATACATAACTGCTATCAGTTATTTTATATGAATAACTTATCAAGGCTGTTTCTAATTCTAATATAGAACTAGTACAGAACAATTAATGCAAGGTAAGTTATTTTCTATATTCTAATAATATATTACTGCTCCTAACTTCTACCCATAGCTGCCAACATGAGCGTTATTATCACACTTGTATCTAATAATACATGACTGCTCATGACAGTTATTATCGGTTCCCATTATCACCACTTGCTGAAAATCAGCCTTGTCCCCAAGGCTGAAATTAGGGAAAAGCTTCTTCCTTATTTCTTCATCCACTTCAACAGCAATTATTTCAGCCTCATCATTTAGTGCTTCATCATCAGTCAAAATCACCAATCTTAATTGTTTCTCTGCTCATTGGTGTAATGGATTGATTTTTTCTCCACACCTAAAGCATAATCCTTTGTTTTTCCTCTCCATTACTTCCATATAAGTTAGAAAAACCCTAAATACTGCTCCTCCGGTAACCTTTAAACTTGTGAAGATAGAAATTCAAAGGCTTCAATATATTCCTGTAATGTTCCCAATTGCTTCAATTCTGATAGTTCATGATAAGGATTGCAAATTGTCCGCCTCCAAACCATGGCGCCATCATTCTTGAATTTCTCCCAAGTGAGATCATCTTCAGTGAACCAATGGATGGTTGATCCCTCCATACTTAGCCAAATTGATCTTCACTTTCTCTGAAATATTCTGCACTTCAAAATACGTTTCTGTTCTTGTGAATCGTAGTATCCTATAGGGTCTTCTCCATTAAAAGGCAGCCAGTTCCACCTTAATTTCCATACAGTATTCATCCATACTGTATTGATGATCTGAATCAGACTCATTTCTTGCAAAATGTTTGCTCACCATGATTGGAAATTCCACATTCTTCCTCCACATGTTTTCCCAGCATCTTCCTCACTTTGGTTAAAAGACTCTCAGTTATATTAGTTTCCATTCATGTCATCTTTTCTTCCATTCTATTCCCAATTCTAGCCTCAATTCTGGGCTCCAAACCTTCAAGCTTTTTCTCCAACAAATCCATACATTCAGTCCCCGGAGTCATGGGTAGTATGACAGATTTGCTGGCCTCCTCAACTTCTGGCTTCCTTCTTCGGATTCGGTAGGTTGGACCAAATTGATAAAACACCAATTGATAAATCAATAAAGTATAATGCTGAACATAGAAATGACATAAAATACAGCAATACACTTGCTGAGCTGTCTGAGATAAAAGTCTCCTACAAAGAGTACTCTCAGTCCACAAACTACAAATAACACCCTCTCCCTAATTTACTAATTACACACACTACTATCAAATATACCCTAATACATAATTGTCATCAGTTCTTTTCTATGAATAACTGTCATGGAGGCAGTTTCTAATTCTAATACAGACCTAATACAGAACAATTAATGCAAGATAAGTTATTTTCTATATTCTAATAATACATTACTGCTCCTAACTTCTACCCATAACTGCCAACATGAAAGTTATTATTAGACTTCCATCCAATACATGACTGCTCATGACAGTTATTATCTGTTTGCAGCACATACATGGTAATTTTCTGCCATGGATGAAACTTGTATCAGTTAACAAAACTTAAAAAGAAACAAGATCACCAGCCTGAAGGTCACCACATAAGTATACACTACAGCATAAATGTTCCTTATAAATTTTATTTATAAAAATCATGGAGCTTGCAATCCAACGGCTAGGTTTGGATATTTAACAATGAGTGGAATGAAATGAAATGGAATGGGAAGGAATGAGATAAAGTTACCATACCGTTATTTGAGTGTTTCGTGATGGAATGGAGGACAATTTCTATTCCATTGTTTAAGAAATGAATGTGATAGGACCCAAGACACAAGAATGAAAGATGTGAAAGCAAAGCAGTTAGATAAGTCACAAAATTAGTTAGTGTTACAGGATTAGTTAAGTGGTAGTTAGTTACAGAATTGGTTAGGTGGTTGGCTTAAATAGTGGGATGGGAGGGGAGTAGAAGATTCATTCAAAATTATTAGTATTGGAGAACCAACATTGGCTCCGTTGCAAAAAGGGAAACCCTCAAAAGGAAAATTCTCTCCTTTTCTCAATTTGTCATTCAGTTCACTATACAAAAGCATCCTTCCACTTTCTCTCTTCTCTATCTTCTCAGCTCTCTTTTTGAAATCTCAGATTCTATTTCTGGGTTTACAAACAAAACAGAATGGTAAGGAAATTAGTAAAGAATAAGTTGGTTCCTGCTATAGCACCAAATTGGGGGGCAACGGCCATAGAAGTTAGATGGAATAGATTCCATCAGTTTCCTTTCTACTTCATTCTATTTCAAATAATCCAAACAATGACAATTAATATCATTTCATTTCATTCTTTTCCATTAATACAAACATAGCCTAAGAGTTTATGAGTTAACTTGAGAATTTGACAATAATGCTTGTCCCCATTATACAACCCCCCCCCCCCCTCCATGTTTCACTGATTTATACAAAAGCTTGTGCTTCAGACAGGTTTTGAAAGACAGACCATGACAATTAGTTAGAACACATAGTAATAATGAATAGCATAGACGTGTCTCATTAGTTAAATGGACAGGTTTAACACGTAGAAACACAATACCTGAGTATTTGAAGGTAGAAATGGCAGCTCAGATTTCCCAGGATAAAGAGATAAATTAGCCAAGTAACTCTCTGAACATGCGAAAAAATTCAAGACGTTCCAATTAATACCAGGGCACATCTTCATGAAAAGCACTGTATTGAAGTAGCAGCAGTTGTGATAGATGACACATGGCTGACCTATATGGTTAGAAACTTACGAGCACCAGATTTCATAACACCCTGGTATACTGATCCTTGCATCAATTTATTGGCATCCACACTTACAGCCTCACCATCCCCAGGAGAAGATTCTGCAGCAAAACCAATTTGAAGTACACAACTACTCTCATAAACAATAACAAGCGAACGACAACAAGTGGCATCTGATAGAGATTCCCACACCCTGAGAACAGATCATCAAAGATACTGTCAACAAACTGGAGGTAAAAACTATTTAAAGCAGCGCCTTCAATTCTCACATGAATTTTTCCTCCATTACATAACACAAGATGTCACATTGGTATTCACATCTGTTTTATTAACAGCACATGATCAAACCTCAGCCACAAAGCATCGATTCTTTAATTTCACACAATGCATATTAGACAATTAGATAACAATGAATGAAGGCCATACTCATGATCCAATTTTTCAATCTTTAACTTTTGCACAGAGATAGAAAGCACAGCAGCCAAGGGGAGGAAAGCCAATGAAGCCAACAAGTGCACATATATAGGAGATATGGATCTGGATTCCTTGCAGTTAGGGATTACACGCATTCACAAAGTCAACCAATCGAAACCAATGGACGAAAATCGTACACCTAATATGTAATCTCAGTAAATCAGACTTAAAATACACATTTGATATTTGAACTGTCTAATCTTCATCCAATGGTCCCGATTCACAGAATGTGTGAATGAATTAAATCCCCGACTGCAGGGAATATCTTAATAAGCTTCACAATCAAACTCAAATAACATGCACTTAATTAAGTTATTTACCCAAATACACCTACCAAAGCAACTCATTACGTGCAACATCAGGGAGTGTAGTGCACAATCTCTTGCATTCAACTCCTTGAGGATTTACCTGGACCAAAAAAACAAGCCGATTAAAAACACGTTTGGATTGAAAAAGAGTAATGCAAAGAGGTGAATGAGACTCACCACAGCTATAGATTTAGGTCTTATCGAAAGCCAAACGAGGCCAGTCAAAACATTGGTAACGGCCAATCCCAAAGTCAAGAGGTCAGCTCTTGACTGCGAACTGCAAAAACAGCACAACAACGCCAATCATTCACCGCAACCCAAATTTCAAAGATTAACTAACATTTACGCGGCATAACACGAGAGCAATCCCGATTCGAACTCGCGAATAAAAAGCCCCAAACTAGGAGTTCGTTTTGTTGCCTTTCGTGAATTAATTAAGCTAAGCATGGGAAGAAGAAGAAGAAGAAGAGAGCGTTGGGGATAGGGACGTGCCTGCCGGCGTCGGCGACGGGGGCGATGCCGGAAAGGGCGCGGTTGAGGAGGACGGCGAAGAGGGAGGCGGAGCCGACGTAGATTGGGAGGGTACGAACGGCGTCGTCGTTTTGGGAGACCCAATCGGCGAGGAAATCGCGTTTTGGTTTGGGGCCTCTGTAACTGTAAGCGGAAAATGAAGAAGGGGAAGGAGAATGAGATGAAAGAGTGAAGCGCGGTTGGAATAAGGTGTTTGAATTCGCGGCGCGAATGGGAATGGGAAAGTGAGTGTGAAGTCGGGGAGTGAGAGTGAGAGTGAGAACAGTTCCCGGTTCCATTAAAGTTTGTTATCAATGGATGACGTGGATTTTTCAAGATGAGGGAGACAAGGGACTGGACTCGCGGTACAAATTTTTTGATGCTATGCCCGCACGCATTCATTGCAATATATGGAAACTTGGAAAGTATTATGCTGCACTGCTATTCAACTTACTCTGTTTAATGTTTAATATTTTATCTAACAGAATTATATATACCAATAAAAATAGTTAAATTACTTAATTTATTAGTTTTTTTAAAAAAATATTATAACATATTAATTTTATCATTATTAATGATCGTTAACTTATTAGGGGTGTTCTAAAGACATTAAAGTTTAAAAATATTATGTACCATTATTAAATAAAGACACATATTCTCTTTGGTCTCGAATATAAACAAAAAAAATTAACTTGCACTAATTAAAAAAGTTAGTTAGCATCATTTAATTTTATCAATTCCAATTAAAAAATAAACTATTTTCTTAAATTATCTTTCATTAGAACTTGATATTAAGTATAAAAAAAAATCATTAGAAATATAATATCAATTAAATGAAGGATATTTTGGAGATAAGTTTATTAAATAGGATAAAATTAGTTGAAATTTGCTTATATTTGATACCAACATACATGCTTTATTTTTTGCTTATATTCGAGACTAGAAGGAGTATACTCAAAGTCTTTAATAAGGGAAAATAATGAAAAGAAGAGAGTTAAATGTTTCATAGAAATTGTAAATTGCCTAATGAAAAAGACCATCAATACCTTTTAGATAATGCTTTATATTAACGACCAAAAAGAGTAATTAATACTGTTAGCTATTGTAATATAATTAATATCTTTAACTACATTAAAATTGTTTTTGATTTTTTAATATGATTTTTGTTATGATTTTTTCTTATTTATAATAAGTGTGCAAAATATATAAGAATTAAATAGAAATAATGATTCTTACCCAAAAAAAAATAGAAATAATGACATAACCAAAAAAAGATAATGTTATTTTGAACTTTTATAAGATAAATAAATATAAATAATTTTTTTACAAAATTTGATAGACAAACAAAAAAAACTATAGAGAGTAATTTTTATATACATTATTTTTTATAAATGGTGCGTGTTAATAGACACAATTCATTAAATATATCCTGTGAAATAATTTAAATTACTTTTAAAAGTAAATATAGAATGGCATTTACATTTTGAATGTCATAAATATTTTATTTTTAATAAACAAAATTATGGATAGCTTCTTATCATGATCCTTGACACACAATAGAATATCTCATTTAATTATTGAATTCAAAGTCTCCATTAAGTAAATTCAATATACAAAAATTAATAAAACCTAAAAACTAATTGATATTTTATCAATTAAATTTATTTTAAAGGATATTACGTTTTTAAGAATATAAATAAATGTCATTTATAAAATTACATGCATACAAATGTTTTTCTTTTTCAAAAACATACATATAAATATTTTATTTATTTAAAATTTGATAAACGTGATTATAAAAATAATATTACATGATCCAATAGTTAAATATACTAAATTTGTATTATATTATTTTTAAGTAGAATAAATTCTCAAAGACTTATTACTCAAGTAAATAGAAAAATATAATTAGTTTAAATTTTAGAAAGAAAATAATAAATGAAAAAGCATTGATTTTAGAACATAGGTAGTTAATGATTAACAAAAAAAAGGAAATTTTATTATAAAAATAAAAGTAATTAAATTTTAGACGTGGAAATTTAAAATCTTCATATAAAAGAAATCTTAAAAATAAATAATATATTAAATTTTTTAAAAAATTATTAAAAAAATAAATAATAATATAGTCATACGTCACAAGAATAAGATAATATGATAAAAAATTCCTTTTAATTTCAAATTGAGGACCTGGATTTATACTATAAGGATTGAATTTATATATATTAATAAGTATCTCATACACTGTGCGAGACTTTTTAATTTATCAAAATTTTAAAAACATAAATCAAAAGAAAATATTCATAATTACAAGATGATTCAAATAAATAAGTATAAAAACAAGTAATTTATTTTTAAAAGAAGAAAAGAAATTAAAAAAACAAAAAGAAAATAATCAATTTAAGAGCGTAAATATATGTGAGATGAAAAAGAAAAATACAGTATAAAATATTTAAAAGTAATTGAATTAGAGATTTAAAGTTGAAGAAAACTAACATCAAAGATAATTTTAAAAATAAAAAATTTTAAAAATAAATAATAAATTAAATTTTTTCAAAAATATAAAAATAAGTTTTAAATAATTATCAAAGTATGTGTCACAAGGAAAAAGATTATAATAAAAAATTTCTTATATTTATGAATGAAAAATTAAATTTATAAAATAAGAATTTATACACAACATAACAAATTATTTAAATAATAATACTTAATTATTGTAAAAAAAAAATTGAGACTTAAGTCTTGTTTAAATGATAATATTTAAAGATAAATATTCATATTTTTTATAAAATCAAAAATGGAGGTTTGCTTAAGAAAAGCTAAATACATGTTAGATTTGTAGAAGGTATAAGTGGGTCGAGTTGAGTCGGATTTAGTTTAATTTAAGACCTAACCTAATGAAACATAGTTGAGTTAAGTTGGGTTAGGTTTGCTGTTTTTTCTTAAGCAACCCAGCTCAAACCAACCTAACCTTAATTGGTTTGGTTCAGGTTGGGTAGTCAAGTCGATAGAAGCTTCAAAAAATCTGAATAGTGGGTCTTGACAATTTATATCTAAAGTAGAAAATAAAAGAAATGAAAATGGGAGATAAGTTACTAAAATGGAAAATGAAAGAAACTAAAGTGGAAAATGAAAGAAGGGAAGAGGAAACAAGCGAAATAAAGAAAGAGGAGGAAGTGAAGGGTAGTTTGTGGTTGTACTGGTGGGGGAATAATGGCCAGTGGGGTAACAACAGTGACGAGCATGAATAATGACAATTCAATACTTCGAGTCTTGGACAGTTCAACGAAAATGGCCTTTGGTTGTGTGGGTTAGGGTTACACAAGCAATACACACATAGTCACTTATTGATATAATTAGAATAATTATTATTTTATTAATAATGTTATATGTATATTGGGTTGGGTTGGGTTAATCGGGTTTGGAACTCATTAACCCAATACCCAACCCAATTATATTTTGGTCAACCAAAAGAACTCAACCTAACCTGTTGAAATGTAGGGTCAAAATATTTTGACTCGCTTACACCCCTAATTTGTAGATATATTAAAAATGTTTATCTCATGAATCTAATCTAAATAGATACAAATGGGTTATATGATGAAGTGGCACAATTATCATATGAGAAAAAGAGATTGTCAAACCCCGTATTTCGTGGCCTTTAGGACGTGCCCACAAATTTAGAATAAATGGGCTTCTAAATTATAGATAATTAGATATGCTTGGTTTAAGAAAAAGAAAAGGAAAAGAAAGGAAAAGAAAGGAAGCATGACTTATAACAGTAGGCTAAGACTTAAGAAGTAAAGCTAAGAGGCCTTGAGGCTGTTCTTGAGTAATACCAAGCAAAGAAATTGTGGAAAAGGATGATGATTCATTATTTGTGGAAGTTGTAGTATTGTTGGTAGATTTCTTTGCTTTATAACTAATGCAAATCCATGTTTCCAAAGTGTGGTTGTTTTTGTTGAAATGAGTGCAATGTCTCTGAATGCCAGATCTTGCATTAGGGTTCTTGTTTGGTCACCCCCTTCCTTGAGGATTTATGTTGGGAAAAGTTTATGATGGTGCTACAAGAATTTGATTTTGTAGTTGCCTTTCTTGTTGGATAACCATAAAAAAAACACTTTGTTTAGGGAAAGAAAAGGATTAATAAAAAGAATTTGTGATTAAACAGTGGTATAGTTGTCATTTAGGCCTTGAAGGAAGCACAAAACCAAATCATTATCTATATATCTTTGTACAATTTTGCTAATATGGTAGCAAAATGTTTGTTTAATGGGACGAAAATTGCAAAGCTCATCCCATAAAATTCTCAACTTTGTAAAATAGGTAAAAATTCTTACAAAGTCACCTTAGGAGAACCTATCATTAAGTTTTTTCCAAGCTGTAGAAGCCCTAACAATGTAAAGAAAGCTAGATGCAATTTCATTGGTCATGGAAAGATGTAGCCAAGAAAGAACCAATGTGTTGCATATCTTCCATGCAGCAAAAGAGAAATCTTTAGAATCAGGTTTCTTGATGGAGCCATCCACAAAAGCAAATTTATTCTTCATTTCAAGAGCCCTGGTCATTGTTTGGGACCAACGATGGTAATTAGGGCCATTAAGTGGTGGAGAAACAAGAACAAAAGAGGGGTTTTCATCTAGGTGGATACAAAATTCACTAGAAGTATCTTGAAGGTTCATTAACATAGGTGCAACCATTGAACTAGGAAAGAAAGGTCGAAGAAAAACTATGGAAGAATCAAAGTACAGAGAGGAAAGGTTTTGCAATTGATACCATATTATCAATATACAATCTAAATTACATCATTTCTCATTGAATAACCAAGTGTATACACACACACACATAGAGTAAAGGTTTTGCAATTGATACAATACTAGTTGGTCTACCCAGCGCTGCCTAGGTCATATTTTTCCTTTTCAAAATTAAAAAACTTAATCATATATTTTCAACTATATACAAAAGAGTTTAATGGTCATGCATTGTCAATGTAAAAAGTTTTACACTATCAACCAATTAGAAATTACCATTCTTATGACTTTTAAGGTAGTTGATATAAAATTTAACAAAGTTACCATATACAATAATTTGTAATTGAATGACAGTGTAAAACTGCTTTACATTGTCCGTGCATAACCTATTTTTCTATACAAAATAACACATTCAATAAATCATCACAACTGATAACTTTTTTTATAAAGTAAAAGCATACGATATTTAGTAATCAAGTATATTCACGCAACAACTGTCTATCAAATCATTATCTATAAAATATAATAATATTACATTGTGAAAATAATATGAAAAAATTAAATTAAATTTGAAAGAGCAAATACATTTTACACTTTTTAGGACACTTCTTTGTATATAATAATTTTAGTAGTTGAATTCTTTTGATTTTTTTCATCACGAATAAAAAATTTTAAAATTGATTTGCTCTTCACTCGTAAAATTGCGACGTATAACTCACCTTAATTGTTTAGCTTATTATTTCCCATGCTAGAAAAAATTAAACCATTCTCTAGGATCTACTTAGAAATTAAGGTAATTAACACAAATAAACAAAGCATTACGTAGTGGGAATAAGTTTATTTATACTTATTTGCCATTAAGTTTTAATCACTTTTTTTTTTTGAGAAAAACAATGTTATTGCATAAGTCATTGTAGTCTAAATTGTATTATACCCTATTTGACAACGACCTTTGCACACATGTGTTGTATATTAGGTAAGCAAGATACCAACTGTGCTTATAAAAAAAATAAAATAACAAATAATTGGGGTTATTAATGTCATTATCTTTAAAATTATAGAAAAAGTAACATGATACAAAATGTAATTAAATTTTAAAGTAAAATATTTTAATTCAAAGTAATATTAAATATTTTAAAGAAAATAATGATATATTATAAAATTATTTCAGTGTTAAATTTGGATAATAGTATTTTAGATTTAATTCAATCAGACTTTATTAAGTAAATTTTCTTATTAAGATTGTTTTTAATTTTGTTTTCAAATTAATTCAAAATATTTTAAATTACACCTACAAATTAAAAATTATAAAATGTATAAAAAAAAACATAAAACATTAAAAATTAAAAAAAAATTGAGTTAAATAAAATCAAGTGAAAAAAAATTAACTGTCAACAGTTTTTTATTGTACCTTCATTTATTTAATTTAGCCCTACTAATAACTTTTTTTATACTTACAACTCTTAAATTTACACTTTTTACTCATATTTTTTATTAATTGATTAGGTTGAATTGTTTTAAACTTTCTTTTGTTTAAACTAACTAACTAAAATATTAAATTTAACTCAAACTAAAAAAATAATTTTTTCCACTTTAAACCCTAATATCACATTTTATATAATACTTTAAAATTGATCAATTTGCACTAATTTTATAACTTCTAAACATTTTTTTTAACATTTCAAATCCCTAAATTTGATAAGAAAATAACAATTTATAAGTTTTAGCAAAAGAAACATTTTGAAAACAAGATCACACAAGTATTTAATTTCAAAAATAAAAAGATTTAATCAATTAAAACTTATGAGATCAAAATTACATATAATGTTAACTAAAGAAATTGAAAAAGCAATTACATTATATAATGTAGCGCATGTGCTTAGCAGCTTGGAGAATTTGTATAATTTCCTTTTTTAGCTATTCCTAGTTTAGGTGTCATAGGCACATTTAATTTATTTGTTTAAACTTAAAAATATAATTTAATGATATATTTTTTTAGAATTTTTTAGCTTATGAGGAAATATTTTTAAGTTTTTTTTCTATTTTTCTAAAACATAATATTATAATAAAATATTTTTAATTATAGTTTTTGAACATATATGTTGTGTGGTGAATATGAGGAAAGATTTCCTGTGAGCTCCCACGGTGGTCATAAACGTCTCTGGCGGTGGCACCTGCAAGGACTCCAATGCTTAAGTCAGTAAGGACATAAAAGTGTGTAAGAATAAGGGAAAACATGTGTACCTGACGGGGGTGGAGAGCCCTTTATATAGAGTGTTTTTGGAGGGAAATACTGTTAAGGTTAGGTGCCATGTGGCAGCGTGCGTTTGGGTGCCTCACTAAGCATTTTTCTTACTATTAGGCATTTTCCATGCCATGCCGAGGTAAGTATAAAACTCTGACTGGGATAAGTAAGGCAATACCGTTTGGGATATATGTGGCTATGTTAACCGAGGTAGGTGAAGCCATTGATTTGTAAGTTAGTAGTGAGATAGGCCAACTTAGGGGTTAGCATTTGGGTAACCCCCAAAATAGTTGCCCCCAAGCCGGTGATACTTGGAAGAAGCATCATCGGCTTAAGAGTTTGGAGTGGATTTCGAGATGATGTTGCCCCCAAGCTAGTAATGTTTGGGTATACGCATTGCCGGCTTAAGGTTATCTAAGATCGACTGATTTAGCGTGTGTCTTTTGATCTTTTCCAAATAGCTTCGCCTCATTTTCGAGAAGACCAAGGCACATTAAATGCGTAATGATTCAAGACCTTGAATTTCACGACTCCTCGAATTCCAAGAGATTTAGGCGGTTACGTAAATTTCTAAACTTGTTTTTTTAAATATTTGTGGATTTGGGCTTAGTAAAAACATAGGCCCATTTGTTTTATACTATTGGTTTAGCTACCCTTTATTGTTACTTTCGCATACTTCTCTTCCTCTTGGTTTTGTATTTTCTCTTACGATTTCTCTTTTGGTAGGTATCTGTTTCTTAACTTCCAGTTTTTGTTCATCTTCTTGCTTCACTTTTCTGCTTAAGGTAATATCTTTATTCCTATCTTTCATCCTTATTAAGCTTTTCATTGAGCTGCATTGTGTGTATACATATTTTTCTTCTTTGTTTTGTTTCATCAAAGATGGATTCGCGCAAATGCAACACTCCATCTTCTGGATGTGGTGGTAGCGGCAGTTGGCCCGATAGCTTTTGCTGCCAACTGGCTGTTCAAGTCTCCAGCCCTCCCCTCGTCTCCATCTACTGACCAACGAAGGTCCTCTGAGGGTCGTGGAGGCACCGGGGACCGTGTCGGTTCTTCGATTACTCTTATCGCTCCTCGCGAGAGGATAACCGTCTGGGGTAGTGAAGGTAGGTCAAGAGTGTAAGGAGGAAAGACAAGCGCCCGATGACTGTCGATCCTAAGGAACTCCTCCACCAAAAATCACGATATGTCCCAAGGTACTTGAGAAGTACCAAGCCACGTAAAGTTGGTAGGAATGTCATATGGCCCCGACGAAGTCCTAGAGTATGCTAGGGCTTGGGTGTAGTTTCCTGACTTAATGAAGATTCCATTTGGTCTGGGGAGCACATTCAGATTGGCTACGTCGGTAAGAAGAAGCGTCGAGTTCCTTCTAACCGGGTTGCTAAGTCGGCAGAATCTAACCATTCTTCCAATGTTTTTGACAGGGAGATGAGGAAGACAGTGAAGAATGTTGAGACCACCCCGGAGGCTTATTTCAACTCGACGAATCTTGATATAGACTGGGTCAATAAGGAGATAACTGGGACTCGATCTTGTTTTAGCCAAGAGGCGTTGGATGCATTGGCTGGTTGTTTGATTCTAACTCATGATGACAATGCCACCACTTGGGATGTGATAGCCCCGGGGGACGATGGAAGGATATGTTCCCAAGGTCCAAATAAGAACATGGGGACTTCCCTGGACGAGGTTGCGACGTTGAAGGCCGACTATTTGTATACTGATTTTCTTCTGATGTATTTGACATTTTTTGAACACTTGGATGTGAGGCTTTCTTTTATAGATTTTCAAGCGTCAATCTTAAATTTTTTAAATGTCGCCTCGTCACAGCTCCATTCGAACTCCTAGGCTTTTATGGTAGCCTTCGAGAATTTATGCAGTGGGGAAAGGCTCATGTGTACCTTAAATTTGTTTCTATATTATTTTTCACCCATCCACCAGACTTATGAAAGCAAATTCTCCTCGGTCTCTTTTTGTAGTGTTCAGGGTCAATCACTGTTGAAGCCTTTTCAAGAGTCTTACAAGGAGTATAAAGACAAGTTCTTTTTCCTACACCCTCGCGTGGAAATTTGGGAAACTCTATTTGTTGTACGAGGCGTGGGAGAGAATGTAAATGAGCCTAGGTTTCCTTTGTATTGGTCTTATGGCCACTATTGTTTGGATTCCAGCCGATTTACAATCTAAGAAAGCGACCTTATCCCGGAGGAATTAAGGGCCTAGGATCTTTTCTCCGACATGATTAAGAACTTATAAGATCGAATTCCCTGTCAATGGCTTATTGGCACTACTCCTACAGAGTACTGTCAAAATTTTGGTGTGTTGCATGTGAATTTTATCTACTTAGTTTTTATTCCTGTCTTTTGTCTTGTGCCAAGCTAACCAATCTTACTAATCACCTGCAGAAAATATAGTGAAGTTGAAGATGGATGACTTCACGCTAGCTCTTCAAAAGGACAAGGCGGTAAAGTCGAAGGAGCCATGAAAGTTGAAGGGCAAGCAAAGAATGGCTACTCCTGAAAAATCCAAGATTCCTACTCTTCCTATGAGCAAAGGAATAGTGATCCAGGAGGTCGGGGTTAGACCCTCGCAGGTACTAGTTGAGATATCTCCTCCTAGAGAAGTCGTGGAAACTGAGGTTTCTCCCATGCCTGTCCCTAAGAAAAGGAACGTGAGCGACGAGCTACCATAGGAAGAGCCACCCTATAAGAAGCAGCGGGTTGCCCGCTCCACTTCTACCGTCGTTGAAAAGGCTAAAAGACAAATTTTCGTTGGCCGTTCTTCTGTTATTGAGACAATCGTGCTAGACAAAATAAAATATATGCAAGGCGGGCTAGGTGGGTTGGCGTCGTTGTTTCAACACAAGTTCCTAGGGTATTTCCAGTATGTCCTGAAGAAAGAAGCTTTCGACGACAAGAACCCGTTAGACTTGTTGACCGAGAAGGATGCGGTGATTGCCCACTTAAAGCAGGCTGAAGAAGGGGCACACAAGGCAAAAGAAGAATCCAGCAGCAGGGTAGTCGAACGTGAGTGTAATGTCTGGGATTTGAAGGAACAACTGGGGGCAAAGCGCCGTGAGAAGGAAAGCTTGCAAAGAGTAGAAACGGATTTACAGGTAAAACTTTTCGTTGCCAATGCCAAATTTGCACAGTTGGAATTGAACATGTCCTTCAGGGTAAAAACTTTTGAAGCTAAGGTGCGAGACCTTAAGGATAAGGTGAAGGAGCTTGAAGACGGACAACGTACTCCCAAGTAGAATGTCAACAGATGTGTCAACGTTGGATAGAATTCGTTCAGCTTTCATTTGAAAATACTATGGAACAAGTTTGCTACCTTCTCCAACAAAATTTGAATATCAAATGCGCCTGGGCAGATTGTGAGGTCATTGACGACGTTTGGCATGCTAATGTTGAGAACGAGATGGTCTTAGCGAACCCTGCTGTTGTCGACGCTAGTTCTGATTTGGAGGGAAATGCTGACGAAGAAACCGAAGCCAACCTAGAGCAACCAGGGGTTGGGGTCAATTCTAATACAAATGTTGAGGGGCAAGATGCTGAAAAGTAACTTGCAAACAGCTTTATATCGACCCCGTAGGTGACGCCGATAATCTCTCCTCTAGTCGAGGTTGCAGTTTTAGGGGATGATCCTAATGCCGTGATCGTTGGTAATTCTCATGCTAGAGCTGCCAATGTTGATGCTACCCATGTTGAACTTTGAAAGGCCAGAATGTCAGTTTTTTTTGTACCCTATTATAACTAATGACCTGTCTTTTGAGCAATTTTGGACAATATATACCCTTGCATAACTTGAACAATTTATATGTATGCTTTCAGACGACTTGATTAGTTTATACTTTTAATTTGTAACTTTGTGAATATTTGTAGCTGTTTGGTATTTTGCAACTTTATCATGCTTTCCTTTGGTTGCTTTTCTTTTCTACTTGTGATTTTCGGTTTTGCATTCTCTTTGTTTGTTGCGACTTTGAGTTTGACTGCTTCGGTTTAGCGAATTTTTCTTTTGTTGTTTCCGTTATCGTGATGAACTTTTGTGTTATCTTGATGAACTTTTGCTTGTTCATCTCAGACTTCGGCTAGATTAAATCCACGTACACGAGGTGATAACCTTCTTGTCTGATTTTTGTTATCTCGATGAACTTTTACTTATTTATCTCATATCGCGGCTGGATTAAATCCGCGTATGCGAGGTGATAACCTTCCTGCCTTATTTTTGTTATCTTCATGAACTTTTGCTTGTTCATGACTGGATTAAATCCACGTACGCAAGGTGATAACCTTCTTGCCTTATTGTTGTCTCAGTGAACTTTTGCTTCTTCACCTCAAATCCCAACTAGATTAAATCCATGTACACGGGGTGACGATCTTCTTGCATTACTTGGTCGCCTTTATTTCGCTTTCATCTTTGCTTTAGTATTCTTTGAATTGCGCTTAGCTTTTGGGCCAGAAAATAATACAAGAGCTACAATTTATAGTACGTAACTCGACCCATCTACACTATGCTAATTAGAAGCTACTTAACACTAAATGAAACGAGTCACTTAACTTTTATTACCAAAATGCCTCAGCTATAATACTGTCTGAGGTTGCTCGCATTCCATTTCTGCGGGATGGTAGTCTTGGGTAGTGTCTCGACATGTACACTCATGTGCCGATCTTGGAGGTACACGATAAGGGCCTTCCCATTTTTCAATGAGCTTTCCCTATCTAGCGCTCTTCCCTCCAATGTTGGCTTGCCTTAACACTAAGTCACCCAGTTCGAATATATAGGGAACAACCTTCTTGTTGTATCTTGTTATGCCTGTCTCTTCATGGTGGCTTCCCTTATTGCGACAATCTCTCGTCTTTCTTCAACCACATGCAGTTCAATTCGGAGTAGTTCATCATTATCTTCTAATATAAGATTGACCTTTCTCCATATCAGCTCTTTAATTTCTGCCGAGATCATTGCCTCCATGCCATAGGTAAGGCGAAAAGGAGACTCCCCAATGGTAGAGTGAAGGCTTGTGTGATATGTGTTAGAACCAAAGACGTAGAAGCGTCTAGATCCTCAAAGTTTTGAAGATAACGAACTTATTAATATTCAAGTTTCTGCCAAAGAACTCAACTCTTTGCAGCATACAAGTTTCCCTTCTTAGACTGTACAGTAGACGTGTCAGAGAAGAGCGTCCAAGTAGACGTGTCAGAAAAGACCGTCCAGTAGACGTGTCAAAGAAGACCGTCCAATAGACGTGCTTAATGAAGATTGTCCAGTGAACAACTTAAGATGATCGTCTGAAGAATAAATTCAAATATCTGATGCAAGCTTCCAACGACAAATATTCAAATGGCTAAGTTCTATTTTTTGAACGTCCAATTTATTTATGCTAGTTTTTCTTGAAACTAATATATTACTTATCTTATGATCTAACATTCAAATTGTTTGAAGCATTTAATTGTATCAGAATCATTCTAGTGCAAGAGCGCAGCAAAAACAGATATAGCAAGTCAACTTATCAAGCTGTCATACCGAATGAAGAATGTTCAAAAAAGCAGCTTGTCAGCACAGTCCTGAGCTTTCCTCTTTAGTGCAAGTTTAAAAGCTGCCACGCTTGATCACTCTGAAAGGATAGTTTGCACATTTTTCTTTGCATAACGAAGTCAAGTCTTCAACGGATCTTTTCTCTTAAGACTATATATATATATATATACCAAGGAAGAACGTTAGTGATACATACGTGCTTGGTGTAAAAATTCTTAGTTAACAAATAACTTCTGAACAATTGATAGAAGCGTCCAGTGGACGATAGCAAAAATCTTGTAAAAATTTTCAGAGTGTGCTTGAGCTTTATCTTTCAAATCCTCACTACGTGAATTGATATCTTTGTAAAAACACTTGTCTGTGTTGTGAAAGCCTGGAGACGCTTAGTGTAAAAGAATACTTGGGTTAAGCAATCTGGAGTGATTGCTGTGTAAAGCCTGAAGAGGCCACGAACAATACTTGTATCCAAAGTTGGTTAGTAAACACCTTCTGGGTGAAGGGACTAGACGTAGCTCAGGTTGAGTGAATCAGTATAAAAACTTTCTGTGTTCTTCTTCTCTTCATCCTTGAGCTTGAAAACGTTTTCAAACTGTTTTACTTATTTAAAAAAAAACAAAAAGGGAAAAAGGTTTTAAACGCACAATTCAACCCCCCCTTCTTATGCGCTTTTTCTATTTTAATATGTCTAGAGGACATGTGCCAACACCCTTTTGCTTCATTCAAGTGACTTTTGAGTCCACGAAAAATGACTCGATTCACAGCTTCTACCTACCTATTTGTCTGCGGGTATTCAACTGAAGTAAAGTGCTGCTTTACCTTCAGCCCGACCAAGAATTCTTGAAAACTTTTGTTTGTGAATTGTGTGCCATTATCTGACACCATAACATCTTGTATTCCAAACCTGTAAATAATCTGTCAGAATACAGAGTTTTTCACATTCTTGGTTGTGATGGTGGCCAATGCCTCCACTTGAATCCACTTAATGAAGTAATTGATTGCCACAACTAAATACTTCACCTGGTCGAGGGTCTTTGGGAAGGGGCTAAGTATGTCGATCCCCCACCAGATAAATGGCTAAGGAGAAGTGAGCGTACTCAGGTCTTCAGGGGGAACGAGATGAATGTCAGAACATTTTTGGCATCCATCCTTTTTTTTGGTAAACTCCATAACATCATTTTCCAACGTCGGCCAATAATAGCCCACTCTAAGTATATTCTTGGCCAGGCTCTACCTCTCAAGTGTTGCCTGCAGCGTCCTTCGTGTATCTTCACCATTACATAATCGGATTCTAACTTTCTTAAGCATTTGAGTAAAGCTTGGGAAAAGCCACGTCGATAGAGCAGGTTATTAACGATGAAGAAATGTGCAGCCGACCTTTCTAACCTCCTTGCTTCTTTCTTATCCTCCGAGATGATGTGTTAATTCAAGTATTTAATAATAAGGGTCATCAAGCTTGGCTCTGCCTCTACTGCCATGACAAGATTAGGCTCATGGATTGTCTGTTGGATGACCGACCTATTATTGCCAAAGGATTTTGTACTTGCTAACTTAGACAAGATGTCGGCTCTCACATTCTTTTCGTCGGGTATATAGACAAAATCTATCTCATCAAAACTTGTGATAAGAGTTTTGACTTTTGCCAGATATTTCTGCAACATTGGCTATTTAGCTTGGTATGTTCCGTTGATCTGCGAGATCATTAATTGTGAATCACTACACATACGCAGCGAGGTTGCACCTATGTTGAATGCCATCACCAACCCGGCTATACGTGCTTCATACTTTGCCTGGTTGTTAGAGGTAAAAAATGTGAAAGTTAAAGACTGCTCCAAAACAACTCCATTCACGGACTCTAGCAGTATACTAGCTCCATTACCTTTTTCGTTGGATGACCCATCCACAAAAAGAGTCCAGGTCAAAACTATGGAAGCAGGATCTGATGGAGTTAGCTCGGTAATAAAGTCAGCCAATGCCTAGACTTTTAACCCCTGTCTTGGTTCATACTAAATCCCATGTTCAGATAATTCGATAGCCCAAGCCGTCATCTTACCAACTAGCTCGGGCCTATGTAAAATATGCCAAATGAGCTTATCTGTCCTCACCACAATCTGATACAATAGAAAATACGGTTTGATCCTCCTCGCTGCCATAACAAGTGTGAACACAACCTTCTCGATCTTCAGATATCTTGGTTCAGCACCTTGGAGGGCCCTGCTTACAAAGTAGACTAGTTTTTGTCCTTTTGATGTCTCCCTTATTAGTGCAGCATTCACGACTTCATCTGCAACAACCAAATACAAGTATAACACTTCACTCGGCTCTGGCTTAATGAGTAAGGGAGGGGACAACAAGTCTCTTTTAGCCTTCTAAATGCAGCTTCACACTTTTTGGTCCATTCGAACAGTTTCCCTTTCCTCAAAAGCTAGAAGAAAGAAAGAGCATTTTGCGTCGATTTAGCTATAAACCTCATCAATGCGGCTAAACGTTCTGTCAACTTCTGGAAGTCCTTTATGTTCTATGGGCTTTTCATCTCTAGTATAACCTAACATTTTTTCAGGTTTAGCTTAATACCCCTCTCAAATAACATATACCCTAGGAATTTTCCCACCGAGACTTTAAACGTGCATTTATTGGGGTTCAACCTCATCTTGTATTTCGTTAACTGGGAAAAAGTATCTTTTAAATCTTGAATGTGTACTTCAGGAGTAGCACTCTTCACGATCATATTGTTGACATATACTTTTAAATTCCGTCTTATCTGTTCCACAAACACCTTGTTCATCATCCTCTAGTATATAGCCTTGACGTTCTTCAACGCAAATGACATAACTTTATAACAATAATTAGCCTTCTTAGTCACGAAGGTGGTCTTCTCCTGAGCCTACAGGTGAAGCGAAATTTGGTTATATCCGGAGCATGCATCCATGAAGGACAGGTAACGATATTCGGAGGAACCATCCATTAATCTGTTAATGTCAGGGAAAGGGTATGAATCCTTTGGGTAATGCTTGTTAAGATCGGTGTAGTCAACATTCATTCTCCATTTACCATTCTGCTTCTTAACAAGGACCACATTGGCAAACCAAGTGGTGTATTTCACTTCCCAGATGAACTTGACATTCAACAGTTTGTCGACCTACCTCTTAATTTCCTATAAGCGTTTTGGGGCCGTCTTCCTTCTTCGTTAGCATACTGGCTTTACTGAGGGACTACCTCCATTCGGTGGCAGAAAAAGTTGGGATTTATCCCGGGCATGTCTGTTAGTCTCCAAACAAACAAGCTGGCATTATTTTTTATAAGGATTGATAGATTCGTCTTCATCTTATCGTCGAGGTCGGCGCCAATTTTCACGACCTAACTAGCTTCCTTCCCA
This sequence comes from Spatholobus suberectus, assembly GCA_004329165.1. Taxonomy (NCBI): domain Eukaryota; kingdom Viridiplantae; phylum Streptophyta; class Magnoliopsida; order Fabales; family Fabaceae; genus Spatholobus; species Spatholobus suberectus. Next base: position 66,040,307 of record CM014730.1, on the reverse strand, counting down.
ATCTGGACTGGGATGCACACTCCATCTAGTTCTGGACGGGGTATCCAAGAATTCCTTTTTATCTCATCCCAGCAATCTAGCTCCGTTAATAATACTTTGCCGTTTTCAATGTTAGGTTTATCTTCTAACTTAGATTTGGGGCTAGCTTTAAGAGACTCATCATCACATTCTTTTGCCTTTTTCTGGTCACCTCGCAAAGTGACTACCTCTATGCTGTCACCCATAAACTTTGTTGCTAGATGCAATACTGAGATAACGCCCCCCAAAGCGTTCAACGTCAGTCTCCCCAAGATGCCGTGGTAGGAAGATTAAGCGTTTACAATAATGAATCGAGTTGTCACGGTCTTTGTGGAAGGCAGTTTTCCAAAGGTCACGTGCAACTTTATATACCCAACTGGTGTAATGTGGTGCCCTGAGAATCTGATCAAATCTTCGTTATATGGTATCACCTCGAATTCTAAAATTTTTAGCTTCTTAAAAAGCTCGTAAAACATGACGTCAGTGGAACTTCCAATATCCAATAAGAGCCTATGAACCTTTTTATTTGCCATGAGGGTATTTACCACAAGGGGATCATCGTGGTTTGGTACAATATCAGCATAGTTGTAGTTGTCAAAAGTTAATGGTAGTGCTTTCTTCTTAGCAGGATTACCAACAACACGAATCTCAGAAGAGGTTGTCAATACTTCTCTAGCATGTCTCATTCTTGCATTGTTTGATGGGCCCCCACTAGAGAATCCACCCGCTATGACGTAAATGATCTCATGACTCTGCGTAGGGAAATGAGTAAGAGATCTTGTAGGTTGCCGGTATGACGATTAACGTGGTAATTTTCGTCATATAACCTGAACCTCAACATCATCTCGTGATGGCCGAGGTGGCGAATGACTCCTTGGAGAACTGTGCCTTTGTGGTGATCACTCCCTCCTCAGGGGAGAACGTCCCCTTCTAGGACTCCTAGTTCTTTGCCTCTTCGGGGAATGTCGGAATCTGCCCCGGTTATCTCCACCTTGTTTCACAAAGCGACTAAGTCTTCCCCGCCTTATCAATATTTCGATGGCGTCCTTCAACTAGTAGCATTCGTCATTCTCATGCCCCGACGCCCTATGATATCGGCAAAACTTTAATCTCCACCTTCTCTGTTTCTCAGCAGCTTCAGAGGCTTTATTCCTTCTTCTACAAATTTCATGGTGAATACCTCGTTCAAAATCATTCCCCTAGAAGTATTCAACGACATGTATTCTTCAAACATCGGTCCTCCTTTATACAGACCCCGGTCCTCATAACATGATGGTTTGTCGGCTTTTGATGCTAGATTCTTTTTCTATGTTATAATCTCAGCCGTTTTCACCTTTCCGGCCTTAAGCACATTCTCATATTTAATATATTTCTCCACCTTCTTCAAGAACTCCTCCATTAATGTTGGAGGCGTTTTAGCAATTCATGTAAAGAAAGGTGAACCTTCCTTCACTCCATCCTTTGCTAGCATTAGGACTACTTTGACCTGTAAATTCTCAGCTTCCCTTGCTTCTTGATTGAATCTGCTAATATAATTTCTCAACGGCTTGTCCACACCTTGGTGAATCCTCCTCAGGTATGCCTCAGTTTTAGGTTTAGCTTTGCTGGTCACAAAAGCAGTCCAGAACTTCTACCTTAGTATCATTGATGAGTCAATAGATCTTGGCTTTAAAGACTGAAGCCATTTCAACACTGTTCCTTTCAGCGAGAGCGAGAACGCTCTACATGTCAATGAAGCAGAAGCTCCTTTGTACGACATTGCCAATTAGAACACCGAGAGGTGATCGTTTGGATCGGTAGATCCATCATACAACTCCAGGTAAGGCAGCTGTTGTAATTGCTTCGAAACCTGCAAATTCAAGATTCTTGAAGAAAAAGGAAGGTTGAATGGAATCATTTCATTATCTTTGTTCACCTCGACAGCCATGTGCGTGTCATGCATCTCCTGTGCAATGTGACTTGGACGCAGAGCTAATGCTACTGACCTCTCAGTGTGATCATAACTGTTCTCCATGACTTTCTTATTCTCTACCTCAGCTTGAAGTTTTGCAATGATCCTTTCCTGCTCTTTCAGCATATCTCTCTACTACTGTAGCAACGCAGCAAGGTTAACCATAATGATTGACAGTGCAGGAACATTGTTTGCATCAGGGACCGCCTCAGGAGTGGTGGCGGAAGCTTCGGTGGTGATGGTGCCGCAACAGACTTACGATTTCTCGTGCTAACCATCATGAATGAAACTCTAAGAAACTGAGAGTGAAAAGAGAATCAGAAAATGATTCCCACAGACGACGCCAATGTTGTGTGGTGAACACAAGGAAAGATCGCCAGTAAGCTCCCACGATGGTCGTAGACGTCTCTGACTATGGCACCTGTAAGGACTTCGATGCTTAAGTTAGTAAGGGCATAAGAGTGTGTGAGAATAAAGGAGAACATGTGTACCTGATGGGGTGGAGCCCTTAATATAAAGTGTTTTTGGAGGAAAATACCATTAAGGTTAGGTGCCATGTGGCAGCGTGCGTTTGGGTGCATCACTAAACATTTTTCTTGCCCTTAGGCATTTTCCATGCCATGCCATGCCGGGGTAAGTATAAATCTCTAATTGGGATAAGCAAGGCAATACCGTCCAGGATGCATGTGGCTATGTTAACCAAGGTAGGTGAAGCCATCGATTTGTAAGTCGATAATGGGATAGGCCGACTTAGGGGTTAGCGTTTGGGTAATCCCCAAAACAATATATAAATATTTTTTAAAATGTTTTCAAAAGGCATTTTAAAAAGAATGAATTAATCAATCAGTTATTAATGAAAATAAGGATATTATGTTCATATTGAGTAAACAGTATTATTTTTCACATTGTGGATGATATTTTATTAGTTAAATGCTTAAATTAGTCCCGATAGCTATCCTACTATGTTGTATCAAGGTATTTGGCAAACCCTGTTAAAAGTGTGTGTGACAAGTTTGGCAGCAATTAAAGATAGTTAAGCATGTGCATCTTACTTTTATTTATCTTATTCCAAAGGTTGAGAGTTGAATTTGTAAATCAGTTTAACCCTATCTCTTTGTGTAATGTAAGTTATAAAACAACTACAAAAGTGGTTGTTAATAGATTGGAACCAATCACCTATGGAATTATCTTTGCCTGTCATAGTATTTATGAAAATATTATCATTGCTCAAGAAATGATACACATCATGACAAAAATCAAAGATTCAAATCCTATAAAAAATCAAAATACAAATACAAATCTTAAACAACTACCCATAATTCCTATTCATAAAAAGAACAATACTTTACGAAATTCACAATCAAATCACACAAATGGATAAAATCTCAATCCATAAGTCTCCTCTTGCACGCTGATTTCAATGCCCAGTCATTTTGCAATTAAAAATTTCTGGTCTCCAAGTGATCAAAAGATGGGAAATGTATTGGGGTACTTGCTATTCACAATCCATTCATAATCAACCTGGGAGATCAAATTCAGGTATTGTTGGAGTGTTTTTCCTATAGATTCTGTCCTTTGTTTTTACAACCTCAATAGCGATAGACTTATTTCAGATTTAGACAATGAGAAAGTATAAGATTGTGTTATTATCATTTTTAATATTGTTAGAGAAAGGCCTATATGCACATAAATTTAATGTACAAACGCTTGATCCATTTACATAAGTGAAATGAATTAACTATAATGTTTATCGCTTATCTGTTTTCCACGTCTAAGAGCTGTGAGAAAATCTCATTGGCATGACCATGGACATTATTTCCAAATACCCATCAAAGTAAAATCAGTAAAGTAGATCTTCACTATCTCGATCAAGATGTGAGACTAATTCTCCAATGACATAATTATATGGTGGCATAACATAATATATCATGGTATGATGATGTAACCATTGCGTTAAGTATCACTTTTTAGGCTTGGAAAAACACACATCCAAACTTATATATGTATGTTATTGTATTAAAGGCTCATACTTCTAAGCAATCAAGAAATCTTGACAAAGCTATCAACATCAGTTTTTGTTATTATTTATCCTTGACATGTACACTTTTACTTATGGGTGTTAGACTTAAAGCAATGTGGTTAGTTCTTTATTGATTCTTTGTCAAATTAATTTTATAGGTTAAATAGAGAAAATACGTAGATGCAGTAGGAGGTTTTCCAGTCATCTTCGTCCAAAACTAGGGGAGGGGGGAGAAGAAGAATATAAGTTAAGAATACAACTGAATATGTAGAGTTATTACACATATAAAAAATGACCTATATAAAATGAGAATTAAACTTAAAAAAGGATTTATGACCTATCAACGTCCCTGTAATTCAACGCACAAAAAATCTAAGCTACACAAATAACCAAGGGAAAAAAAAAAGAAATTAAGAAAATATTCACACACAATTATGAGAAATGGAGAGAAAAATGGTCATGGTATGAAAAACAATAGGCAAATAATATTTTAGCACTAAATGTGAGAGGTCTCATTTTAGCAGTAAATGTTGTGAAAAGTACCTAGCTGTTCAAAGCTGCAAAAATTGCCAACTAACAATAGTAGGGCAACTCCATGCATGATCTTAGTCCAATATTTATAAGAAGCAAATGTTATAATTGAATAGCCCTTAGCATCTCCTTCATTGAAAATCAACAAAAAAGAAAAAGATTAAATTAATCATTGATAATAACACCTATGAAGGGATCTTGAAACCTGAAAGCATGCATTTTGATCACAACCTAACAATGATGTTTTAATGAAATATTACCCCAATTGAATTGCCTAAATAATGGATCACTTATTGGATGTAGGAAAAGACAAAAAAATGTAGGAAAAAAAATAAAAAGAAGAAGAAGAAATGAAAGTAGAATAAGAGGAGGTGTGAATGTTGGATTCACACAAAGCCACACTGAGGTTTCTTTCTCTGCCATCGAAACCTATTTCACCTCTGTATTACGCTACTGCATTTGCCACCTCCACTGCGTCATAGCTTGTGCTTCTATCACAACGAGCACTATGCTTGCATGAAAGAGCATCGCCAAAAGGTGTTAGAGATGAGAAATGTTATGCCTTCAAAAGTCTTACAAAGACTTGCTTAAATACAAACTCAAAATGGAAGCAAAATATAAGCTTATATTCAACTTTTAATGACAACAAAAATACTGACTGAGTAACAGAATAGCAATTATTGACAACAGAAAGCAAACAAAGAGATAGTTTCATCTCATATCAGTAAACAAATGTGGCTTGCAGAACATGGAATCAATTGTGCAACAGCCAAAACCCCCAATGAACTAAGATGTAAAATGTAAATCCAAAAATACCCCTAGATGTACATACCTTTTGCTTTCATCCATATCAGTCCACAAGTATCTTGAGAATAGAATGAATACTAATACTAAGTGGAAAACACAGAAGAAAAGAACCAGCATAAGGACATTTCCACAACAACTACGCCCTTATATAGGAATGAACACACAAGCATTTCATGACAAAATTTTTCCTACAACATTCAAATTCCAAAACGCTTTCAAAAATAGTGTCACGTTAACAGTTTCAACACTGAGAAACAGAGAAAATAAATCTACATGTAGCATCCTTATCAGTATAAACACAATCAAATTATATGGATTGTCATTCATTTAATACTGATATATACATAAAATTTCAATATTAAGCCAACAAATTAACCATTTAACAGTTTAATTACAACTTACATGCTTTAAACATGACATGACGGTAGTACTTCTCAAAATGCACAAATAGCTCAATGCTGACAAAAACAACTTTACAACTCATTCAGCTTCTACCAATTTGTTCCAAACTCTTTCTTTGTTTGTCATTTTTATGTTCCACTATTCATGTATTGCTTTCATTTTACTAACAATTTGTTGGTAAAGAGGAGAGAAATGGATAGAAAAGAAATAGGTAAGAAATAAGTTAGGAGGTGAAAAAAAGATAGGAAATAATTTAAAATTTTAGGTTGTTTAGTTTGAGAAAAATAGATGAAAAATAAGAGGAGATAGATAGGTGAATAAAAGTAGGTAAGAAGTAGAGTGGAAATAAGTAATGAGACCCACCAAAAAATTTAAAAATTTCTATGCTATTTCTCTTGTACCAAACAATGGAAGCTTTTAAAAATTTTAAAAAAAAATTCTCCTCTCCTATGTACCAAACAGAGGCTAAACTCATGTTTGACTATTGATTAGTTAGTTTCAAATTTTCATTAATCCACGTGCAAAATAACTCTATGGCAATATGTTTACCTTTTAATAGTCCAGGAGTTTAAAGCATATCAACATGAACGAGGCATGTCATTGATAAGATGAAGGGTATAAAGTCATCCATAAAAGCCCAAACAGAATAAAGGTATATTGGTAAATGCATTGTTAATTAAACAGTGAAAAAGCACTCCAAATTTTCATTCGACTTGTAATGTTAAAGATTATCAATATGCAATCTAAATTACATCATTTTTCATTGAATAACCAAGTATATACATATGTATATATATATATATATATATATATATACACACACACACACATATGCACATATATACATATGTATATATGCACATATATATGTATATCCATGTGCATATGTATATGTGTATATATATATATATGTGTGTGTGTGTGTGTGTGTGTGTGTGTGTACATACAGAAGTATATATAAATATATATATATATATATATATATATATTTATATCTATGTATATATATATATATATATATATATATATATATATATACATATGTACATATGTATATATGTATATATACATAGATATATATTTATGTATATATGTATAAATATATATCTATGTATATATGTATATATATACATATACATAGTATGTGTGTGTGTGTGTGTGTGTGTGTGTGTGTGTGTGTGTGTGTGTATCTATATATATCTATATATATCTATATATATATATATATATATATATATATATATATATATATATAGATATTTACAAACACACACACACACACACATACATACATACACACAATAAGAATAAGTAACCACAGCTAACAAAAAAAAACAAATAGAAACTAACTTGAGCTATGAGAGATAAACTAACTAACATAATCTATAACGGAAAACTAACTAATATGAAAATCATATCTATTAATAGAAAGTAAAAAGAAAGAAAGTGAAAAAAAGAAAAGAAAAGGAAATGGAGTGAAAAGTGAGATGATTTTTAGGTTGGTTTATAAAAGAGAAAGTAACAAGAAAGAAACGTAAAAGTTTTCTTTTCTCATGTTTGGTTGTGTATGTATATAAAATGAAATAAATATCCCTAATAAAATAAAAAAGTAAAAATAACAGCAATATGGTATTTTGAGTAAATAGAAGCACCTTTCTTATCTCTTTTCATCAAAATCTGATAGATTACAAAACTGTTGGGCCTCACTTATTTTATTTCCCTTCATTCTATATAGAACGAATACCAAACAACAAAAGGATTTTATTTTGACTTTCTTTCTGTTTGCTTCAATCCCTTTAGATAGGAAAAAATGAAAGAAAAGAAAGATAAAAGAAATCCACTTATTTGATTATATAGAAAGTAAAAGAAAAAAAAAGATATACAATAAAAATGCATAAATAAAGAAAGAAATGTAATATAAATATAGGCATTTTTGTCATTATATTAAAAAGGCATATTTCTTTCACTTTTTTGTCCAAAAAGGAATAAAACCTAAAAATGCAACGGGACCACAAGTCGCATTCCTTTGTCTCCTTCCACCAAATGAAGAAAGAATTATTATTTTTTTAACTTTTTCTACCTTCCTTAATCTGTCTCCATTGTTCTTGATGAGAAACAAGCGTAAATCATCAATTGACTTGGGATTTTTCAATTTAAAATTTTGAATACCAATCCAATATTGCTCCTTGACATCTTTTTTCAATTATATATATAATTTAGGCTTCTTTGATCATCTGTTTGATTTTTAATTCATCAATTTTTTTTATTAGTTGTTCATCTATTTGGTTTGATGGTTTGTAATTTGTTTGATTTATTTTCCCTTTTTATATCTAAATCCATTCATGTTTATTTTTAATATTAACTATCAATATCATTGCTTTTGTTTTTCCTATAACAAGTGGCGAGACTATTTTGGTAAATTTAACAGTTAAATGATTTTCAGAACTTTGTGTCCATATTAGGGAATCAGGGGACTAAGGATGGTTAGTTGGTTAGGTTAATTCGCAAACATATGCATTTGGATATAATCCAACTCATAAATGATTTCAGTTAAATTTCTGTAAGTTGGGTTGTAGCCTTGTGGGTTGTAAAGCTCCCAACCCAAAAAAACAAGGCTTAACCTACAAATAAAAATGTGGGCCTTGTTATTCCCGCCCTAATTTTTACTTTTTTCACCCCTATTTTTGTTTGTACTTTTTCTCTAAAAAATATCCCTTAACGAAAATTCATTTTTGTTGTGTATTGTACATAACAAAAATGCATTTCTGTTATGTATAGAGAGCGAAGCCCTTACACAACGGAAACACATTTTCGTTGTTCACAATACATAATGAAAACACGTTTACATCATGTATTTAGCATACATACACAACGAAAACGCGTTTTTGTTGTGTATTTGAAAATTAATTGCTTATGTTTTTTAAATTCATTTGTTTTTTTAGCCACGACTTTCAATGGTTCACTAACACAGTAGGGTACGCATTTGAATTGGTGCAATCTAGACCCTTGATTTGTTGTGTACAATCTCAACCATTTATTTTTCTAACGCACAGGACAAATTTTTTAATGATTCTTTGACGCATGAATAGGGCACACATTTGAATCGGTATGATCTGAACCCTTGATTTAGTCGGTGCAATCTTGACCATTTCTTTTTTTGACGCATAAGACATTGCTTGTAATGATTCTCTGACACGTGAATAGGGCACATGTTTAAATCAGTGCGATCTGGACCCATGATTTAGTTAATGCAATTTCAACCATTTCTTTTTCTAACGCACAGGACAAAGTTTTTAATGATTCTCTGCGTGAACAGTATTTGCACTAGTATAAAAGAGATGTGTGCTCTGAAGCACTTAACATTGCCTTTCTTCACAATCATCTTCATTCCCTATTGTTTCTTCTCCTTTGAAGATGGACAGATTCCTTGTGGTGTATTACAATGATCACATGACAACAACATTTGAAGGGGTCTTGTTTCAATGTCCTCATGGTTCGAAATTTCTTACGGTCATTAAGGACATGAAAATTGCTGCTCTGAGGAAAAACATTGACGATGCGATCGAAAGTAACAGAAAAATACTTGATATTCATTACCATAACCTATATCTTTAGGGAATGACTATGTTCATTATGGGTCTATAGACATTAAACACGACAAGAATATGCCAAGGATGTTGTCCATCTTTGCCGTAGGATGCAATTAGTGTCAGTGCCCTCAGGTGCAGCATGCGCTCCATGTTGCAAACAACTATCTTTCATTGTGCCTACAAAAAAGAATGCAAACTTTTATTAAAAAAGGTTTCATTGTCATAAAAAAAAACACATTATAAAGATATGGATACTTACCTTGCATGAATAAGTGTTGCTAGACAAAGACTTCGTCATAGGTTGATCATGCCCAAGCTGCTGCACAGGAAGTCACGAAGGGCCTCACAGAGGATCTCCCGCCACCGAAGGAATCAAATATGGATGAGAAACGTGGTGAAACCACTCCAGGTAGTCATCGGTGCAAGTCCAAGAAGCCTTTTGCGACACATCCACTCTTTTGTCTGCCATGTGCTTTTGCCAATCATCCCAGCCATCAAATTGGCTGGTAAATGACAAAAAGTCAACAGATGAGGGGCGAGGGATCTACTGGATATACCCAAACCGCCTGAACATCTTCTCTAATAGATGGGCACGTGTATGGGTACCACATCTGATGAAGCCTGAATAAAATGAGATCGCCTGCAATGGTTAGACGACCTTATGTGCGTCATATGGCACCCATACAATGTTGTCTAATTGCAGTTAGTCTTGTGCTTGCTTAGTTCCCAGTGCAAGACCCGTACCCCTTATGGCCTTCCACCGACAAAGATGGGGAAGCTACTCTGAATAAGGGATGGTAAGCTTTCGATCCACGATGGTGGGGAAGTGCTCGTAAATCTATGCATGTAATCGGTAATTATAAATTACATAAGCAAAGTAAACTATAAACAAATATCTACAAAAAATACAAAATCATACAATTAGTGGGCTCATATATCCTCCAAACTGCACCGTAGATCAGAGTCTGTAACGATGAGTTGGTTATAGAGGTACGCCAACGCAGAGGAACCCTAAGAGTACCTGTCGCAAAATTGAAGTTCATGAAAGAGGTCTAGGTAGTATACTTGCACATGTGTTGAGCTTTTGTCAGCGAATATCGTGTAGCTGACAAGATATAACAAATATGCTCTCATAGCATATGTGATCTCCTCAACTACGATGCATGTGCCGTATGTGTCCCTCATCCACTGCAATGTTAATCGAGCTCCTTTTGCAGTCGTAGCATATGTGTCAACATACATAACGTCGAGCTCACTCACCAGTAACTCTACGGCGTCATCACAAATATAATAGGAGTGCTTGTAGACCTTACCTATAATAGGCAAATGCAAGAGAGATGACACATCATTTAGAGTGATGGCCATCTTTCTTACTGACAAGTGGAAGGAGCTAGTGTCCTTATGCCACTACTCAATAAAGGCACATATAATGCCCTTGTTGGTAGTAGTATATTGTGCCTCTAAAAAAAGGGCGAGCCTTGAACTTTGCACGAATTCTGCAAACTGTTGGTGCATAGGCATCGACAATACCTTACCCCTATGGTTGATCAGCCTGATCTTAGGGCAAGGCTGTCCAAATCATATATGTCAAGCAACATGGTCCTTATAGGACCTAAGCTAAGACAAGTATGTAGGACCTCCCCCAAATGGAGGTCCAACAATGCGCTCGGCTAAATCAACTAGCCTGAGATACCTTTGCCTTCGGTGCCTTAGCCTCTAGCTCAGGTACGTCAGCATGTACCTCTTCCTCCTGCTGCTGCTACATGTGTAGCCTGTCTAGCCCAACGTGCAAATGCAGTCAGTGGTGGGCACCTAGATGTGCCTGGCACATCTAGCGAAGGGCTTTGTCTAGGACGAAAGACACCAAACCTCATGTGTGGCATAATGAATCTGAAATAGTAATATAATTTAACAATTATATAATAATTAATAGCAAAATATAATCAACATTATTAATTAGAAATATTCTAAAAAATTATTTAAAATTAATAAATTATTAAAAGAGAAAAATAAATTAAATAATATATAAATAATTTAAAAGACAAAAATTAATTAAAATAAATTATTTAAATTATTTAATTTATATAAATAATTAAAATAAAAAATAATTTTAAAATTACACAATACATAATGGAATCGCAATTCCGTTATGTATCTTGTTGTTATGTAATACATAATGGAATTGCGATGTCTTTATGTATCTAAGGAAGATACAAAATGGGATTGCGATTCCCTTTTGTATCCAGCCTGAATGCACAACAAAATCACGATTCTATTGTGTATCAATACACAACATAATAACGATTCCACTAAATCTAAAACTTTTAAAAAAATGGAACTCACCTTCGACAACAACGATGAGCTTCCACAGCTCACCAAGATTAAGGGAGCAAGAGGGAAACGAGAGTTGAAGGAGAGCGAGAGGGCAAAAGGGAAGGGAAGTGAGGGGAGGGGAAGGGGTGGGAAGTTTTTAAAAGTGGGGGGGAGGGGAAAGGGTAAGGGCAAGTGTGTCTTTTTTTTTATGAAAAAGTTGGGGTGAAAAAAGTAAAAAAAAATTAGGAATAACAGGGTCATAAAAATGTTAGCTCCCTCCTTTGTCGGCTACAGAATCCAAAAAATACAAAGAATGCACAACTGGATTTTTTTCCCTTAAAAGCATTATTTTTGGAGTTAAAATTAAGCTTAGAATAAAGGAAGCTTGTGTGAGAGTGTTACCTAGCTGTTGTCTAAACCTTGACTCTTCATAGCTGCATCCAATCTCCACTTGGAGCTACCAATAAGAGGCAAAGAGCTCAATTTCAACTTTCACCCAAACATAAACATGTTTGGATTAACTTCTCCATAAGCACTTATAAAAGAAGAAAATAATAAATAAAATAAAATAAAATTCTCCATAAACTAAAATTAGTTTATGCATAAGTTAAAAATAAGCTTTTGAAAAAATTAATATGAAAAGACTTTTAAAAATTAGGTTAAACATAAGCTAATTTTAACTTATGGAAAAACTTATTTCATTTTCTCCTTTTATTTTCTTCACCTATAAGTGTTTATAGAAAAATTTATCTTATTATCTCTTATAATAAGACGAGATAAGGTTTTGGTACGTAATCACTATTTTTTATTTGTTTGTGATTTTGATTATCGAAGAATAGGAGATGTCACAATTGTGCATAGTCTCACTCTGTAATTATTTTTACTTCATTTGAGACATTAATTACTTTTATTATTGATATATCATCTGTATGTTTGTTTCATTTGATACTTAACACATGTACTAACAAATTTTAAATTTCTATTTTCATAAGTGAATTATTTATGTGATATAAATTGAAATTCAATAAAATCCCATATGCGTGAGCTGGGTTGATTTAGGTCAAAGGAATAAAAGTTTTTTCAAACCCAACCAAATCCATTGCTGTGATGAGAAGATTGAGTAAAATAACACCCACCCAATATGCACCAACAAAATAGAAAAAGAACAAAAAAAGAAAGCAAAGAGCTCCAAAAACTAACTAAGTTCAACTCATGTTTTCCACTAATTCAAATGCTTTTATTTTTATTTTTATTTTTTCTGTAAGTGTTTTCTTAAAGTGCTTACTCAAATGACATTTTGCTTATTTTAGACTGCAGCACTTACGACATCAAACTATTTATTAAAATGGGGTAATGAGGTTGTTGAAAAGAAGATAAAAGGTTAAAGTGCGGCTCAAGCAATTTGACATATATTCAATCAGAGTTTCTTGGGAAAAAAATACCAATTAAATTATACCCATTGATTATTCATCCTTTTAATTACATATGAATCTCTACTCTTGTGGTTAGTTTGCTAAAGAGGTAGATGTAAAAATTTCATCTATCATTTTCAATACAAATTTTCTAATAAAGTTTATCCATGTGTTTTTAACACTATTTTTACCCTCGTATCAAATTGATCGTTGAAGTCTATGTATGTCATTAGATTTAAGTAGCTTTGTTTCCAAATTTTGATTTTCACACTCGCGCTCCATTCAAATAATTAAATTAATATATTTTAATTTTTATATAATTTAAAATATTATATTATAAATTTAATTTAATTCTATAAAAAATAAAAAATATTTTAAATGAAAATATGGAATTGAGAATGAGTGAAACTCAAACACTTAATGTTAGATTGTATTCAAATATCAAGGTCCTAGTGATTCTATTGGTCAGTCTTTGTTAGGTCTTAGTTTGCTTTCTTTTCTGATGTCACAATAAATTAAATAAAATAATAATAATAATAATAATAATAATAATGAAAGCGAGGGGAGCTTTTTGATAACGTTGATAGCCACCCTTACGGACTATGCTGGTGAACCATAAGCATTGGCGGCCACATGTTTGTGCGGTGGTGCCAAAGCAGTTTAACAATGTAGTACAATGATGATATTTATATATTTGTGCACTGTTTTTTTTTTTTTTTTTTTTTATCTCTTCCTGTTAAATCAGATTATTAATTACATACAACTCTCTCTCCCTGTTTGGTATGCGAGATTGTTAAAGATAGAAGAGAAATTTTGTCTTTTTTAAAAAAAAATAAATTATGGTTTGATTCAATAGAAATGATAATTTTTTTTTAAAATATTTTATAGGTTTCATTGAGTATAATTTTTCTTTTCTCTTTTTATTCAAACTAAACAATCTTACAATATAATTTCTAACCTATTTTCTTTTTATTTCTCTCAAATCAAATAACTCAAAATTTCACTTTATTTCCTATTTATTTGTCTCCTTAACTTATTTCTTACCTATTTCCATCTATCCAATTTTTCTCCTATTCTCTTCCTTCTACCTTCTACACCAAAAAATAAAGTATGTATTATATACCAACCAATCAACCATTATTCATGTAATCCCATAAACCATGCAGGGTAGAAGGAGGCCCATCATCATGCAACAGAAACCATAACACGGCGCACAAGCAACAAAACAATGCTGTATTTGGAGCTCAATACATTCATTCACCTTCATTTCAAGACTTTCACCCATCTCAGATAATGAAACACGTGCTCAATAAGAATTCTCTCTAAATTTAAAGTAACCCACCAAAGCAATTAATTTTGATTTGCTATTTTATTAATTTAATTATTTTTGTTGTTGTTACGTGATAATAAAGGTCCTATTATTTGAATATTAAATAATTAATATATTATATATAATTATTTCTGTTTCTTATCTTTAACTTTTTTTCTATTTGTACTTTAAAATACTGTTCAAAGTTAAAGTAAACAATAAAAAAATGTCTAATACATTTTTGGTAAAAAAAATAAATCCTTGAAAACAAATAATTGAACAATAATCCTTTTATATTGATAATGTACAACATAACAATTAACCGGTGTTTGTCGGCTTTCTTTTGAACTAAAATTTACAGCCTGTTTGGCAGGCTAAAAATAGTGTAGAAAAGAGAAGAAAACAAAGTGTACGAATTTATCTAGTTTGGTAAACTATAAATATTGAAGAAATATTTGAAAAACGAGTGGGACTCACGTCTATATAATTTCATGCTAAAATGCAAAGAAATGCACGGATATGAACTGTAGTGCACGTTTCTTGCCAAAAAATAATCGATTGTTTTTGTTGATAATAGATTATCACCGATACTAAAAATTGATTTTTCACACCTTTTGAATATCTGATAATCAATTATTTCTCACACAATCAATTATGTGTATACATATATATACAAAATCGCTTATGTAAGACCATAATTGATTATTTGTATAGCAAAGAATAAAATCGATTATACCCCTCCCTATAATCGATTCCCCCCTTCCCCATATTGAATGATTGTCTATATAGTATAATCAATTAGTCTTGACATGTGTATACATAATCTCATTACTAGTGTGTTTGGATTGAGTCAATGATCCACGTTTTGTAGCAAATCTACGTCCAAATTTTAAAAATGACACAGAAGCTAGTATTTGTGGCTTCACAGTTGACGCACGTTGAGTGTGGTAAACGCCCAACCAAACATGCATTACATTAGATTACATACATCTATATAATTGATTACCATTTACCCAACGAATTTTTTTTTTAATTATAAAAAATTTATTTTTATTTTTAATTATAAAAAGATATTTTTATAATAATTTTTTTTAAAACCAAATAACCTCAAACAGTTAACTCCCACCCTATTTATCTTCAACCAAATAACATCTATTTTAGTTCTATTTCTTATCTATTTCTTTTTCTCTCCATTTCTTTCATACTTATTTTATCTTTCTCTATTTCTTTCCTCTTTACAACACACAACGTTAGATTAGATTAGGAGAAGGTTTGTCCTCGTATAAAAGTAGAAAAAATCACCAACTTCAATAAAAATTTATAATATGATATTACACATTGCTTACTTATTAGTGAGAGCTGTATGAAATCAAACTCTCAAGTCCTAATTTCGTGGGAACAGAAACTTCACCAGGTAATTGGTATAGTGCTCATAGATTTAATTTTTTTTTTTTATAAATAGATTTAAATTCTTTAACCTGACACAATCTTTAAAACATTTATCAGGGTTACCAAACTGTACAAAAAGTTATCGTAATTATCACAAAACAATTAAGAAATTAATAATTTTTGTACATAACTACATATCGATTGGTATTTAAATTAGAGAGGTGTTAGTAATATATTCTTTTACATACTACTCATTAGGGTCGGCCAAGTGGTGGGAGTTAGAATAGTATGTATGAGGTGATAAGTTTTAACTTCGGCACAACCATTGTATACACAAAAAAAAAAAAAAAAAAAAACTCTTTTAGACGGAATGGGGAGAAAAATTAAGGTGCTTTATGTAATAAAAAAAATTCTTATTTTTGCATTTTTTTTATTAAAAATATTTATGTGTGTGTGTGTATCCTTTTACTTTCTATACAATCGAATAAGTAGAAGGGAAAGTTTTAACCTTCTTTCTTTTCATTTTTTTTATCAAATAACCTACAAAATCATCTCACTTTTATTATTTTTTTCTTTACTTTCTCATTCCTTCTTTTCATTCTTTTACCTAAACCAAATATACCTTTAATGAGTCTCGTGTGTTAAAGAACATGTTACTAATAAATTCTCATTAAATTATTCTAACCATCTCCTCATTAATTATTATCTCTAGTCCTATATATCCATGGAGGACAACATTTAGAAGCAATTTCTTATGTTTTTTTTATATTATTCTTCAATCAAAATTAAAGTTTTAATAATTTATATTTGTCTTTAATATAAACTTTTATTACGTGAATTAGCGAATAAAACTTAGATTCTAATTGAAAAACAATATCAAGTTTTATTCATATAAAAATGTTTTGAAAAGATTGTCATGTTCCTTTTTTCAAAAGATCCTTTTAAATTGTCTCCTACATTATTGTTAT
Organism: Spatholobus suberectus; assembly: GCA_004329165.1. Taxonomy (NCBI): domain Eukaryota; kingdom Viridiplantae; phylum Streptophyta; class Magnoliopsida; order Fabales; family Fabaceae; genus Spatholobus; species Spatholobus suberectus. The sequence goes on along the minus strand of CM014730.1, from coordinate 66,023,597 downwards.
TTTTTTCCAAAAAATACACTTAATTATTCAGGAAACAATAAATGCTATAAATTTAATTTCTGAACTCTCTCTCTCTCTAAAGATGATAGCGGAAGGTGACTAAGTTACAACATATCATTCACTATGACTCTTCGTATGAAATGCGCACACTGTTTTTTACTCGGCCTTCCACACTCCTCCACCTGTGAGCTGCAAAGTGCAAAGGATGCGTACATTAATTGTAATGAAAGTTATGCTCATGTTCGACATATGATTCATGTGTATATCATGTTCAAGACAAAAGAAAGCAATATTCCAATTCATGTCCATAGGCATTTCATTCAGTGCCTAAGAGGATAACGTGTGTAGGATTAATACACACAGATTTATTCATGGCTTCCTGCGCTTTAACAAAAGATGTTACCTTATTAGGCTAGGCTTTTGTTTTTGTTTTTGTTTTTCTTTAAAAAGAATTAAAATTTTAGAATTAAAATTTTAATTTCAAAATTTAAATCTGAAATAGGTTATTAATGGAGATAAAATAATTAATTAAAATAAAATAAAATAGAATGATAAGTCTCAATAATTTTAAAAAAATCATACAAATTGTTGACAAATTTTATTACTAACTAAATTAATTACATTTCTAAATTATTGTGGAGTAGTTAAAAAGTTCTTGCATTAATAAAAACCCGAAGTAAGCAACTTGAATTGAATTTGGATCCTCTGCAACAGATTTCTCTTCAACATCTTTTTATCTTTCTCTAATTTTTTTATTTCTTTATTTTCTTTCAACATGTATTTATTCTCTCTCTTCCTTTCCTTTTAATTTTTTTGGTTGGAGAGACAACACTGCAGAAGGGGATCTGTTTTGACTTGAATTGGATTTGAATGCCATTCTTGTACTGGTATAATATATTCGGTCTTCAAAACTTTAAATTAATTAAGACAAAAAAAATGATGCACTCTGAGAAACAAAAATAGATACTAGCAAACTGGAGCATCAATCAAGCTAGTGGTCTTCGCTCTACATGAAATTGTCGATCCTCCAACCAAAAAAAAAGAAAGAAATTATACCATATTTTAGAAAAATTATTCTTTTTTATATTTTTTAAAGAACTTATAAAAATGAGCCAAATCCAACATTACCTGTTCTAAAGAACTTCCTTTCATATTTTTTGCAACTTTAATAAAACAGTAATTATACTATTTAGCTTTCAATCATTCATTTAACATATTCTTATTTTAGACGACTTTATTTGACTTTTTCTGCTGAAACACACAATCACACCACTCAACTTTCAACGCCATTGACACCTTATCAAAGTTGAAAACTCGAAAGCTCTCAAAAAAAGGTGCCAACCATATACCCACCATTACCAACGAGTCACCACCACAGCCACATAGAAAGGCTGAGGTGAATAGAAAGATGTCTATGTGATGAGTGGGGTCCATGTTTGCTTATCCTATGCAAGCATGCGACCACACCCACAACTTTGGATGATAAAAACGAAAGGCTAAATGCTGATATTTAAAACGTACCAGACAACCAAATCTTTATCAAAGGAACAGCGAATATGCCCAATTCACGGTGCAGAAACACCCTGATTCTCCACCATCCCCCTCTTTTTCTTTATAATAATATATAATATTTTTTGTAAAGTATATATATATATATATATATATATATATATATTGTTACCCAGAATATCTCTAGCCAAAAGTTAAAGATTAATTCTTCGAGATATGGAGATTCATTTAAGAAGTTAACTCTTCTTAATAGATATTCTTCTATATGTATAGATTTGAAATTAAACTCCTGATTATATATACTTAAGGAATATAGTTATTTGTCAATTATACTACACCATGTTAATTTTGTAAAATATATACTGTTTGCTTGCATTGTACTGATTAAATATTCAACTCATTACTTTTATAAAAGCTATATTAATTTCCATTAACACGCTGACATTTCCCACCAATTATATAACAATAGCAACTTTCAACGTCAAGGATCACTGGATCAGAGATATTTAAGTTTCTTAATGTTGTAAGTTTAGCCTTTCATGATGTTAGGTTTTTGTAGCCCTACCCATAGTTTTGATTAGGTCAATCATAACCTGCGATCACTTGCGCACATGCCTCATAGTCGATGCTTGATCCCTGCCTACAGTCTACACCTACCAAGGAGCCCGTTAGTTTGGAAGAGCCTTTCTGCTTCCTAGACATAATTTTTTTTTTTTAAATATAAAATTTGAGGAGTTGCATAATCGATATCGTTAAAAAGTTATTTATTAAATTAACTATCAATCTTTTAAATTTTTGGGGTGTATGCAATCTTAATTGTTTTTATTTTGATATTTTACATTGTACGAATCGTATGTGGTATTCATTTGACTGTTTGAATAATATATCTATGTGTGATGACTCGTTATAAACAGAGATTTGATTCAGAGTAAACACGTAAAAAAACTGTAAAGTAATGAAGAAGGAATACATTGAAAAAAGGATTGATACTATTCTTCAATCAAAATATATACTGTATTTGTTTCATATTATTTATTTCATCTGGTTCTTAATATAAGACACTTGTAACAAAATTACACAAATCAATAAAAATAGTTAAATTAGTTGGTTTTATTGATTTTTTTTAAAAAATTATAATGTACCAATTTTACACTTGTTAATCGTCATTAATTTGTTGTGGGTGATGTGAAGACAGTAAAGTCTAAAAACATTATGTACCACTATCAAATAAAGCCACAGATATTCAAAGTTTTTAATAAGGACAAATAATGAAAAAAAAAAGTTAAATGTTTCATAGAAATTATAAATCGCCTTATAAAAAGAATCACCAATACCTTCTAGATAATACCTTATATTATGGACAAGAGAAAGTATCTTTTAAGGTAATGTTATACTTTTAAATATTATAAATTACATAAATTATTATAATAAAATGATTTTTTAAAATAAATTTTTTTATTAAAATAGTTAGAATGTAGTTGTTAATCTATTTAAGTATTTAGGTGAGTTATCAATATATGAAGGATTATTGAAAAAATAATTAATACTTTTTAAAAATTTTAAAATGACAAATATTTTAAAATAAAAAAATAAACATGCAAAAGGAATGAATAATATGAAAGGAAGAAAGTAACTCATAAAATATGAATACCAAGATATTAATTTTAATTAATGAAGTGAGATGGTGATCTCACTAGTAAAATTTAACAATAACTATTGAAATGAGATATAATGCTCACTAAATTTTTAATTAAAAAATAATATCATCGATACTATGACACGTATTTTCAAATCATTTGATGTTATTATATTTTTTTTCAATGGATAAATATTATATTTTCATTTTCTAAAATAATAATGGTAATATTTATACATTTGATTTTTACTTCATTTTTTTTTTCTTACTCTTTTAGTTACATCACTTCATTTACTGCATGTTTCATTTCTGATTTTTCTCATCATGTCCACACGAAACGAGTATTCGACGATCATTTTCCTTCCCAGAGTTGAATTGTGTCCATAATTATTATGGGACATTAAATGCTAAAGGAACGTAGGGGACACGTCTGGTCTCGTGCTTACCGAGGCAACATTCCATGGCCCAATATTGGACGGTCCCGATTGGTGGATACTGTCCCCCGAACGAAACACCACCACCAACACTTCGACGACAACAATCCACATCCATAGTTACGAGTGCGAAACACACTATCTTTCCTTCCCCACGGTATAGAGTAACCCTAGTAAGTTCAGTGTACGGCAGCGCCCACCACCAAAACAAACACAACAACAACACAGTTAAACTTAAACCCTACCAAAGCAATAGCAAAGCCCCCCCTCCCTCTATCTCTATATATCACCCAAACCTCCCCAAGTCTCTTTCTCTTTCTCTCTATTAGAACTCCCACATCAGAAACAGAAACTCAACACACACCCTCACCCTCTCTTGTTTTAGTTCCTCATCGCATCTACTATCTATTAATCTTATAATAAATATATTACAGATTATAGATATAGTCTAGCTAGAGATATATCTATTTTCTTGTTCCTTGCATGGACTGTTAAGATGTCTCGCACGTGCTCACAGTGCGGCAACAACGGCCACAACTCACGGACATGCACCGACGGTGGCGCCGCCGCTTCCGGCGGCGGGTCTCCCAGGGAGAACGGCATCATGCTGTTCGGCGTGCGAGTCACGGAGGATAACTCGTCGTTCAGGAAGAGCGCTAGCATGAACAACCTCTCCCAGTACGACCCGGACTCCAACCCCGCCGACGCCGGCTACGCCTCCGACGACGTCGTTCACGCCTCCGGCCGCACACGCGAGCGCAAGCGAGGTAAGTAATTGACGATCACTCCTCCGATAAGTACTTGATTTGGCGCTGTTTGGTTTGAGGGATTAATTAATTGATTGAGTGTTTGGATTGGTGAACGAAGGTGTTCCTTGGACGGAGGAAGAGCATAGGTTGTTCCTCTTAGGGTTACACAAAGTCGGGAAAGGAGATTGGAGAGGAATTTCTCGAAACTTCGTGAAAACTCGCACACCAACTCAAGTCGCTAGTCATGCTCAGAAGTACTTCCTCCGCCGCCACAACCAGAACCGCCGGCGCCGGAGATCTAGCCTTTTCGACATCACCACCGATACGGTATTTTTAATTTCAATTTCTTCTACTACTAATAGTATCATTTTGGATAAAACCAGTTTAATAGATGTTTTTAGTGTTGTTGTCCGATTGAAATCAAAGTTTTATTTTGCTAATTTGTGTGGACTTTTAATGCAAACCTATTTTATTTATAGAATCCCACAAAAAATACCTATGGTCCTATACAACTTCATCTAAGTTTAGTATTATGATTTATTATTGGATTTAATTATAATTGATTTTTATTTTGGAATTTTAGGTGATGGAATCTTCTACTATAATGGAAGAAGAACTAGCTCAGCAGGAAACGGTGGCGGCGCCTAGCCCCGCCGCATATCCGCCGTCACATTACGGTTGTTTTCCCGGGGCGGGTTTTCCGATGAGTTTGACTCCGGTGGTGTTGCCGGTGAGTGGTGACAGACTAGCCAAGCCGATCAGGCCGACGCCGATTTTGCCGGTGCCTCCGTCTTCGAAGATGGCTAATTTGAACCTGAAAGAGAAGGCTTCTCCGACTAATCTCATTGAGCCTTTACCGTTGTCGTTGAATCTGCCGCCGCCGCCGCCGCCGCGGTCTCAGGATCAGTCGCCGGCAAGTAGTGGCCACTCGTCGCCGCCGTCGTCGTCGTCATCGGCGGCAGCTTTTCAGGCTATGTCTGCAGGGAAGTTCGGCGGTGGTGGGGATAGTATTATCAGCGTTGCTTGAATTGAAAAGAAGGAAATAAAAAAATAGTGCCATTAAGTTGTTAATTAAGTGTGGTCTTTTGAAGAATGTGTTGTAGATTTATTAATTACGGAAGATATTACAGGTAGGAGGGAGGGGATATTTGAATTAACGAGTAATATGATCGTAATTATGATTCAAAAAAATAAGAGGTTAGGTTATGTAGGTAATTAGGCAATTTAATTGCTATTTTCAATGTACAGGTTTAGATAGATGGGTTGTCATATTCTCTAGCTGTCGTGGGATTCTTGTTTCTATTTGTATGGGGGAGTGTGACCGTGAAATGATAGGGTACCGGGTACTCTTGGTATGCTATTGGTCTGTGTAGTGCCAACGGGGTCTTTAAAATATTAGCTTAGACAGAGGAATATATTATGCTCACCGTTCTATTCATGAGCACATGCCATTGAGCATATTTCTTGTGTTTGGGTTGTTGCGTTGAGTAACTATTTTTCCTAACATGCCAAATCCAGTTTTAATTCCACCATAAGTTTAGCGATGGGAATGGACTAACACTCGATTGTTGAAAGTAGTGCAACAAAAGGTCTTGTTAAAATTGGAGATAATATTTATTATAAATTTAAGGGTCTTGCTAACTATTTTCTCTAGTCTTGAATATAAGTAAAAAAAAAAAAAAGTCATGTACTCCTTTTAGTCTCGAATATAAGTAAAAAAACTTTGGGTGTTAGTCTCAAATATAAGCAAATTTAACTAATTTTATCTTATTTAATGAGACTATCCCTAAATTCTTATTCATTATTGAGATTCTATTTTCAATGATTCTATTTTATTCTTAATATCAAGTTTCAATAAAAAACAATTTAGGAAAAAATATTATTTTCTTAATGGGATTAGTAAAATTAAATGTTACTAACCAACTTTCTTAGGTCCTGTTTGGGGTGGTTGCGAGTTGCAAGTTTTTTGTTTTGAAATTGAAATTTGAAAAAAAAAAAAAACCTGTTTGGATAAATAAGGGTTGAAATGGTTTTTAAACCAAATTTAAAACCAATTTAACTCAATTTTAGAAACAACAAAACAAGGTTTCTTACTTTTGGTTTTAAGTTTTTAACCCATTTCAACATCCTTCCACTTCCACCCTTAATATTTCACGCATACACTGTTTATGTCTGCCAAGCCTTTTAATGGTGCTCCTTTGTCAGACAATGATGCTCTCGTTGAAGAATTTATTGGGATTCAATGGCCAACCCTCACTGGGATTCAATCTTTGTTGCTCCTTTCCCCTCCCACCATGTTTTTGATGACCGCAAATCCAATTGCTAACCTTCGCTAGGATTCAATCTTTGGTGACCCTGCTTAGTGACTCCAAGTTTATTCTAATCTCGATTATATCAAGTACCCTTAGTGGCGCTTTGATGTTGGCGCATCTGCAGGGCACAAGGGATGAGGGTGAGACGTATAGTTGTTTGAAAAGGATTGGTACTACCATAGTTTGATGTTGGTTTTGGGTGTGTTTGTAAGGATGGTTCTTGTTCATGGAATGTTGTGGCTCAGTTGCGATGAAGCAATGATGCGATGATGGTTTGTCTTACGCAAAAGTTGTAGAGATTCATGGCTGTTGGAGGCGTGAGGAAACAATTTGTATTGGTGCATCGGCGCCTCACTGGTGCGGCGAGCTTGGAACAAGGTTGATGTGAGGTGGTGCTAATGTGCTGTGGTTCGAAGCATGGTGCTGGTGTGGGATGATGTGCAACAACAAGGTGTTCTGTTTTCCTTTTTTTTCATTTTTTATTTTTTATTATGTATTTTGTTTTCTAGAACAAAAACTACTATGAGATTAGTGAAGATACAGTGGTTGCCTTGCAGAAGCGATGTTAATCTTGGTTCACCATTGCTGATATATTGTTAGTAGCTACAGTTAAAATGCTATTGGTAATGAAATTGTAAAAGAAAATTATAAGACTGATAACATTTTTTTAAAACTAGAAACAAAATAAAATAAAATAAAATTGGAAACTGAAAATTGGTTTTAGTTTTTAAAAATATAAAAACTTAAAACTAAAAACTACCTCAAACGGAGCCTTAATTAACTTAAGTTAGTTTTTTTTTTTTTACTTATATTCGAGACTAGGAAGAATATGTTGGTCTCAAATATAAGTAAATTTCAATTAATTTCACTCTATTTAATGATCTCATCTTCAAAATACCCTTCATTTAATTGAAATTGTACTTTCAATTATCTTTTTTTATATTTGATATAAAGTTCCAATGAAAGGTAGTTTAGGAAAAGAGTTTATTGTTTAATTGAAACTAGTAAAATTAAATGATGCTAACTAATTTTCTTAATTAGTTAAGTTAGTTTTTTTTTCCGCTTATATTTGAAACCCAAGAAAATAGTGTCTTAACAGCACTAGTTAAGGAATTCAAAATATAAAGTTTTTATTGAAATTCACATTAAAAATACATTGAAAATCACAGTAAATATATATTAATGACATTTTTTAATATTTTTTTTTTTTACTTTTTATTCCTTGACCAGTACCTTAAAGGCACTTATGAGGATTTGCCTAAATTTAAAGGGAGCAAGAGGAGCAAAATTTGGTAACATAATAATGCATACATTAACTGCGGGCAGCATTCTCATAAGTACTTTCTATTATAATCTATGTTTATTTACTGCAGTCTTTAATTTGACATGAGTTAAATTAAAAGTACTACCATAATTTATAGAGATTTTTAAGTTAAGTCTATTGTTTTGTATATCATATTAGTAAACGGTAATTAGTTGAACTTTTAATTTTTAGCTCGCTTATCAAACGAGGATATATTTTAAAAAAATATGTGAATTATTATTATTATTATTTTATAATCCTAGCTATTATATGTACTCTTAATGTTAATATATTTAATGCGTATTTCTCTCAGGCTCAAATATATAATAAAAAATGAATTTATATTAATCAAGAATGTTAGTTAATTTCATTTAATTTTTTCAATTTTATTTAAAAAATAAATTTCATTCTCAAAATCTATCCTTCGTGTTAATTACTAAAAAACTTTAATTTTATGGGAACTTGTTTCAAATGAGAATACTCTTAATTTCTCCATTTTAAAGGTCACGTAATTGATATCGCAAGAACCAAAAGGGTCATTACAAATATAATCTGAATTAAATAAAGGGTATATATTTTGTGGATGATTTATTAACTAGCGCGTGGTGAATACGAGGAGAGAAGTGAAAGAAAGAAAGTCAAGAGAGAGGGAGAGGGAATTTTTCATGTTTGGTTAGAGGAGAAGGGAGAAGAGGAAATAGGTAGGATCCACAAGAAAAGTGTCTCACTAAAGTGAGCAATTCTCAAAAGGGGTAGGGGCATTTTTTTTTTTAATTATTTTAACTAGTTGGAAACATCCATTTCGTGCCTTGTTTATTTATATTTTTTATTTTTTTTAGAGCTAGATTTAGTTATATATGTAGTTGAGTATTTTTAATTGAAAATAAAAGATGGGTAAGGAATATAAATAACTATCATGATTGAATAGTTATTTTTTATAATAACTATTATGATTGAGGGGTGGTATTCAGAATCAGTTAAAGGACAAAATAGTCTAAAACATGTGTACACCAAAGATGGGTATCTCCTTTATTATATTAGTATAGATATTAAATTTTTTTTTTATAACATAACAAATATAAAAAATTAAAAAAAATTGTTAAGAAAAACATTATAATAAAAAATAAATTTCTTGGTTAAATTAAATATAATTATTATTATAATTTTTTTATAATTTACTTATTTTTTCAATTTTCATTTTTTTTATCCAAACAAATAGAGAAAACTTTTTTTCACTTTTTCTCTTTTATTTTTGCCTATCTAAATAATGCATTTTTCCTATTGTATTTCTATTCTAATTTTTTATCTTCCTATTATTTTCGTTCTAATCTTTCTTTCTTATTTTATCCCTTATGCAAACTTAGTGAAAGTCTTGAGTCAAAATATTCATACTGTATTTCATATTACCTTGTAATATGACAAAACGAAAAATTCAGTCCTATATTACGTTTCATATTACCTTGAACATCGTGTCCGTACCAATTAATAAGTATATATTTTCTAATGTCAGTCACTACCAAATGTGAATAAAGTTGGACTCCATTGACTTCATCAAATCACAAAAAAATCGAGATACGAATTTGTTATGTAATAATCACTAAATTTATGTACATGTAAACCTTAGATTTAAAGAAATAATAACAATAATAAGTTAAAGAATGTCAAAACTTAAATATATTCCTTAAATATTTTTATATTATTTTTAGTTAAAATTAGAATTTTATTTTAATAACGTATGTTAAGTTTTAATATAAATATTTATTAGACAGATTATTTATGTAAAACTTCAATTTTTATTAAACATAATAACAAAAACATCTAAACTATATACATCTAAATTTTAGCTAATAAATAAAGGGTATCGGTATTAAGCGCGCGCAAGGAATTAACCAATTGGGAACTTTAAGATATATAAAGATCGGACAAAGAAGTTTGGTGACATGACTGGCTTGACAATTGATTTGTTGGCTTGTAGCCCTCCAATGTTCACCGTTTTCTGATAATGTTGATTAGTTAATTGGTTCTATCTAGGTTGAAAATTAATCTAGCAAAGTAATGACAATAGTCAATAAATATAAATGCAAAAAGTATATTATTATGTGATTACACTTGATCAAAGAAATTTGAATTCTTGTTTTCAAAAAAAGTTGAAAAATATCAGGAAAATATAAGAAAAACAAAAACACACGGCTAAATATATGCGACTAGCAAGTGGTTACTTGGCCAAACTAGTGGCCTCATCAGTCATCACCATTTTGAATTTGCCCACACTATAGCAGAAAGAAATATCGATATCTGCATGTTCAGAATTCATTCATTAAACATAAACAAACAAGAGGTATATGTTGTCTAAACTGCTTATTCTTTCTTTTGAGAACCTTTTTTGTTTGCTAAATTAATTAGTATAGTATCTGGGTTAAAATTAAATTAAAAATAATTAAAATATAATTTATATATTAATAATTTCATTAAATAATCTGTTATCTTCTACATATTTATATTCGTTGGACATGATATGACTAAAAAAGTTTAACACAATAAAAAAAAAAATAATAAAGCTCAACAAAAGTGTTTAATAATGAAAACAAAAGTAAAAAAAAATAAAAATACCAAGTATATTAAGTTTGAGAAAAGAATTTGAAATAAATAAAAAAACATTTTAAAATATCAGATAATTGTAAATTATAAAAAAATAAATACATTAAATAGAATTGTATATAACAATTACTGGGGATGAGATAATGTTCCTAAGAAAAGAACTCAAATAAAAACTGAGAAAAATGATGAAAAACGAAGCAAATTTGTTTTATTGAAAAGAAAATATTTGAAATTTTTAATTTTAAATATTTATAAAATATAATATTATACTTGTACGTTGACTTTAATAAATGTAAAATGTAATATCATGATATTTATTTTGAGTGGAATATCATAATATTATAAGTGTAATTATGATGTGTAATATTTAAATAGTTTTTTCATATTTGAAAATTTAAAGTTTATATACAAATATTTAAAAATTGAAATATAATGAAGTTAATGAACACTTTATTGAAGTGTCATGTTAAAAAAAATAAAAAATTAAATCATTTACAAATTAATATTTTAGTGATTCAACTATTAAATATAATTTTTTAAAAATTAATACATTATATTAATCCATTAATGTAAAGTAGTTATCTTTAATTAATAGTTAAATAACTTCTTAAGAAAGTCTTTTCTTAAGTAATAATTTTTTGGAATAATACATCCGTAGGTTCCTAAACTTTTTGGATTTTTTAAATAGGTTTATAAATTATAAAATTTGTAATTGAGTCCTTAATTTTTTCTAATTTTTGTAATCAAGTCCCTAAAGTCTACAAATAGTTAACTTTGACAAAATACTTTTTATTCTCTCTTGATCCCAGGGATCTAATTACCAAAATTGAAAAAAATTAAGGACTCAATTATAAATTTTATAGTTTAGGAACCTATTTAAAAAAATCCAAAAGGTTCATGGACCTACAAATGTATTATCTCTAAATAAAACTTAGTAATGGGAGATATGTCTTGCAATTTGTGTACCTTATAAATTTGTTCCAGGATTCATCTTTGTCCTAGAATTTAAAAGAACCACTGAGTCACCCTATACAATAAAGCATATATATATATAGCAAATTATATAAGAAAGATTAACTGGTATTTAAGGAAAAAACTGTGTTTTTAGTAGATTATTTGGCCCTATTCTTTTTGAGTCTCAAAATAAAAAGTCCAACCTGCCTGACCCACCAAGCCACTGGGTCAAACCAATTTTGACAATTCTAATTTTTAGAAAAGGTTACAACTTTTCTTTTTTTCTTTTTTTATATGTAATTATTTTAGAAAATATTATTCCCTACATTTCAAAATAAAAAAGTTTTAACACACAAAATTTTCATATTAAATAATTTTTGAACTTTTTTAACTAGGTCCCTAATCTTTTTCAATTTTTGTAATTAGATCCCTAGGTATAATTTACTAGTTTGAAAACAAACCATTAATCCCAGGGACCTTATTACAAAAATTGAAAAATATTAGAGACTCAATTACAAATTTTTATAATTCAGGGGCCTATTTAAAAAGCACAAAAAAATTAGGGACTTGCAGATGTATTATTCCTAATTTTTTTTAACTATTGTCACGTGATATGTTTTTTTATCCACATATCAAAATCACATTCTAAATAGTATAGTCAGCAATATATATGTGTATATATATATATATATATATATATATATATATATATATATATATATATATATATATATATATATATATGATAAAATATATACAAGTAAGTTGTTCTAGTGCCAAACAAACTTATATGATAAAATATTTTCTGAAACAGCTTATAAAAAATATTTATTGTTTCTTTAAAATAATAATTTTTAAATGTCTCTTTTCTCAACAATTTTTTTTTTCATTTTCGTGTTTATTATCATGTCGACTATTAATTATATAATTTAAAACATTTCTCGTAGCTGGAAAAAAAAGTGTCTTATAGTCCACCACTTCACAAATCACAACTTAATTCAAAAGACCTCTTAAGTTACTATTATTTCCCTTTTTAATCATAGAATTATTTTATTTTTATAATATATTTTTACATTGTTTTCTCAATCATGTGCATGAAGCATAGCCTGATACATCGAATTGTGGAGTGGGAGGGATGGAATATTTCTTTATTGTGTATAAAAGACACTATGTTCTTTAATTACACACCATTTCAGGTTTCTTTGATGCAATATGGAATTCATTGATCAACGGAAAAGAAATTAAACAAAATTGTACGTATATATATATATATATAAAATTTTATTTTATTTTTCTTTTTTTCTTTTATTTCGCAGTACCCTTAATAGAATCAATATCTTTCCGAATCTTTCCGTGAATTTTGTTGGTATAGTTCTCAACATTAGCATTGAAATCGTTTATTTCCTGTTCACAAAGTTTGGTACCCTCCATTTCTGGCTGCATTAGGCAGGAATCTACGTGGCTTTTTGGCCCTATGTCACTTGTGATCTTTGGCTCTTCTTCAAAAGTTTTGCTGCCGAAGTGAAGTTATCTTTGCCCACCCCACCGGGGAGCACATGGGTTTCATCTTGTGGTGGGAGGTTCGTATACATAGCCTGACACATGTTATGACAATTTCCACTAACAATATTGACATCTCTTACACTGATCTCTTGGGTCTGTTGTCCTTTTTAGCCATAACAAAGGGCACGGAAGCTACATAATAACTACTTTAGGTAGAATGCTAGTACGCAAGAAAAAAAGAAAACCAAAATGAGAATTCAAATAGTTTATGGAATAGAATAATTAATGCAAGCTTTAAAGAAAGGATTCAAAATGAAATTGTTCTTGGAGGCGTTTCTAATTGATGCATTATGTTGCTTGATTGCGTTAACGAGGCATATAATAGCTACTTCGTGGGTCGCAAGTAAAGGTAAATACGTTTGGTCATTGTCGTTGCAACTGCACATTGGATTCAAATATCTTTTCCTTCTCATTGAAGCTAATAACTAAGCATAAAAAATTACCAACAAAGAGAGAAAAGCAAAGCATTACCAACTAAAAAAGAGAGAGATCTTTTTCTTTTTTTTTTTGCCAAGTTATCTACGTTTAATTAGAGAAATAAGAAGCTGAGGATAAAATATTTCATTCCCTGCATAATATAACGTATATCTAGCCGACCAAAATATCTATTCTAACATTGGGAAAAAGTTAAATTACACTTTTAATCTTTTACTTTTATTTAAAGTCTCAGTTTATTACTTTATCTGTTTTTTAGTTGTTGTTTTTTTGTCTTTTTTTATTTTTTATTTTTTAATTTAGTCCTTTTATGTTAATTATAACGGTTTTTGATTGCTAAAAGTGATTTTTTTTTTAACTATCACTATAATTAAAATTTTGACAGAAAATATTAAATTAAAAAAGATAAAATATTAAAATTAAGAAAAAAAGTTATAAAAGGCTAAACTAAAACTTTAAATAATCATCCACCAAAGGTTGACAATAATCTTGCAAAGAGGAGAGAACCTCCTTAATTTCAGGGACCATGTAAGTGATACCCAAATTAATCTTCATTGTCTAAAGGCCTTCTCTTGATTCCCGTCAAGAATTTTGGTTCAAATTCGAAAGAAGTTTGAACTGTGCTAACAAGATATGAGTGTTCTCATAATTTGTCTTCTTGTGTTTGAGAGGGAGTGAAACCTAGCAATAGAAGCATTGATTCCCGCTGCCTCAACATCTTGAGCTGTCTTTGTTTTCCCTGCATGGATCAAGCGAAATGCACATGGCAAGTGCAGCAACCGCTAAGACTTTGTGGCCAAAATTCTAGTGTGTGCATTCTATCTATTTATCTTTATCTGTACTCTTCTCTTATTTGTTTGCATTATTTTTTAACCTTTCCATCCACTACAGGTAAAGCCACCGCTTTTGGGCTAAAGTGTGTGTCAGAATATGTACCATGTTTGTCTTGTGCGTGATTTCAAACAGTTGTTCCTAAGAGAAATGGGTACTTTCATTTTCGGGGTAAGCATTGGCATGAGCATATTTGACCCTTTCATTATGTACATTGCCTTTTGAATCATTTACCAATTTCCATCAGCTGAGGGTTGCTCTGTTACGGTGTTTCACTATTTCCCAACTCCAATTGAAGTAAAGGCCAGCCGATTATATTTATATACAGGTTCTCAGTTGCTCCATCCCCCAACCTTTTTTTTTTTTTTTCAATCTTCAATGTTCTTGAGATAACATGTTTTTTAATGGTTGGACAAAATTTAAATGCAATTCTTTAAGTGTTTTTTATATTGTTTTTTGATCAAAATTATAGTTTTACCTTAATAATCCATTAGTAAATATTTGTATTAAAAATTAGGAAAAGAAATTATCAAAGTGAAACTTTAATTTTGATTGAAAAACAACAATAAAAACACTTACAAAATTGTATCTAAATTTTGCCAATTTTTGTTGGGGTTGAGGGGAAGGAACACTACACTCTTTTTGTAGGATTTGATTCCTCCATACTAAGCAACTTACTTTAAATGGTAAAGTAAATAATTTTAGTCGTTAATGAGAAAATCAACAATTAGTATTACATCATATGTATAATAATTTATTAATAGTTTAAAATATTAATTGTTAATTTTTTCATTAATGACTAAAATTATTTATATACTTTATACTCTAAGTGAGTTTTTTTAGAATAACTAAATCTCTTTTTGTTCTAATGTAAAAAAAAAAAACGTACCAAAAAAAAAACTCTTTTTGTTATCATCTTAAATAACACTTTGTTTTTTGGGGCTCTTACTAGCACAAATGCACAATACCATTCTGAGGCTTGAGAAATGAGTAAGGGAACTTTCAGTTAAGCTACAATCTGGAATTATAATAGTAGAAGACAACCGCTCAAATGTTAATTAATTCAAACTAAATAATGAACATTAATTAAATTATGAATTCGAATAGTTATCCAATCTTTAATTATATAAATTATAATTTAGATTTACAATAAATAATTTAAATTGTGATATAAGGTTGTTTTTAACTATTGACAATTTCTTTTAAAAAATTATTGAAATTTAGTTTTGAGATAAGGATAAAAGAGGGTAAATTGAAAGGAATAGGTGATTAAAAAAATCAAATATATAAATAAAGGCAATAGAAGAGTGTTTGAAATGGCTGAGAGAGAAATTCTTTGGCTAGTTGAGACCATAATGTGTAAAATGTACATCCAAATGAGAGGAGAGAGAATAATGAGAATGTTTAACTAAGATATGAGGAGTTTTAGCAACACACTTTCTAACACACTCCTCCTAAATCACTCACTCTTATTGGTTAAATTTTTTTGAAAACTACAAAATCATGAGAGAGAATCATTAAATAGAATGTGAGACTCACAAAATTTTGTAATTTTTAATAAATTTCAACCAATAAGAAAAAGTGTGTTTAAAAGAGTGTGTAAGAGAGTGTATTTCTAACATTTCTCTTAAGATATTGAGGAGAGTGAGAATCTCACTCTAAATTATGTATTCTAATCTACTCATGTATTATAAATTAGAATCCTTACCTTGGAGAGTGAAACTCTCAATCTCTTAACACTCTCCTAATTAGAAATTCTCAACACTTTTTCTCTTATATCCTTGAGAGGTGCATTTTACAAACTATTTCCGTAATTAATCAAAAATATCTCTTTTAATCATTTCAAACTACTATCCTTTTATCTTTATTTGTATATTTGATTTTCTTAGTCGCTTATCTATTTCAATTTAAAAACAACCTTATATGAAAATTTATATTATTTTTTATAAATTCAAAATATAATTTATATATTAAAATATTTATTTATTATGAATTTTAATTATAATATAATTTAAAATTTTAAAAATAATTATTTATTATAGATTATAATTATATACAAAAAATATTTATCCTATGCAATGAATACACTAAAATACTAGCACTAGTTTATAATGTATAAGTAAATTAGTCGCAAACTAATTCCCTTTTAACTAAAACTTTCCTCATAGATAACCATTCTAAGTCTACTTATTACTGTGGCCCAATTTAAAAGGGTCTTTTGATGTGTACACTATACCCATCTGGCCATCTACGCTTCTCTGCTCCTAAGAGCTTGAGCTCTGTTCACACAACTAAATCGAGTACCTGACAACATAAAAGTAACAACTTCTTACGTTAGGGCCTCGGATGGTAGGATACTAGACCTAGTCATTCAAGCCCAACAAACAATAGCCCATTTCCAGCCACAAATAGCTGGGTCAACTGGGACCCAAACGTGCATAGGGGAAGCCCAAAAGGAAAAAATTATAGAAATAAAAGTATAGAAAGAAAAAGAAAATACTAAAAATAACTCATGTTATACTAGTAATTAGTAAATAGGGGTGTAAACGAGTTGAGTGAAGCCGAGCGCTTCAAGTTTCAGCTTGACTTGTGAAAAAAATTAGTTGTTCAAGCTTGACTTATTTATTTAAATGAGCCTAATTGAAAGCTTGAGTTTGGTTTGTTTAAAAAATGTATTATTTAGCTCATTTATAACTTAGTTATTTTTGCTTTTATGAAAAATTTTCTTAAATTAAATTTTAACTTTATCACTTTAGTATTTATTAAACATTTTAATATTATATGATAATCTACAAATAAAAATATGTGCTCAACATATGGCATGTGGAATTCAAACATTATAGACTAATTCATTTTCACAATCCAGTAAATAAATAATTTATAACTTATTGACTGCTAAAACAAATTTCAAAATTAATTTTAATACACTCAACAAATTTTTACATATTTCCATAATGAATATATAAATAACAAAGGATATCAAAGTCTCTATCATTAATTTAAGTAAACGAGCTATTCACGAGTTGTTAGTATCGAGCTTGTAAAGTTTGAGTTTGACTTATTTAAATAATCGAGCCAAATCTAAAGCTTGAGTTTATTAATTTGATTAAACAAGCAAGCTTGAATGGATATTTAATGAGTTGAGTTCGAATAGTTCACGAATAGCTTAACTCATTTACACCCTTATTAGTAAATATAAATAAAATTAATAATTTAATTAGAATGTACTAGCAGTATACAAGTTTTTTACAGTACCATCCAATCACATATTATAATGTATAGTAAGTTTATTGACTTCTATAATAACTATTTGCAAATTAAAAATAATTTATTATTGATTGACGATATATAAAAATTAAACTCTAAAATTAAAATATACAAACACATATTGTTTAAAATTATTTTATTATAATAAAAATATAAATTAAATTATAAAAATCTAGTGTTTAAAATCTTTAACTATCAAAAAATAATATAATTAAAAATATATTTATAAATATTATTTTAATTTATAAATATATTATTATATTTAATATTAATTAAAAATAATAATATATTATTTTTAATTAAATGAATAATTAATATAAAAAATATATTAATTTTATAAAATATAAAAGATGTGTAATAAAAAATAACAGATAATTTCATAAAAAAATTATATCAGATTTATTTTATTTTTAAAGAGTTTTTTTTTTCATTTATTGCTGATGTAAAGGTTTTTACACGGTCAACTAACTAAAAATCACCTTAAATATGATATTTAAAGTAATTATTATAATAGTATATAAACTTATCGTACATTAAAAATTATAATTAAATAATAATATCAAAATGTGCACTGTCAGTGCTTTCTAATTAAATTTATTTTTTAAAATAAAAGACTCAATTTATAATATAAATATAATTGAATAAAATGAGAAATATTTCATCAAAATTTATTATATTTATCTTATTTTAAACAATATAAATAATAACGTTTAGAGTAGATTAATTTTTCCTCCTTTGGTAGATACTTAAATTACTCTCCTTTCCTCTTATTATAAAATATACAATTTTCTTCCTTGAGTGATAAACATGAGTTACATTTTATTTATTTTTAATATAAATGACCCTTTTAATAGTTATGAATAATTATAACTATCTCTTCCAATGAATTTTGTCCTTTTCTACAACATATAGCATTATCAACAATTAATTTTAAATATTCTATTATTGATTTTAGTATTTTATAACGTATAATGAGATTTTAAATGTCTCTAATATCAACTTTAAATTTTTGTATATAATCTTTATTTTATCTTCTAAGAACAAAGTTGATAATAGATGTTAAAAAAATGTAATATACTCTAACATATAATATTATTTTGTTTCATCTATCTCTCTCTATCAATTAAAATGAATAAATCTTCGGAATAATTGTTAAGATTATAGGACCATGCATTTTAGTCTATGTAATTTTAAAAATTATCTATTAACGCATGACTTTATAAAAAGTCATTTATTTTAATTCTTTTTAATTTATTTTTCATTGTTATTTTAAATTAAAAAACTAAAATGAATATTGTTTTTGTAAAATTAAAAATTAACAAAAGATTTTTTATATTTCAAAAGTAATAAAAATGTGTAGGCTCCCGTGAAAGATACCAAAGTGAGATGATGGTGCCATGCTGAGCTATCAACTCAAAAGAAATCTAGATGATGAAGCTATCCATAGTTGAGAGATGAATGATATTATTTGGAACGAGACAGTGACTGCTTTTGACAAATGGTAACTTCAGAAAGAATTTACTATCCTATAAAGTTATTTTTTTTCCACTTGAAAACAAAAAAGCTTAGCACTATATATAAAATAATAGTATTATTTACGTAAATACTTAATTGAACTTAATACAATATAAAATAATAGCATTATTTACCTAAATATTTAGGTAAATACAATATAAAAAAATTTATATGATATAATATAATTGACAGATAATCATATTCTTTGAACATGTGATTAAGAATTTAACTTCTATATCTAAACATATAAAAGAGCATCTGTTATCATCGAATGTGTAAATCAACTAATGTGAGGGTGTTCCAGCTTAACTAGTGATATTGAGTTCGAGTTCTAGGTATACGGTTGTGTTAAATACTTGGAAGAGGGAAAACTTTGTTGTCTAAAATGATCCTATTCAACTCAAATAAGATTGTCTACAATAAAAAATACATGTTGTCTATACCCAAAAAAAAGAACATCTGTTAAAAAAATGTATCTTTAAATAAATTTCAATAGCTCAAAAAATTAATCTCAAACTTTCAGGTAGTTGGCCGGATTGAACAAAGAATACTGAACTTCTCCTAGTAAAACTTGGAGTTTGATGATGGTACATTGACAATGTAAATTAGTTTTATACTGTTATCCAATTGCAAATTATTATTTATTATAAGTTTATTAATTTTTATAATAAATACTTTAAAAATCATATTAATGATAATTTTTGATTAGATAACAATGTAATTTTTTTATAGTGACAATACAAAACCATTCAACTCTAAAACTTGTTTTTAGAATGATTTGGACCAACAAAGTATTTAATATTAAATAATAAATAAATAAATAAAACAGAATCGCTTCCATTCCAGGTTTCAAATTAAGGAAACGAGAGAGGAGGAAACGCACAGAGTAAGCAATGAATTTTGCAAATTCCGAATTGTTTCTTCCACTATTCTTCTTCTTCTTCTTCTTCTTCGCCATATCTCCCTTTCGCGCTTTAGGGCGGCAAACGTGAGCTCCAATCTCTCTCTGTCTCTCTCTCTCTCTGCACCTATGGTTTTGTACAAAGGGCGCATCTTGAGTTCCTAATTGATGATCCATAAAATTGCTTTGATCTAGTTTACCTTAAAGTTTTAATCTTTTGTTCCTTATTTGAACTGGGCAGGGATTGGAGCAGCAAAGAGACTCAACATGGAATTGGGGTTGGCCGCAGAGTTCTTCTCAGTTTCAAAGAAAAGCCCTCAGGAAGTAACATTACCTTTGAATGTGCTCCTTCCGGTCCCTGTCTCCCCTGCCTCTACTCTGAGAAGGTTCCTTTTTTTATTTTTTTATTTTTTCCCCTCAAATTGCCAATTGATGTTTGATGATCTTATACTAGTTGTAGTGTTTTTTTCAATTCCCTAAGATAACTGGAGTTTCTCATGAATAGGGTTTTATATATATATATATATATGAACAGCCTATGTATGCAGATCTGGGTACAGTTTCTGTTGTATACCAATGAGTTGTTTGTTGATTTAGGATTAGTTTAACATAAGGGATTTGAGGCGATTATATTTCTTTGTACAGACAGACTTGTTCATGAAACCTTGCTTTCAAACATAAATATTGATGTGATGTCAAAGGGCTAGAGAATGAATGGGTTCATGTTCATCAATGAAAAGGGATTCAAATTCACAATATTGAGTTTTCCTAATCCAAAAGTATTGTGAAGATTTTAAAAGATTTAAACCTCTTTTTATGTCTATGTTTGGGATTGCACTTATGAGCTCTCTGTTGCATGTTTGCTTGGGTTTTTCTTATTTTTTGTGATCTACATGATATGTCTTTTGCCTAGTTGTTTATTCATGGGCCTCCTTATTTTTATTGGCAAGCTTTTTTTGGGGGGTTGTAGGGTGATGATAAATATCGCTGCAGTGAGACTGGCTACCGAATTCCATTCAAATGTGTAGAAATTAAAGATTCAATGGAGGATGCAAAGAAAACAAAGTCTAAAGAAGGTCGGTCTTCTTTGGAAATTTCTGATGGTATTGCAAAATCTGATGAAGTGTCGCATGTTGCTGGAGAGTTCACTCCTTCAATATCACATCGAAGATTAGTGGATGATTCAACGTCTTCTGATAATAGGTCACAGGCTTACATCACTTATAGAAGCTGTATAACCCCAGTTAGTGAAGAGAAGTTGTCGGTGCTTAATTTTGAGGTAATCTTCAGTTTTTAGCTCACTCTTATTCTTATGGTTGATTAGTAGCTTCTGAACTTGGTTGATTGGAAAAATAAAATCATATAGTGAGCAGCGTATTATTCTGTTGAACTAACGTATCCATATTAGAGGATTAACTTGTGTTGTCAGCTGCTGTTAAGTGTTTGGTTCTCTAATGTGTATGACATTAATCAAAGGGCGGCTGAATGCGTGAGGCTCCCACCTATGTTGTGTCTGGGAAGGGTAGATGTATGTAGCCTTATTCCTGCAAGGGAATAGATGTACGCAGCCTTATCCCTGTAAGTAGGGAGGTTGTTTCTAGGATCTCTACCTGTGACCTCCATGTCGCAAGGCAAAACCTAATTGCGCCAAGGCTCATTGTCTGTCTTGTGTGTGACATTAATATGCATAATAAATTAACAAATAATTGCCTTAATCTTGAGTTGAGCTGCTGGAAAAGCTTTCACTTATCAACATCTTTTACTGCAAGAGTCTGGTGGTAACTGTTTGAACTAGCAAAGCAAAGTGCTATTATTTAGATCCTGAGCTACATTGTTCAGATCCTACTAGAAACTAGTTTCCTGTCAGCATGTGGTAAAGTTTTTCCATGTGTTCATGAGCCGTAAGCACTTAAGTAATTATTGCAACATGCTTGCAAAATGTCCAGTTGGGTTCGCAAATTAGGTTGAGGCATTAGTATCTATTAATAGTCATTAGGTAGACATTGGAGCCTCTGATGATGTTCCATGTGCTGTGCCATAAGATTTTATGTTCACCTCATTTTAATAGCTATCCATCCTGCTTGAATTGGCATCTTATTTTAGTGGACTTCATAGTTTGTGTTCTTTCATCTAGCTTTCTGCTTTGTAGTACTGTTAGTTTTTTGGTATTAGAACTAGTCCTTATTAATTCATCTCTTCGGTCAGCACTTGCTACATATTGCCTCGTACAGATTTACTGCCAAATTGCCTCAGCTATGAGGTTCAATGTAGTTTTCTCCTCCACAAGCATCCAAGGGACTCTAATATCCCTGAATATCAAAATCCAATGGAAATGAAAATACTAACTTTACTGTGTCACATCCATGTAGTGTTTGAGATTGTTACTCTTCCTTTCTTAGTTCTTAGATAATAAATGAAGTTAGTAGTAACAATTTTCTAGAGGCTTCTATTATTTTTCCACATGCATTTTCTTTTGGGTGCACTTCATGCGAGTGGGCCCTGGATAATCTGTCAACTTATCATGATGGGTTTAAACATGAGTTTGATGTGAGAATGTGTAATGTAACCAGTGTCCAAATTTGAAGAAAGCATACGATTATTTCTGTTTTTAGCCGCCTTGATATTTATGTAGATATTGTGAAGCATTGATTTGTATAACCGTTACATAATCTGCATTTAACTTGTTGAACTACGTATGATAAACAAGGTTTTATGTTAAAATAATATTCATGTTATTATGTGCAACACTTTGTACAGGGGGTGGTGATCTTTTTGTTACTAATTAGTGGATCATTCATATACCTGAGAAAAAAGAAGGTCGCATCCGTGTCTGGTTATGTAGCAGCAAGGGGTCAGACAAACTCTCGATTTTGAAATAGAAGCCTAATATATGATGAGATTTTTACTCCATATTGATTGTAATAGGCCAAATGCTGGGATTTAGTGGCCTCCTTTGTAATTTTGTAGTGATTTAAATGTAGTATAGTTTTACTGGCTTTCGCCATCTTTGCATTTTGTGGACAACGGTTGCGATGGTATTCATTGCATTTTGTGGCCACATAGTTTGGGTCAATTTTGGCTAATTTATTGGAACAGAGGATTTTTAGGATTTTTGTTTTTTCAACAAGTCATCAACTTTTCTTGTATTAAGTATTAGAGTTTAATGATCATACACTGTCAGTATAAAAAGTTTTACATTGTCATCCAATTAGAAATCACCATTAATATAACTTTTAAAGTATTTATTATAAAAGTCAATAAACTTACAATATATGATAGTTTGTGATTGGATGTCAGTGTAAAATTACTTTACAATGACAGTGTATGACCATTAAACTCGAAGTATTATATATTTTTTTATTCTTCTCAAATGTTATTGTTGAAATTTAGTCGATTCCAATTTAAAGTTAAAATTTTAATTTTAATTCATCATATAAAATTAATAGACATAAAAATCATACATATTGATTTAAATAATTTATTTTAAATTTTTATCTTTGATTTGTTTTTATAAAATTTATTCTTATGTGAAAAAAATAGAAATTTCTATTATTGATGCTGAATATCCTTTTTTATTATATATTTTAAAAAATTTATACATTGTTAGTGTAAAGTTTTTTATATTGTGAATTAATTTAAAATCATCTCATGCATGTCTTTTAAAGGATTATTATTAAAATCAATAAAATTATCATACAGGGTAAGAGGAGTGTTAGCAATATATTTTTTTATCACAATTCTTCAAACATACTTTTTTATTGGTTAAACTTTATTTGAAACTAATATCAAGAGGTTGGTCGAGTGGAGCAAGATAGGTCTTGTATTTGACAGGTTGCAGGTTCAAGCCTTGGATTGGGGTGCCATTTTTCCCCTTAAAAAAAGTTTATTTGAAATTATATGGTCATGAGTCAAGCACATTAAATAAGAAGTGACTTATAAAATTGTGATTTTTAATAAATTTTAGTTAATAATAAAGAATGTGTTAAAAAGTTTGTTGTTAACATTTCTTTATATGGCAATGTTATTGGATGTTAGTGAAAAAATTTATATTGTCACTATATTATAATTAAATTCATATATTCTTTAAATATACTTACATACATAATTTTGTTAGGCAAATGTTAACTAATATCTTAAGAACATTAGTTAAGGACTTAAAAGTGGAAATGTTTTATTAAAAAATGTTATTAATGTTTTTTACTGATTTTTTTAAATACATCTTTATCGTTGTTTTTAATTTTAAAAAAATTATTATTGATTTCTTAATCAGTGTGTTTAAGACATCGGTTTGTAAATTTTATTTTATTATAATTTAACAATTGTTACGTTTCAATTTTATAATTTTTTATTTTGAAATTTGAGTTAAATTTGATATGTTATCACTGTTAAAAATTTTACATTGTTGGTCAATTAAAATTTTCTTAAATAGGATTTTTAAATCAATTATTATAAAAATTAACAATCTTATCATACATGTTGATTTATGATTAGAGTCAGTGTGAAAAATTTATACACTATCAATATAATGTAATTAAATTCTTAAAATATCTATGTAATATAAAGATTTACTAATTTTATCTTTTACAGTTTATAATTAAAATTTTAGTGAGCAAGCTTTAAAAAATATTTCTTACCTCAAAACTAACCCAAAAAAACATGTATTTAATCAACTTTGCTAATTTACATATAAATTCTATGTATGAATTGATCAATGTAAGTTAAGTTAGCTAATGGATTCATATATTATAAATTTCAGATCTTATTTTAAAAATGAGATAAACTTTATATGTCCTCTACCAATCTTTCTTATTTTATGAAATGTATATAATGATGTTATATATTAAATTAAATTAAATTTTTTTATCTCTTTAATTGTTTATTCCATCAAAATAAATTTTTACTTTTCTTAGTTATTTTAATTAATACTCAAATTTTTTAATCAACATTAAGTATAATAATTTGGTCAGCGTGGGGGTTTGCTTGACGAAGAGTACTAGTGGACTAAGTGGGGAATACAAAAACGTGTGATCCGATAAGATGCAGAAAAGTGCAAACCGACCGAGGATTTATGGACTCCCTAAAGTCTAAAGATAAAAGTAGACGGTGGATACATTTTTAAATTAATTATCAAGATTGTATTTTAATTTTTTGGTGTACAATTGTGAAATTAAGATTAAAATCTAAAATCTCATACTAATTATTTAAAATTTTCACTATTGGGACAATCCTAATAGATTAGATTATATTTTAATTTTTAAATTAATATTTCCGATATATTAGTTTTTAAGATTTTAAATTTTATTAGTCCTAATTTTACAAAATGACACTTATTTCAATATTTTAATGCAAAAGCAAAACAACAATAAAAATAAATAAATAATTTTTGACTAAGTCAAAAACTAATAAAAAACTAAAATGTTTAATTTATTCACTTTCCAAGACTGATGTAAAATTTATTGAACATAGTGGAAACGGAAAGGACATCAATGTCAGAAAACAACTTCAATTATCTAGCTTCTTTTCTGACCATCTGTTCTATCTATTCTGAGCTTTTCTTTTTGACATTATAATTTTACGAAATTTGTAAAATTAATTCCCATGCATAATCTCATGAGTTTTCATATCTTTTGAGGGTAAAATTAATTCTTAATTAGGACATTATGATAACCCTCCTAGAATACTATCATGTAGTCTTAAACTCTAAATATTGCAAAATCATCTCGACCACTTAAACTATAAGTTACTTACAAAAAAGAAATTAATTGGTACACATTAGAAGTCACTTCTCTAATATCACAATCGCAGTGGTAGTGTACAAAAAGTTTGACTGATAGAGGAAGTGCATGTTGACATTTCCGTTTTTTAAGAAAGAAAAATAATAGCAAAACACTAATTTAAATATCCTTTATTATTGACTAAAGTTTATTAAAAATTACAAAATTTTATAAAATCTTCTTATTTCATAAATTTTACTCATAATTTTATAGTTTTTAAAAGTGAGTTACTGACACTAAAAAAATCAATTGTTTTTTAAATAAAATTTAAATTTAATAAAAATAAATAAAATAACTTAATCAAACACGCGTTAAATTATAAAAGTTGACACGAAACATATTACAATAGAATAATAAAATTTATACAAATGTGAATATAAATAAACGAATGGTTTCTCAAAAAACTATTTAATTAAATAAACTATCAATTTGACCCTTGAATTATCACCCTTTCACCTATATAGTTCTCAAACTAATAAAATTATATAAGTGACCCTTAAAATATTAAAAATCACACTACATAATTTCTCAAGTATTGATTTTTTTTTTAAA
This sequence comes from Spatholobus suberectus, assembly GCA_004329165.1. NCBI lineage: Eukaryota > Viridiplantae > Streptophyta > Magnoliopsida > Fabales > Fabaceae > Spatholobus > Spatholobus suberectus. Next base: position 65,997,264 of record CM014730.1, on the reverse strand, counting down.
TTAGTCCCTCACTAGAAACTTAATTGATGAATATTCAATACTTTAAAAACTACTTATATAATTTAATTAGTTCAAAGACTATTTAAAAGAAAAAGCGATAGTTTAAAGACTAAATTAATGATTTATTTCCTTAAATTTCAAGCAAACGGTCCATTTTCTATTTTCAATGAAAATAGCAAATTGACTAACAAGTCGTTAGGTGGTGCTTGGTGCTTGATTTATTTTTCATTTTTATTTTTAGTTAATACGTTTCCGTAAATAATTACAAAAACATCACTTCATTTTTTTTTATTTTTAGGATTTTGCGAAAAAATCATTTTCAATCATTTCTTTCACAAAACCTTAAAAATAGAAAATAAAATAAAAACAAAGTAATATTTTTATAATTAATAATAAAATGTGCTCAAGAAAAAAAAAAGAAAAAAAGCAAGCACAACTTTGCTCCCTATTTCTCGAGTCTCGAAGCCACTGTTTCCACTCAACCCTCTACCCCTGATATCATATTATCATTCGATTACCAAAAAAAATCAACACCTGCATTTGTCAGCAACAGTCTCAAATGAGCATGATGGTCAGTACTCAAAAATCTGCCCTCTAACTTGAGATTTAATTTTAAAAAAAAATTACAGCACAGGATATACCATGTTATTGCCGCTCCCTCCTATCAAAAATATACAACACCAATTGTGTCAATTCTATTTGTTTCTTGTCCAAATAAGATGGCAGCAGCAGCAACAGCAGACAAACTCCAAAAGAAAGAATTATGTTGATGATAACCGTCCACATAAACAGTGAAACTCCTCTCTCCTCAAAGACACATCTACAGTAACAGCAGAAAGCAGTAACTACAAACAAAGGGATATATGAAGTTACAAAAAATAATCTGGAGTCTTTCGTGTAGTGTCAGGCTCAATTTGTCTGGGAGCTGGATCAAACTGCAGAAAATTCTGATCCATATTCTCTCCAATTTCCAGTATGGCAGCCATATTCCCACATCGGTAACAGTAGTTAGGTGCACTAAAAACAGTCACCACATTCTTGTCCTTAAATATTCATCAAAATAACAGTCAATACATAGAATGTCATGGGTATCCTTAAAATGAAAGAAACCAATACTTGTACTAAGTCAAAATATTAGATCAGTCAGTCACCTGGCACCAATTGTACCCTTCCATGACAAGCTGGTGAGCTCTAGATATCAGGGAGAGACCATTGGTATGATTGAACTGAGCAGCTATATCCTGTCCAAATGTATATCCAGCACCACGTGGAGATATTCCCCAACCACAGCGATCATCCGGATCAGACCACAACAGGTCACACATTGGTCCTTCATGTGGAACCTACATTGCACGGTTACAGTTGTCATTTGTCAGGCAAGAAATCCAATTAATTTCATCAATATAGTTTTAGACAAGACATATATACAGAAATGAAATTCCATAATGGAACAAAATATGAGACATCCTAAAGCCTAAAGCACCTGGCAAGGCTTACATAAACACTTACTTGTTAATTCAACCAAATAGAAAGAGAAAGCAGACATCATTGTAAACTCCAGACAAAATGAAACATTTCCAAAGAAAAAAAGTATTACAAACTACAATAAAACAATTTCAACATCAAACAATTTATTAAATTACTTCTCAAACCATATTTAAAAAAGATTTTTAACTCAAAAAGAGCATGCTTTTGCATAAAAATGTTCTTCATACCAAATAATTCATAATTACAAGAGCTTTCAATAATCATTTAAAAACACACAAACCTCTTGTATGCGATCCAAGGCCCGGATATTATCAAGTGTATCCAAAGATGGTGAGAGACCTCCATGCAAGCAGAAAATCTGTAATATACATGGATATTAGACACTGGCATAAGGTAGTCAGAGAAACATTCCGCAACATATTTAACTCAAACCTGACTCTCGATGAGGGCGGTCAGAGGTAAATAATCAAACAAGTCGGTAAAGAATTTCCAGACATTGGCATTTCCATACTTTCTCAAGCATTCATCGTAGAAGCCATACCTGAAAGTAGGTGAAGGATATAGACCAAGAGGTAAGCAAATAAATAAACTATTATTAGAATAAAATTCCTTGTATTTCTTGTGTTCAAAGAGAGTTTTTCCGTTTATTACATCTCTTCACAAACCACTCATAAATTGGCATTCACAAGTATAACACTATTTAATCATGTCTACTCATTCACTCAGATGCATGTTACAAGCTGTAACATTTCATTTAAACAACCCTTGGCATCCATGTACCAGGTCCATTTCAATTTAAGTATAATTTCATCATCCAGTCAACATGTGCTCCACAACTATTTTCATATTTAGTGAAAAATGACCATAATACTAGCCTCAGCAGTCAGAATGATGGACTGAAGAGACTCATTACCAACAAAGTACACCTATTTGCATACTAAGTCATTTATAATGTCCTAATACTAAGAACATATGCTCCAAGAAAAATAAGAATGCCGTAATATTATCACAAAATCAAGCTGCTGCTCCTAAGTTAACCACTTGCGAATGTTGAGATATATGGAGCCCACGGGCAACTCATAAAGCCAATGTATATAGGAATCTGGATTGCATAATACCCTTAACCTATTCTCAAACTTTAAGCAGAATATAAACTAAAATGTTTGCTTAAACATGATACGTCATTACTTACACAAATTACAATAAGTTATTTTGAGAAACACATAATGAGAAAAAAATGTTCTTACACTTGAGTGATTTGACGGCTTTCATGATTTCCCCTAAGGATTGTAATTCTATCTCTATAACGGACTTTCAAGGCCACCAAAAGTGTAACAGTCTCCACCGAATAGTACCCACGATCTGCATAAATTTTGCCAGTATCATGAGGAAATGATAGCAGTTCCCAAATATGTAGAGAGTCTAATCTGAACATCATTAAAAGCAGCATGACAAAAAAAGAAAGAAAGATGATAATGGCCAATTGGCACCTTAATATATCTGAAACTGTAAGATCCTCAAATATTGAAGTTATGAACTCCCATATTCTTCCCTCAAAGACACATTATAATGACACCCAGATTTGATACCTTAATACAAACAGATCAAACAATTGTGCTAGTTTTTATGCTCCCAGCAAATTTTGTCAAAAGGAGTGGCTTATTGACAATACTATAGACCTTCATTTCTCACTGACATTCAATCCTATAAAGTCCTTTCGTACAAATTTGAATTTCATTTGTCCATCCACAGTTCGACGAACAATTTTTCCCTTCTGTCATCACTCTTCTAACATGCAAACCTAAAAGTATTAAGAATACCACATCAAGAAGGATCATTTATATTTAATTCAATATTTAGTGCTCACACTAACATCTCCACATTACTTCATTGCATTGCACCACACCACCCTACTCCACATGTGATAGAAACCACGCTCCTGTAACAAAATCCAATAACTACATATTCAATTCCAAACCATCCCTTAGCAAAATTCTATCACTGACACATGGCAATCATTCTAGCAGAAAAACATGAAAGGGCCAGGAAAAAAAGCAACCTTCACCCAACAATTCTACTTTCAACAGATGCTAGTTTTGCACCTAACCAAAACAAGGAGCTCAAAAGCCAACGTTTATATAGATTTCAACAGTGGAATCAACGTTAAAGACACAACACAAAACCCAGACACAGGAATAACCAAGTTTATTTTACAATTCACACAACAAATAAGTCAAGCATAAACCAACTAGTATAATAACCTAACAAAACCAACAACCACAACGTCACCGAAAAAGCCTTAAAAAAACCGATTCAAACTAGCTGATGACAGCACGTCCCTAAAAAATACACACGTAACCAACTAGTAGTTAATTTTTTTCAATTATCCTCAACCAAGCAATCAGTCCCGTAGCAGTTAACTTTTCCAAACCGATACAACCAGCTAAAGAAAACATCAACAGAGAAGACCACCGGCAAAACGCTACTCAAAGGCTCTAACACATAAAAACGGCATCTAAAGCACGAAACAACAACCGCATCATAAACTAAAAAAAATAAAAATGAAAAAATACCGAAACTCCATCTCCAAATCTAGAATCAATTCAATTATAACACATCGCCAAGCGTTTTGCTCTATACCAAAAAAAAAAATAATATACTAAACCCTATCTACATCAAATTCAGCTCATGAAATTAATTAATTAAAAAAAAGAAAAAAAATAGAGAGAGAATCTCAGAAGAGGAAACTAACCTACATAATCGCCCATAAAGAGGTAATTGGTATCGGGAGCGTTTCCTCCTATCCGGAAAAGCTCGATGAGATCGTAGAACTGGCCGTGAATGTCGCCGCAGACGGTGACGGGGCACTTGACCGGCTGCACGTTCCACTCTTCGACGAGAATCGCCCGCGCCTGATCGCAGAGCGCCTTCACCTCCGCCTCCGGCAGAGGCTTGCACTCCATGAGGTGCTCGATCTGCCGGTCCAGATCCGCGTGAGACGGCATCGTTTCGCTCGGTCAGATCCGAGATCCGAGGTTCCTGACGGATCGGTGGTGTTCGGCTCGGGCTAGTCCGACCGGAGAGTCGCCGACGGCGACCGGAGCAGCGTCGCGGGAGGGGAGGGCAAAACGAACCGTTTCGGGGATGGGGCTTCTTGGCTGCTCTTTCTCTTCGATCTCTTCTCAATCATTTCATTTCGCTCCGCGCTCCGCGTTTCCGTCCTTTTCTTCTTCTTCTTTGTTTCGCTCGGTTTTTTTATGCGGGTAAAACAGAAAAAACTATAACCTAAAAAAAACACTGTTTTAGTTTTTTATGCTATTAATTAATTTTAGGATTTTATTGTCTTTGTTTTGAATTGATTTAATAATCTGTGAAGGAGAGACAGGAAGAGGGAAATTGCCGCGAAGGTGGGGGAGCCTGCCATCCAGAACCTAACAAAATGAAACTCAAATGCAAATGAAATGACATGAAGTTTGGTAATATATATATTGAATGAGTGTGTATTTGTTTTAACTTTTTTTTTTTTACTATTATTTTTTGAGAAATGCTAGTAACACACTTTCTAATACTCTTTTAGATGTATTTTTTTCTATTGATTGAAATTTATTAAAAATTACAAAATTTTGTAAGCATCATATCTTATTTAATAAATATTTCTTATTATTTTGTAATCCTCTTTATATATAAATCAGAATAACTACCTTGCACGAGAGTATTTTTAGCTGTCATTCTTCAATGAGAGTGTTTTTAGGAACTTTTTTTCAACGAGAATGTTTTTAAAATCTTTTTTTCTTAACCTCTTCTCTTTTTTAATTTATATTTTTTAATATCTTTAGTTTTAAATTAAATTTTAATATTTTGAAAAAAAAATTATCAATAGTTAAAAATAATAATGTATCATAATATAAATTGTTTATAGAAATCTAAGTATAATTTATATATTCAAAATTATTTATTTGTTATGAATTTTAATTATAATATAATTTATATATTCTATAGTATTTATTTATTACAAATTTTAGTTATATAAAATTAATATTTATCCTATGCATTACACAATCTAAAATACTAGTCTTATATAATTTTTAACCAATAATAAAAAGTGTCTTAAAAGAAATGTGTTAGAAAATATGTTGCGAACACTCCTCTTATTTTTTTAGTTTTTTTAAGGTGTTGCAACTTGCAAAAAAATATATATATTAAAATAAACTAGTTCAAAAATAAGCTAACATGTTAACTTTTAAATATTTCAATTGAGCATTTAAGTAGGTCGAATTTAAGTTTAAGTGTCTAGCTGGTATTAGAATGTAAACTATAGATCAATATCAACTAGACAAATGAATTTTTCTAAAAACTAGTAATGATTTTTAATTCAAATAATTCCTATATCCGTTTAAGCAAATTTAGAAGTCACTAGAAGCTACTAAAGGTGTTCACATCCAAACCGATCCAAAAAAAAAACCGAAAACTGGTCTAAAAAACTGAAAACCGAAATTTTTTGGATTTCATTGGATGGTTTTGGTGGCCAACCGATCGGTTTGGCTCGATTTTTGGTTGGTGGCTCTAAAATTGAACCGAACCGAAATAATAATACTAAATATGTGTGTTAAGCAAATGTTGAATTATTATCATATATGGGTCATGCTTAGAGGAAAGTAACATTTCTTTTCCCTAAAATTTGCAATACCAAAACCACATACACTTCTAAATCCGCATATATAAGTAGATGTAAACATATATATTTGAACACTTACTAGCATCCATATAAAATTTGCAATACCAAAATCACGTACACTTACTAGCTAGTTGTTTAGTTGAACACTTGATGTATTTGGTAGTTGATGCACTTGATGAATTAATGTATTTACTAGTTTCCTTATTTTTCTCTATACATATCTTACTTTTCTCATTTATGGATTTAGAAAATAGGAAATTAAAGAATCGGTAAAGTGGTCGGTAAAAACCGAATCAATTAATCCAATCCAAACCACATTTTTTGGATTGGATTTTTTTTTGTAAGCCATCCAAACTGAACCGAACCACATTGTCTTTTCATGTTTGGATCAGATGACTTTTTAGCTCAAAACCGATCCGCAAACACTCCTAGAAGCTACATCAATTGAAGAGAGTTTATATATAATTCGTTTTATATGTTAATTATGAAAGGTATATAAGTTAGCTCGCATTTCATTTTATATAGAATATATAGAGAGAGAAGGAACATGATTAATTTGTCAAACTTATAACTTTAATAACCTTTTATAAAAAAATCTTATTAATTTACTATTGATCCATGTAATATTATTTTAATAATTATATATTATCAATCTTTAAATAATTTAACATTCATAATATGTAATTTGATTGTAAAAATTAGCATAATATATGTTAAATTAAAGGTTTAATTACTAATTTCTCTTTTATTAAAAGGTTTAATTAGATCCCATTAAACGCTCCAATGTTATCCTTTTTATCCAAAATGATGTTGTGTTTTGTTTAATTTTATACTAAACTACGTGAAAAATATAATAAAAAATGATGTTATTTTGGACGAAAATGGTAACATTGTAGTATTTTTGAAAATAATATGACCTAATTGAATCTTTTAATAAAAGAGAGACCCAATTGAATAAAATAAATAAATTAAGGAACCAAATTAGTAATTAAACCAAGATAAAAGGACACAATATACATTAATTAATTTTTAAATTATATAAAATTTTGTTAACTTGATTTTAGTGTTAAGAAGTTCTGAATCAACTGTTTTCATTAATGAATTGACTGTTATGAATATTCGATAGTGGCTACCCATATTCATTGTAAATTATGATTATTTATATTTCGTCTTAATATTATTAAACTATTTGTAATCGTTTAGTTACAATTTGCACCTATAAATAAGCTACTCCATTACTGGAAATATAACAAAGAACTCCTTATTCTCTCCATTCTCTTGTTCTCTCTATTCTATGTCTTCTCTACTTCTAAAATTTTTATAGTTTCATGTTATTTTCATAACACATTATCAGCACGATTGTCTTTCCTCTCTTAGTTATATTCATTCTTGGCATTGCAAGCTGCAAGAAAAATCCTTGTAAAGGATTCTATTGGGGAAAAAAATCATATTTTCGATTTCATATTTTAAGGTTAGCTTCTTTCTCTCTAGTCATGTTATTTGTACTATATGTTTAATTAATATATTGTTGTATTGTTTATGTGAATGTAAAATTCTTTTAGATGCAATGTGTCCTGAAGACACTGTCAAATAAAGAAATTCTAAGAATATTTTTACAATGAGTCTTGACGACACTATCAAAGAATATGAAATAATAAGAATATTTTCTCTCACCAGAAGTGAGAAATTAATGCAAGAGTGAACAGAAAAAAAAATCTCACTAGAAGTGAAAAAGTATTGTGAAAAGAAAAAAAATGGACAAAGTAACAAATATGATTATATTATGTTTGATCCTTCAGTATTGTTTAGAGCACTAAGTGTTTGCTCAATTATTATGTTTGTTATTATTATATTTTTTTCTTAATTGTCTTTTGTTTTTGTACATACAATTACTATTTAAAGTTACCAATTCATTCAATGAGGTCACTACATATTATTTTGGTTGGTTGTTAGATTGTATAAAGCCAATTATCAATTATCAACTATTTGCTATAATAAAAATTACAAACAGGAAAAACTATGAACTTTAATTGTAGATACAAACTTGTCATGGACTAATGTATTATGCATGTTATTTACTAAATAACATATATTAAGCATAAAGAATTAAATTCTTTTAATGTAATTAAAAAAATGGTGACATGTTTATTTATATTATTTTATTATATTGGATTAATAATACGTTCTAATTTCTAAAATTCTTATCTATCATTAATATACTATTGTTTATATTATACAATTGTATTTGGCATACATTACATTAGTATTTATTTGGCATACATTAATATATTTATGTATTATACATTAGTGGATTTAATTATCCAAAACAATTATAATTGAATTATAATAAGCATTAATAAGCAATCAACTCATTCATTATATTATATTATATATCAATTTGTTACATATTCTCATTCTCATTGATTGTTTATTAATGATTTTATATTGAATTTGTTATTAGTTAGTATGCTAGAATTCTCATGTTAATACGCTTCCAGATTTATTTGCTTATGTTACAAGGCATATTATTCAATTACAATGTTTATTAATTAATGTTGTTAAATTAAAATTTGCATTGATTTGATATTATATGTAAGTGACTAAGTTATATATATGTATAATTGTGAATGCAATTAATTTTAGTTATGCAAATATTAATATGGACTTTTAATATGCTTATTGGAATCAATATTGGACATCTTGTAGCATATGTTTATATACACAAAATGGACTTGCAAAATCATTTATTAAGCATTTAAAATTAATTGCAATACCATTACTTAAGAGGTCAAAACTTCCAATTTATATTTAGGGACATGTAATCTTATATATTATGGTATTAATTCGTATCAAGCCAACAAGTTATCATAAGTCTTCCCCTTTGCAATTGATTTTTGGTAAGTAACCTAATATTTTCCATTTAAGTTTATAGATGTGTTTATATGTTTTTCAATTGTTGCACCACAACGCACTAAGATAAGTCCTCAAAGAAGGTTGGGAATATATGTTGGGTATGAATCTTCATCTATAATAAAATATGTTGAATATCAACAAAAGATTTATTTACGGCTCAATCTATTGATTGTCATTTGAATAATTTTTTCCAACATTAGGGGGAGAGAATAAGTAGTTGGAAAAGGAGATTGGTTAGAATGAATTATCATCTTGATCCTTGAACGAAATAATGTGAACTTGAAGTTTAAAAGATAATTCATTTACCAACTGTTAATGCTTCGATAAAAATTGATGTCCCTGTTGGATAATCTAATATTGTAAAATGAGTCTCAAACACGCATGAAGCGTTATAGACCCATTGGTTCTAAAGATAAAAATCCTCAAATAAGAAAAGGAGCTAAAAGGCAAGATGGCCAAATTAAGGATACAAAAACTTCAAAAGATTATTCTGACATGATTAATATTTTAGTTCTAGAAGAACTCAAGTATTTGAAATTAATGAAAATAAAGAAATCTCAAAGTATGTCATGTATGGAATACAATGAAACAAAAATAAAGTCAACGTTGACAATGTTTTTGCAAATATTGTAGTGCTAAATGTAATTAATGATAATAAGGATCAAGATCCAAAGTCTATCAAGGATTTTAGACAAAGAATGATTGGACAATATAGAAAGATTCAATTGAGGCAGAATTAGACTCGCTTGCTAAGCGAAAGGTTGTTGGACCTGTAGTCCTTCTGAAAGATGTAAAACCAATTAGACTTTGGGACCTGAAGTCCGTACACTTGAAGATGTAAAGCTAGTTAGATTTTTAGACTTGTGGTTTATACACCTGAAGATGTAAAACCAATTAGATACAAATGAGTTTTGATGGTGAAATTATGAGATATAAAGTATAAGTTGTTGCTCAAAGATTTTTGCAAAGACCTAACATTGATTTTTAATAAATATATTCACTTGTAGTGGATGTAAATATTTTTCAATACCTAATCTGTCTATATCCACATGAAGGGATCAATTTACATCTGATGGATGTTGTTACAACCTATATTTGTATGACTATCTTGATAATTACATTTATATAAAGCTCCTAAAGGATTTAATTTGGCCAGCAGTGCAGGTTTTCGAGAAGATTACTAAATGAAATGAATAAGTCTTTTCATAAACTAAAACAACATCAACATATGTGGTATAATCATCTCATTGAGTATTTGATAAAAGAATGATATAAAAATGATTTCATTTGTCTGTGTATTTTTATGAAAAGATCTAAAAATGAATGTCATAATTTATATTTATGTAGATAACATAATTATTATCAGAACTCCTGAAGAACTTCTAAAAGCTATAAATTACTTAAAGAAAAATTTGAGATGAATGATTTAGGAAGAATAAAGTTTTGCCTAGGATTGCAAATTGAATATTTAAAGAATGGAATTCTTGTGTGTCAAGAAGCTTGTATAACAAGAGTGCTTAAAAGGTTCTATATAGATGTATCACATCTATTGTGCACTCTCATGGTTGTAAGGTCTCTAGATGTGAATAGAGATGCTTTTAGATCTTGAGAAAATGATGGAGGTCTTGAAGTACTATATATTAGTGCTATCGAAGCACTAATGTATCTTGCTAATTATACATATCCTAATATATCATTTGATGTGAATTTACTAGCAAGATATAATTCTTCACCTGCATGAAGATATTGGAATAAAGTCACGCATATACTTCATTATCTTAGAGGTTGTTTGTCAAATCTTCATAACGATATATCATAAACAAGATATTTGTTTGCATGCGGTGGTACAACAATTTCTTGGAAATCTGTGAAACAAACCAAAATAAGTAAGCAAAATTTTGAGTGACAAGTACAAAAGATTGGCCTTCACCGTCTTAAAGATGGTTATTTGCATGAGAGGGAGAAATAAATATGTTATGCACTTTTTTTCCCTTCGCTATGGTTTTGTCCCATTGGATTTTCCTGGCAAGGTTTTTAATGAGACACTATATGACAACGTATTAAAGAATGATGTACTCTTTTCCTTCACTAGGTTTTTGTCCCATAAGGTTTTTCCTAGTAAGGTTTTAATGAGACACATTCTCAAATAATGGACATCCAAGGGAGAGTTTTATGAATATTCAATAGTGGTTGTCTATATTCGTTTTAAATTATGACTATTTATATTTCGCCTTAATACTATTAAGCCATTTATAACCGTTCAGTTACGGTTTGCACCTATAAATAGGCTATTCCATTACTAGAAGTACGACAAGGAACTTCCTATTCTCTCCATTCTCGTGTTCCCTCTATTCTATGTCTTCTCTACTTCTAAAATTTTTATAGTTTCATGTTATTTTCATAACATTGACAGATTAGTTGGGTAATAGACTTAAATAAGTTACTGGACAAGTTATGCAAATGATCTTAATTAAATTATATATTTTATAAGGACTTTTAATTTAATGTTTGAATTGGTAAAAGTTATTATTTATAAAGAATTGTAAAAAATGTAAGTTTGTCAAAGCTTGGTAAGAGTACTAAAAATGTATGGAGATAATTTAGTCATACAATTATATATAAATAATTAAGATTATTTTATTTAAACATAATCTTGAACATTCATGACTTGTCTCCATCCTAATCTCACTTATAACGTGATACCTTTATGCTTATTTAGAAATAAAATTAATTTACCAAATTTCAAACTTTATAAAATTACATCATTAGTAACTTTTAATAAAATGTAAATCTTATCTATTCAATAATTAAATTTAAAGTCTTCATAAAATATATCAAGTTTACAAAAAATTCTTACAATTTTAAGAGTCATTGATATTACATTACAATATTTTATTTTAATATATAATATGTTATTTAAAAGGTTTAAATATGATTTTCGTCCCTGTATTTTAGCATTTTTTCATTTTTAGTCCCTAACGTTTAACTCCGTTACAAAAACGTTAAATTGTTGATGTCAGCACGTGACACGGTGGCAAATGACGTCATTGTGTGACACGTTAGCATAAGTGACACATCATCACCGCTACATCAGCAAAAAAGTGGCATGTCAACAATAGTGCCTCGTTAGTAATAGTGTCACGTCATCGTTATTATAGAGGGACTAAAAAAAAAACATTTATAAGGACTAAAAAAAAAAAAAGAATGTATAGGGACAAAAAATGAAAAAAAATTACATTGACTAAAAGAAAAAGAAAAGGACATATTTGTAGGCACAAAAAAAACTAAGCCTTAAATATAATGTATAAATTTAAATTATACTTAATATAAAATAAAAATCTTAATGATAAAAACACTACAGCCAAAGAATTAGGTATTACAAGATAAAAACACCACCATATAATCAAAATTGCGTGGCCAATTCCACACTCATGTGCCAACTTGATCTAATAATATAACAAAAACATAATTGCAGCACCGCCCGACTCATCATCATCAATCCAAATATCCAATTGAATAGGAAAATGATACATATACATGAAATGTGGTTGGCTGGACCTGTTGTTATAATTGGCATAATTATCTAAATGGCTTAACAATAGAGGATGACTAAGGGGTATTAGGTGCACTTTTCTATTTTTGTGTGTTGCTGCTTGTATTCTGTATAGAGGGCTACCTTTGATTTTAAGGATTTGGTCTCATCCACACACTCTTCTATAATAAATTTTAGTTCTTATTATTATTTTTATAATTTGTTTATTTGTAGGTTAAGGATGTTGTTGTTCTCGCATTAGCCTAACACAGATGGCCAAATTTGGTTCGACAATTCATTTATCTCTTTGAAGTTTTCTACTTCTCTTAATCAATATGGTTACTCTCAATTGTTTTATTTGATTTGTGACTTCTGTATACCTGCTATTAGTACATATTAATTGAGTTTTGTCTTTGCTTTTTTGAATCAATTTTGGTTAATTCAAGTTGTGTATTAGTTTTATGATTTATCATACGAAGCTGTCTTATAACCATTTTTGCATGTGTTCTTTTTAGTCTTCTTTGCTTCCCCTTCTACTTAAACTTTTGATTTTGATTAGCTTATTTGGATTTATCTAAAGTTTGAATGTCATAAATAATTGTTGTGCTAGTGCTTTGTGTGTTTTTTTTTAATAAAATATGAGTTGTGACTACTATGAAATATAAGCGCTCTTTTTGGCAGCTTCAGGTATGGTGTGAAGCTTGCCATAGTAAATAAAAATAGACAATAAATGGAATCATATGATTGGTTAATTTATAGCAAAGGATTGTGAAAATAGTCAAAAAGTATTTGGAAGATGTAGTGAAGGATTGGTTAATTTTTTTTTTTGCTTGCAAATATGTTCTCTTTTCTTCTTTTAATCAATGTAATTTTTTTTTCATTTTTTGCCCCTATAATTTTTTTTTCAGTTTTAGTCCTTGTAATTGTTTTTTTATTTTTAGTCCTTGTAAATATTTTTTATTTGTTTTTAGTCCTTCTACAGTAATTGAAGAAGCAAGAAGAAGAATTACTCTTGCTCCTAAGGAAATTTAATATAGTTTTGATGATTTAGCCTTTTGATGAGTGCAAAGTTGTAATGTGTGTTTATGTATGTGTGTGTGGTTGTGTGTCTTGCATGATTTATCTTTATCCTTGACGGTTTGATGGTGATGAGCTCAAAGTTTAAGACTTAAAGGGTTAACAAAGTGGTAACATGTTTTTTATATGTCTAAAATTTAGCTTAAAGAGAAATAATTGGATAAAATAGGGTTTTAAATTGATAGGAAGTGAATGCTACTTATTAAAGCCTTAGAAAATTCAATCTTATGTTTAAGAACCATTTAATTGGATAAATTAACTTTGTAATCAGTTAAAACTGTTGGAAAATGCTCAAAATATGCAGATTTACTTTGTTTTAACTAGTTACAGTGATATGTAACTAGTTACATAGTTTCTATTTTAACTAGTTACAATATTATGTAATTAGTTATTTCTCCTATAACTAGTTATATAATTCTGTAACTAGTTACATTTTTATAAGCCTGTTTTTTCCTATGCGAAAATAACTAGTTATAAAGTCATGTAACTAGTTATTCCAACAAAGAGGAAATAGAATGCATGCTGTTTTAACTAGTTATAAATGAAAATAACTAGTTAAATCCATTTAAACTCCTATTTCTAGATTTCTAAAAACAAAATAACTGATTACAAGTCTACATAACTAGTTATTCTAGTGAACCCTCTATAAAAAGTGAATCTTTACACATAACTTCAATTCTCTAAATTTGAGAGAGAGCTCTTCTAGAGAGAAAACATATTATTCTTCTTCATCACTACAAGTTTTATATCAAAATCAAGAGCTCATCATGGATTAACATTGGAGATAAATAAAGTCATCTTTTGGGTAGAATTTGGTTTATGCTTCATTGTTTTTCATCTATCACAAATCAAGGTGATATCTAACCTTTTCTTTTGGTTTAATTTTCTTTCTTAAGATGGGTTGTCTTAGGTCTCTCTTGTGGCAGTGTTCCACAAGAAGAGGTTCAAGTTTTCTTGGTAAGTTTTTCAAGAAACTTGATCTTGTGGTTATGTTTGTTTGTAATTCTCTTGTTTGTGCATAGTATTTGTAAATAATTAAATTGCATAGTGATAATCCCAATCGGTTTGATTGGAAATTGGTTGTAGATCACAATGGTGGTGATTGAACCGGTATAAATCTTGTGTGTTCTTTTCTTTCCTATACCCTCTTGCTAATATATTGAAACTCATCTCTTTAATTGATTGCATATAAATTCACGAGGCTCTTTGCATAGTAAAATCAAGATAATTGATCCAATTCTACACCATTCATATAACGAAATCATAATGATTCAAAGTTTTGTGAAAATCTAGTTCTTTATCTTTGAAAAAGTTTTGGGGATTATTTAAAATTTTAAAAGATCCAATTCACGCCCTCTCTTGGATCTAGCCCTTCGTTTTAACAGTAACGATGATGTGACACTATTGCTTATGTGACACTTTTTGCTAATATGTCACTTGCATTGGCATGGCATGTGATGACATCATCATGACATCATTTGCCGATGTGTCTCGTGCTGACATCAACATTTTTTTTTGTAATAGAATTGGACGACAGTGACTAAAAATGAAAAAAATGCTAAAGTACATAGATGATTTAAAAAAAATTACAGGGATAAAAAATGAAACAGTGCTAAAATATAGGGACAAAAATCATATTTAAGCCTATTTAAAATACAAATAAATATACACTATTATACTAACATTACCATTGTCTAAACCATTTAAATTTGATATACACAAATAACTATGATAATGTCATATAATTTAACACTTAGATTGATAAAATTTACATTTTGTAAAACATCATTAAAGGTATAATTTTATAAAAATTAACACTTAATTTCAATTTATATGTGTGTGGATTGTATGTAGGTATGTATGTATGCATGCATATGCATGTATATATACAAACACATATAAAAGAAATGTATATAGTGAGAGGAATGTTTTTAGATTAGAATATGAGAAGTAAAGCTTTGACCATACAAAAATATATTGACTACCGAGCGTAGAGTTATTTCAGCTTAACCAGTGGTTTCAAGTTTGAGTTCTAGGTATATAGTTACGTTAAATACTCAGAGAGAGAATTTTGTTGCCCAAAGTAGTATTACTTAGCTCGAGCAGGATTGACTCCAGTGGAGGATACATGTGGTTTATACAAAAAATAAAAAAAATATATTAATGGTCAAAATTAAATATTACTTAGAAACGTATATTCATTTAAAATAATTGTATGACTTATGTATTTTAATCTTAATTAATCATAATAAGATTTAATTATTGATATTTTTTCCTTTATTCTTATAAAAAAAAATTCTCACTAAATACATCTTCTATATATATGTAGGGGATGCATATAAAATAAAAGACTATTTCTATATAAGAGTAAAAGTAGTAAAACTTGAATCTTGACAATTATATTTTATAATAAATATTCAAGATTAAAACATAAAAATTGTATTTTTTTAAATTGATCATACGATTTAATTAGTGATTTAAATTATTTTTTAATTTTAATTATTACGTATAATTGTACAATCAAGATTTGTTTCTCTCTTGTAAAAAAATATAGTGATAGAAAAGTCATTATTAGTTTGGTGTCATTAAAACTATATGTTAAATTATTAATAATAATTTTGATTTGTCAAATAAACTTTCAACTAGAAATGATATAGAATCCTTGATTAGAAAATAAAATAGAGGAACTCCTAAATTAATTATGGACTAAAAATTGAAGTTTTTAGTTTAAATATCTTTTTAAATGTTTAAATTTGGATATAATTTCTTTTTGATCTCTCAAATTTAAAAGTGATTATTTTTGGCTCCTAATTTAAAAATAGCCAACTTTTGGTCTTTAAGGTTAATTTTTCATTACTTCAAAAAAAGGTTAATTTTTCATGATCATTTTTGTGAACACCCAATTTTGTCCGAGTAAACAAAATAAAATTAAAAAAAATGAGAATTTAAACAAAAAAGAAAACAATGAATATTTCAAAAAATGGTAAAATACATAAAATGAAAAAATGTAATCAGAAATTAAATAAAAAAATACAAAAATATTAATAAAAAAAGGGGAAGAAGGAAACAGTTACAGAACTGAAAAAAAAAAGAGAAGCATGCTTTTCTATTCTAAGGGTAGCAACAATGGTTCTTGCGCACTATTCTCTGTTTTTGCCATTCTTAGGCCAGGCACCATAGCTTTACAGGCACTACCCTTGAAGCCACCTAACCACCTGACCTTGTCCTTGCAACCTTGTCTCTTGTTCCTGCAAGAGGACAATTAAATCAACGTTCAAAGAGAAGAGGGATGAGGATATAAATTGAGGAGAGTATAGTGAAAAAAGGGGACTTTGATTTAAAAAAATTGGGGGTGGGAAGCCTTAGTAAAAGAAATTACCATCAACCAATCTCTCTTCCTCTGGTTCCCCTATTCTCACACGTACAAGGGGAGTCTTGGAGTTGGACCAAAACTGCAGACAAGTGGAAGGGAAGACACACACTCAAGAACCATACACCAAGATGCTCACACTAATTTGAAAGCTTGCCCTTACACATGTAACCCCCTTAGTCTGTAATACTGTTTTAAAGCTCCATTTGCTGTGATGGTCATTCCTCTCTGTTGTCTTCTACTTTGTGCCTTGTCTCTTAAATGTCCTGCTTTGTTAACAAAATAAAAATGAGTAAGAAAAGGAAAAATGAATTGAATCAACTTAAACAACATATGAATAATAAACTGGTAATCTTTGACTATGCATTTTTGTGTTCTGTTTTTTTGAGAAAATATGTGTGCAACAATGAAAATAAAACCAAAAGATTTCATTTCCTCTACCTATGCTACGTTCTTTGCATTAGCTCCTAAACAATCACAAAAACAAACATTTAAGCCACCACAAATTAGCAAATCAGCCACCAAATCAAACCCCTCACAACACAAGTTTGCCAAACCCATAAGATCACCGAGCCCCAAGCTAAGGAGAATCACCGACACAAAACTCACCTCCGCATCACGAAAAACCTTACGCCTTCAACAAGCCCCATTGTGAACCTCCTCGTCGTGCATACCTAAGCCTGCAACGAACCTTTGTGGTCTCCCAATCAGTGTTGCTACCCTCGTCAGAGTTCCGTATCGACCTTGTTGTCGCCGCAAGTTCGCAGTCGTGCGAACACCCCTGCCTCTCTGTTCACTTTGCCGCGAGATCCAAGTTCCTTTTTTGTCTCTCGCACTGTTATTTGAGTGTTGTCATTTACGTTTGCCACATTGTGGCTTTCGCTTGCTGTTCAGTGGTTTGTTTTTTATTTTGGCTCAATGTGAGTGTTGTTTACTTTCCGTGGGTATAGCAAATGTGGGAGATTGGGTTGGGCCTGTAGCCGAAGTTTTAATTTTGATTGGTTTGTATTTTAATTTTAAAACATGCATTAATTTAATATTTAAGTAAAAAAAAATGGAAGCCCCTTTTTTCAATTTGATTCAATCGTGCAACTCCTTTTCATGTTAGTTTAGTATTTAAATGATTTATGTTTTTAGGTTTAAATCCTAAATAAAAAATAGAATATTTTGTTAAAATAAAATGCTTATTTAGACCCAGCTATTTTATTTTACTATTTATTTACTTACTCATTTAATTTATCTCTATAACTACAATCAGTATCTTATTTATTTAGGCAAAATCAAATAATTTTCTACACCACTATTTTATTACACCTCTCAAATTATTTATTAAATTAACATAACTTATTAATACATTGCAATAATAAAGGTTTGGTAATAACCATTTTAGATGCACTTCCTATTTGGGTGCTACAAAAGCCTTAAAAGATGCAATGATAACCATTTTGGATGCACTTCCTATTTGGTTATTGTAAAAATCTTTTAAAATAAATCTTAAGGAAAAAAATATAAAACAAACACTTAAATAAAATTTAATAATAAAGGTTTAGTAATAACCATTTTGGATGTACTTCCTGTTTAGGTATTACAAAAGCCTTAAAAGGTATACCGATAATTATTTTGGATGCACTTCTTGTTTAATTATCGCGAAAGCCTTTTAAAAACAAAAAATTGAGAATAAAAAATATCAACACACAAACCTTTTCTACCCAAAGAATTACATGAATCTGGTTCTCTATTGCACCCGGAGATACATAGGAGCAAGATACCTCTCCTGTCGCTCTCAAAAATAATAAAAATTTAATCATTTCAAGATAAAGTAAAATAATAATAATAATAATAATTCTTTTTAAAAATAAAATATATAAAATGTTTTTTATAATAAAGTTTTCCTTGATAAATAAATAAATAAGCAAATAAAACACCAAAAAATGTTCTTTTTTTAGGGGTAAGATAAATAATTTTAAAGTTATATTAATTGTGTACATTTAATTAGGGGTAATTGTCTTCATGACGAACGTTGTAGGATGTTAACACCTTCCCTATACGTAATTGACTCCCGGACTCAAAATTTGGTTTCGAAGATCATTTTCTTTTCAAAGGTTTTTTCAATGTTTTCCTAAATAAATATTGGTGGCGACTCCATGTTTTTAAATATATATTTTTTGCCATCACGCTGTGACCCTGGTTGCGACAATTTTAATTCTTTTGATAAGGCTCAAAAGTTAACTCGTTTTATATTAGAGGCCGAAAATATTCACCTTTAAATTTAAATTTATAGGACAAAAAGAAAATTAGGTCCAAATTTGAGTGAGGAAAAAAATATTTAAGCCTTAAAATTTATTTCTTAAACCGTTGCTGATGTTATTGATTATAAATTTTTTACTTTATTTTGATTTTCTTTTACATATATTCTCTCCTTTTTTCAATACGTGAATTATTATCCAACGTAATTTTTTTTTACAAACAAATATTAAGGAGAGGGAGACAATTTCTTTTAATGGTAGATACCTTTCTTTACTATCTTAAAATAACGACGTGCTACAAATGTCGAGGAAGACAATAATGAAAATTCTAGTCAATTTTATACAAGTGCTTTATTATTACCCTCTATTTACATAAATAAAATAGAATACACAATAGAATTAAACGCTATTTTTTATTCAATATAATATATAATTAACTTAAATTATATTATTAAATTTATATTCATCAAACATATCAAATATAATACATATTTATTAAATGTATAACTTTTTACGTTAATAAAAACTATTAGAAATCGCACTTTTGGTCAAATATATCAAATTTATATTTATCAAATATATCAAATATAATATATATCTCAACTATTAGAAATTTGTATTCATCAAATATGTCAAATATAATATATATTGATTAAATGTATGGCTTAATCGTACTTTTGGTCTCTCAAATATCGCAATTTTGTAATTTTGATCTCCCAAGTTTTAATTGCACAAATTAGTCCCCAAATATCGCAATTGTACAATTTTGGTCTCTCCGTTAGTTTTTCATTAAATATTTGACAAATTTTACTAACGTGGCACTGACGGAGACATGGCAAATGATGTGCCCATGATGGATGACATGGCGACTGACATGACGATGGCGTGGTAATTGATGTAGATTCTAATGTATCGATAATGTGGCGTGATGATGTGGCGTGCAAAAATGAAAGACAAAATTATTAAGGGCTAGTTTGAGGTGGTTATGAGTTTTTGGTTTTCAAATGCAATTTTCAAAACAAAATGCGTGTGACTAAAATAGAGCTGAAATGGTTTTAACTCAATTTCAAATCACTTTTACATTCATTTTCAAAACCAAGAGAAAAGGATTTGTGAATTTGGTTTTTAGTTTTAAAAAACAGGCCTTTGCTATATTTGACAATGGTCCTTCCTGCCATCGCCACCATCATCAACGACATTGCCACCACTGCCGCTGCCATGGGACTTGAAGTGGTGTTATAGTGAAATTAAGTTAATGGTGGCTTGTTTCTGTCCTCATGATGTACAAAGGCGTTAAGGTATGTGGTATTGTAGCATGTATGGCTCGTGTGGGTGTGTGAGGACTATTAGAGTGAGAAAAATATAGTACTATAGTGTTGTGCAAGTGAAGAAAAAAATGTGAGAGAAATGTGTGTGACGGTGAATGAATATTGTGATTATTGAGTGAGATTATGGGTTCGTTACATGATAAGAGAGTAAGTCTACAGTGATGTGAGTGTATGTGTGTTCAGGACCTAGAGACAATGGGCTTGGGGACCCAAAACAAATAGATAATGGGCGTGAAGACCCAAAACACATAGACAATGGACATAAGGACTTGAAACGCATCAGGCAATAAGCATAAAGACTCAAAACACAAAAGCAATGGTTAGAGGTAGCAAAATTGGCCCAGCCCATCAGGCTAGGCAGAGCTGGGCCATAAAAATTCCAGCCTAAAAAAAAGTGGGCCAAAATGGCTCGGCAAGAAAATAGACTTGAAAGGGTATCGGGTCTATTTGGCCCAATGGATTTTTGTTTTGTTTTTCCCTTTGTAAAATGTACAAAAATTTAAGAAAAAAAGAGTCATGGGCCAAAATGGCCCGGCTTGATGGTCTTGTCGGGCTAGAAAAAACATAATCCATTAGGAATTTAGGCTGGCTTGATCTGGCCTAATTTTCATGTTTGGCTGCTGGGTTGGACCAGGCCAGGTTGGCTCGTCCATTTTGCCAACTCTAGCAATGGTCATAGCTAGGCATGGCAAACAAACCTAAAGTCGTGGGTACCCGCCCGACCCCTGCCCCAACTTTAATAGGAAAAACCCACTTTGACCAGGGTCGGGGCAGGGACGGGTTTTCTTTGAATGCTAAAGTAGGGGATGGGGATGTTGATACCTGCCCCGCCCCCACCTTAATACTAATAAAATATATAATTAGTATTATTTGTCTTAATTCATTACTTTTTTATTTTAAATTTTAGGATATGTTAAACTGGAAACAGGATAATAAGAAATGATTTTTGTAAGAATCACAACATTTACATACTAAATATTTATCTATTAGCATCACTTTATTCATAGTTTTTAGCCAAAAAAGACAAAAAAAAATATAACAAAAAATAATAGGAAAAGGGACAGGGGTGGGGCGGAGAAACCCGCCCTTCCTTCGCCTCGTTGTTAAGCTTAGTCATAGGGTCCCGAAACAC
The DNA here is from genome assembly GCA_004329165.1 of Spatholobus suberectus. Classification (NCBI taxonomy): domain Eukaryota; kingdom Viridiplantae; phylum Streptophyta; class Magnoliopsida; order Fabales; family Fabaceae; genus Spatholobus; species Spatholobus suberectus. Next base: position 65,975,503 of record CM014730.1, on the reverse strand, counting down.
AGATGCAATGAGCATGGAGACCTAAAACACATAGACTATGGGTATGGAGACCCGAATCATATAAACACACACATTGGACATGGAGACCAAAATCATAGAAGCAATGGGCATGGGGAGTCGAAATACAAAGACAATGGACATAGGGACCAAAAACACAAATAATGGACATGGAAACCTGAATCATAGAGGCAATGGGCCTAAGGACCCGAATCACAAAGACAATGGGAAAAATTGTACAACTTTTGTGGGAGTTTGCACAGTTGAGGGAACTTGCCAGCTAAATAAAACAAGGAATTCTGTAATTTTCATATTAGGAAAATTTGATTCAAGATATCGCATAACATCAAGCTTGTTTTGCAAGCTACTTGTCTTGGAAGAAGACCTCTAAAGAGATTTTGGATGAGAATAGTATCTATCATGAAAATATCTAGCCTTTTTTGTCCTCTTACCCATTTTTCAGCCCCATACACCACCAAGATTAGGCCATCCTTTATGTACATATGACAAACCTTATCATTTGTCATGCTTTGATCTCCTTCCTCATTGTTCTCATCACGCACATGGGACTTGGAGTGGTATCATGGTGAAACTGAGTTGATGGTGGATTGTTTCTGGTGTGAGTTCTTCATGACGTACGAGGGTCGTAGGGTACATGGTATTTTAGCATGTATGACTTGTATGGGTGTGTGAGGAATGTTAGAGTGAGAAAAATATAGTACTATATTGTTATGTGTGTGTGAAGAAAAAATGTGAGAGAAGAGTGTGTGATGGTGAATGAATGTGTGTGATTATTTAAGCGAAATTGTGGGTTTGTTACATGATAAGAGAGTATGTGTGTAGTGATGTGAGTATGTATATGTTGGGGACCTAAAGACAATGAGTATGGGAACCTAAAACACACAGATAAAGGGCACGAGGACCCAAAACACTTAAACAATGGGTATGAAGACCCAAAACACAAAGATAATAGGCATGGGAGCCCGAAACATAGAGACAATAAGTATGTGAACCTAAAACACATAGACAATGGGCATGGGGACCCAAATCATAAAAACACACACAATGGGCATGGAGACTCAAATCATAGAGGCAATGGACATTGATACCTAAAACACAAAGATAATGGGCATGGGGACCCAAAACACAAACAATGGGCATGGAATCTTGAATCACAAAGGCAATGGGCATTGGGATTTGAATCATAGAGGCAATGGGCAAAAATTGTACAACTTTTATGGGAGTTTGCATAGATGAGGGAACCTGTTTGCTAAATAAAGCAAAAAATTCTTCAATTTTCATATTAGAAAAATTTGATTCAAGATATCGCATAACATTAAGCTTACTTTGGAAGCTCCCTGTTTTGAATAAGATCTTGAAGAAGACCTTTAAAAAGATTTTGGAAGAGAAAGATATCTATCATGAAAATATCCAGCCTTATCTGTCCTTTTACCCATTTTTTAGCCCAGAGATCACCAAGATTAGGCCATCCTTCATGTGCATATGGTAAACCTTATTATTTGTCATGCTGTGATCTCCTTCCACATTGTTAGGGGTGTTCATAGGTTGAGTTGGGTTGGGTTTGGACAAATCCGATACTTGAATTGATCAAAATAAATTGGGTTGAATTTGTGTAATTTTTTTTTATCAAATCCGAATTGAGCCAACTTGATCAATAACGAGTTGGTTTAGGTTGGGTTTATGGGTACCCGTACTTATTTAGTGACATATTAAATACACTTTTATAAAAAAGGAAGAATTATAAAAACTAATTTGTATTTTTTTAAAAAAATTATAATAATTAGATAAATAAAAATATATTTGTACGATTAATTAAATCATCCTAATTAATTATGATTTGGAACTCTTCGATTTCTTATTTAAATTTTAAAACATTACTTCAGGAAAAATTACACAAGCTAAAAATGAATAAAATATAATGATATGGATTCAACCATAGCAAAGTGACTAAGATTGGTTAAGGTAAGGCAACTATGTTCTATAAAAAGGATGTATCAGCCTTAAAATACATGGTTGTATGGCTGTAAGTTTAAAATAAAAAATTAATTAATGGGTTTTGTCAATTTCAACAACCTGTTTTGATTTTTCTTTGAATTAAAGTTACTATGAAAAATATAAGTAAAGAAAGAAGGAGTCACAATAGTTTTCTTGCAACACATGAAGATCACTATGTTCTTAATTCAGTTTCGAATGCAACAGAGTCTTAATTATGTGACTATGTGATCTCGTCACATCGTCTTTAGTGTTTTAATTTTATTCACTTATTTCATTATTTATATTTTTTAAAACTAAAATTATATATATAAATAATGAATTTAAAAATGCCATGTCAACGGGTTGGATTTATGGGTTCACGGGTTTAAAAATCAAAACCCATTACCCAACCCGTACTTGAACATGTTTGAACGGGTTGGGTTGGGTGTTACCCCGAACATCCAAAAAATTCGAACTGAAGTGATTGGGTTGGTTTAGGTTCGCGAGTACCCGTACTCGTAAATACCTTTACACATTGTCTCTCATCACACACATGAGACTTGGAGTGGTGTCATGGTAAAATTGAGTTGATGATGGTTTACTTTTAATGTGGGTTCCTTATGATGTACGAGAGTCTTAAGGTTCGTGGTATTATAGCATGTATGACTCTTGTGCTGTGTGAGGACTATTAGAGTGAGAAAAATATAGTACTGCAGTGTTATGCGAGTAAAGAAAAAAATGTGAGAGAAGAGTGTGTGATGGTGAATGAATGTGTGTGAATATTGAGCCAGATTGTGGGTTTGTTATATGACACAAGAGTATGTATGCAGTGACGTGAGTTTGTGTGTTGAGGACCTAAAGGCAATGGGCACGAGGACCCAAAACATATATATAATGGGCATGGGACCCAAAACACATAGACAATGGGCATGGGGACTCGAAACACAAACAATGGGCATGGAGACCCAAAATATAGAGGCAATAGGCATGAGGAGCCAAAACACACAGGCAATAGACATGAAAACCCAAAACACAAAGGCAATGGGCATGGGGACCTAAAACACACAGAAAATGGGCATGAGGACCCGAATCATAGAAATACACACAATGTGCATAGAGACCCAAATCATACAGGCAATAGGCATGGGGATCCGAAATATAAAGAAAACGGGCATGAGGAACTGAAACATGAAGACAATGGACATAGGGACTCAAGAGGCAATGGACAAAAATTGTATGGCTTTTATGGGAGTTTGCACAATTGATGGAACCTACTAGCTAAATAAAGCAAAGAATTCTTCATTTTTCATATTAGGAAAATTTGATTCAAGATATCACATAACATCAAGCTTGCTTTGGAAGCTCCCTATCTTGTGAGAAGACCTATAAAGAGATTTTAGAAGAGACAGGTATTTATCATGAAAATTTCTAGTCTTGTTTGTCCTTTTACCCACTTTCCAACTCCAGACGTCATTAGGATTAAGCCATCCTTCATGTGCATATGAGAAACCTTATCATTTGTCATGTTATGATTTCCTTCCTCATTGTCTTTCATCACGCATATGGGACTTGGAGTGGTGTCATGGTAAAATTGAGTTGATGATAGCTTGCTTTTGGTGTGGGTTCCTTATGATGTACAAGGGTCTTATCAAATGTGGTATTGTAGCATGTATGGCTCGTGTGGTGTATAAGGACTATTAGAGTGAGAAAAATATAGTACTATAGTGTTGTGTGAATGAAGAAAAAATGTGAGAAAATAATGTGTGATGGTGAACGAATGTGTGTTATTATTGAGCGGCATTGTAGGTTTGTTACATGATAAGAGAGTATGTGTGCAGTGACATGAGTGTTTGTATTGAGTATGTTTCAATGTTGGCTTGTATTTCGAGTGAGTGGGTGTCTCTAAGAAGAAAAACCAGGTGTAGTGTTTTTGTGTTAGTGTGAAATGTAGATGTAGTGACTCGATTGTGCAGTTTGTTATTTGTGGTATACATGAAAGACAAGGAAGGAATGAGAGGTCCCTCGAGTAGGTGTTTTACATAAAATGAAAATGTGTGTGCCTACTAATGTTAATGTGTAGAGTGATGTTGCGCGTGTATTATTGTGGAATGAGGAAAAGAAAGAAAAAGAAAAAAGAAAAAAAAGAGGAATTTTGAATGTGTGTGTGTTGGGAGGGGTTAGTGAATGTGAGAGAGACCAAGTTGGTGTAGTGAGTGTTAAGTGAGTGTTGTGTTATGGGTATGGGATACAAAGAGTGGGAGAGGCTTTGTGTGTATGGGTGTTGCTAAGAATATAAGTGTAATGTCTTAGGGGTATTTTTGTGCAGATAGTGGCGGTGAAAGAATTGATGAGTGTAGATGTAACCTCCTCTTTTTTCCTCAAAATTTTCTTTTATTTGCGAAAATTAAATAAATTAATATTTTATTTTGTTTGCTATTATTATGTTTGTTAGTTTAAATAATTGTAGTATAATTGTGCTAAATTAGATGTAATTAAAAAGAGTCATAGAAGTTGGTTTAGAAAAATATTAGGAATTTAAGTTAATTAAGAAAGTGTAGGACTAAGTTAATTAAATAAATAACTAGAAGAAAGTTAAATTAATGTATTATGTGAGAATTAAATTGGGTTAAGTATTTTTTTTTTAAGCCCCAAACTGCAGGCCCATACTCCACTTAGCAAATGTGTAAGTTTTTTTTCTCTCCTTTATCTCATCTGTTGGGCCCAAAAATGTATATGTCAGCCCAAGTGAGTTTTTGTGACAAAAACTCATTAAAAGAAGATCCAATGGTTGGGAATGATGAGAGATTATCTACCCTTAGATGAGAAATTAAGATAAGGAGTGCTTTTCCCTGTTTGCACGTCGAAAAACTTATAAGAAGAGAGAGAAACTGGTTTTCACCCGGTGCGGCTGTGAGTTGTGCGAAGAAGGAGATTTGCTCAAGTTTCTGGAAAAGATCTAAGGCGGGAGAGGAGGTTTAGGCCTCAATTGATAATTTCTTTTGGTATTCAACCATTTAGTTGTGGTTTAAGATGGTTGGAAATTTGTGATTTTGATTGGTTATGTCTTTTTTCTGTGTTTGATTAAGGATTGTATGTGCTGAAATCTTTTGGAATTGAAATTAGAGTGCTGTGGTAGCATGTAGGAACCGATGTTAAATGAATAAATAAAAAGGAAGAGAGAATCAGATCATCAGAGAGACAAGCGGTGAGGCAAAGAGAGAGAAGGCGAGTAAAGGTTTTTTTATTTTATTTTAAAAAAGAGATAAAGATACAAATCATCAAAGAGAACAAGTTGTAGGATTAAGTGCGAGAGAGAGAAATCGGATTTTTTTTTAGTTTGGATGAGATCTTGAAGCTTTGGAAGCTTGGAGGTGCCTTCTTCGGAATGGACAGTGAGAACAATTTCTTTTGAAAGTGTGCAGCTTGCGTGTCGGGAGAAGAGCCTAGAATTTTGTTTTTGATTAAAAGCCGTACGGGCCTACGGTATTGCACAAAGGCATTTAAACTAGTAACACTTTAAAGATATAGTTAGTAAGTAAAGGCCCATTTGCAAGTAAGATCATACTATACAAATTAAGTTTTTACTAATGATAATAAGGGAATAACGTGTGTGTGTGTGTGCATATATATATATATATATACTCCGTAGCATAAAAACTGATTGAAATGATAATAACAATGAGTAATATTATTATTATTATTTGTATTACGTTAGTTAATAATTTGATTTAGGATAGGTTTCACTAATTTATTTAATAATATAGTAACGTGAACGTATGTAGTTATATAATAATAATAATTAATGATTTTTTTTAAAAAAAGAATAAGTGGAATTGAGTGTCAAGTGAGGATTCTATAAAATTTAAAAGAGGTTAAAAATTTAAAATATCTTAAGTAGGATAAACTTTTTTTATAAAATTTAATAAAACTTGTAAATCAGTTATTAATTACTAATCCTTATGGGATGAGTGAAAGTAGGGGGAACAAGAGTATACGAGTGAAGTTATCTATGATTAAATTTAGCTCCTTATTATTGTTATGGTTGATTTCATGGAATGAACATTAAATACACTGTTATGTGCACAGTGATTGGTCTTTTATATTAGAATTAATATCGAGTTAAATTCTTGAATTTTAACTTATGATTGAGAGGATTTGTTGTGAAGCCTATTGTTGGCAAATTGAAAATTTGTATTGAGGGAAGTTAAGACCGTCTATTGAAATACTTAATTGATATCAATTCTAATAAGATGAACTATAACCATAGCATTGTTGTTAAACCGAAGGTCTCAGAGTAGCTACATCTTATGACGGGGTGTGAATCTTGTAGTGGAGGAGGCCACGAAGACCTCGAGGATGTTTGGTGCACGTCATCCCATGGGGGGTCAGAGGGTCGTGACTCTGAGTCGTGATTAAGGTAACTTGCGCACTAACATTCTTGACGAATCACTATAATTCTTCCACAATTAGTGTAGTGTACTGCCACGTACCTTTTATCTCCAAAGGCTATTCCCATTCTAGCTTTGGTTGATAAGTTACCTAATGCTGTTCTCATTCTAGATTAGGTTGAATGTTGATTTTGTGCATGTAGGTTGGTGGAGTACGAGCTCCTGATTATGCTACTCTGTATTAGAATGTCCTCCATAGAGATGAGTCAGCATCTATGCATTCATGCATCGCATTTGTGTGATTATTACTTGAAATATAATATGAATTGCTTAATTTATTATGTTTTATTGAGATTATTTGTTAGATTAGGTCTCATGAATGTATTACCACATTCGTGCCTTAGGTTAGAACCTCACTTCCTATCTTTTCTTTCTATGTATGTTTTTTTTTTTAGATGATGGACCCTCCACACACCACAATTATTGAACTGGAGTGTCATTCAGAGGATGGTTGGAGAGTGAGACCTCCATCCTCAACGACACTATATCGAAGACCTCTCACTTTGACTTTTGAACCATCTTCTGGTCCACCCTTTAGGTTGGAGGGAACCTTCAGATTTTTCTTGTCTTTACCTGCTTCTTTGCTATGGCTGGAAAGAGTAGCTAGTTGTTTTGATATAGAGTTCCAGGTGCCTGTGAAAGTGTATCATAAGCGAGGAGCCAGAACCAGAAACACTCCATATGTTATTAAAGGAGTCAGGGCGCAAAGACAAGTATAGTAGAGGGAAGTCAAGAGGGACCCTACGCCTGAACCGAGTGAACTAAAGGAGGATCCTAGCATGGGGATTCTAGCGTTGACTGGAAATTAGTAGATAGGACTATTAGCTTTTTGACCAACCAAAAATGTTGGTTGTTTTTGTTTTGCTTATAGTCAGTACTGATGTTGACTTTGTTGATAGTTTATAGCTCTTAGCATGAAGCAGATGACTTGTGTTTTTAGCCAGGCACTGGTTGTATATTTGGTACTAATATTTTTGCTAAACAGAAATGTAGATATGATGTATAGCAACTTGAAGTTATGTGAGTATTATCCAAGTTTGTTTTTAGTTGGTAATAAAACCTAGTTAGTAAAATAAATAAATAAATAAATAATAATTGGTAATTTTGACTGTAAAAAAATGTTATTTTCTATGTAATGGATGTAACGTAAAATATTATTATTTATTATGTACATATTGGGGGTGTTACAGTAGATGTTGTGAAGAGTGCTAAATAATGATATGTGAAAGTGTGTGCGCTATGAAACTCTATTAGAGAGAACCTAAGAGAAAGTGTTGTGTTGTTTTCCTTATTTTGTGTTGTAAGTGCAGTGCTAATATTTGGCCTCAATGTGTAAGTGTGCTTTTATACGCGATGAATACAAGAGTGAAATAAGAAGAATGGAGTATGTAGAATGCCTCTTGAGTGCAAAGGATGAGTTTTTTTCATGGAGTAGAGAGATGAAGGAGTGTGAGTGTGTTGTGATGTGAAAGATTAATGACCGTGAGTTATTGTTAGTAGAAGTTATTCATGGGGGTTCATAGCTCAGGAATGCCATGTGGTCACTGTATGTGAGTGATGAGAGACTGCTAAACGTGAGTGTCGGAGTTCTTTCGTGTGAGGAGTGAAAGAAAGTGTTTTTTGCGTGAATGGGTTAGTGTGTGAGATATGTGGTTAAGCTGAACTAGATAAGAAAAAAAAATCAGAGACGAGAATGAAAGTGAGCTTTTTTTGAATGAGAATCAGTGTGTGTTTTTTATGGGAGTGTATGAATCCCTTATGTGATCAAAAAGAGAGAAGAGGAAATGAATTGAGGATAAAAAAATAAAAAAAGGAGAGAGTGGGCTCCTCCTCTTCGTCCCCCTCGTAGTGCCTTTTTTATGGTTTTTCTCTTCTTTTCTTTAGTCACCTCCCAACACTAACAAGAGACCAAAACAACCTAACTTGAGGTGTGTATAGACCTGAATTAAGTGCTTGGGTCTTCCTCTTTTACGTGCTGCATTGGAGAACATTGATGGGTCAACCGCTGGACATTGTGTACAATGGTCTTTGATGGAGTCTAGTCACTCCTTCATGCTAAAAATGGTTGCTTTGGTGTGATATAGCTTCCTCGAGCTGTGAACGTGAAGACGCCTTTGTTTGCCGTGACCAAATGGCTATAGTTTTCTTTCTCTCTGTCTTTTTTCATCTTTCTCTCTTTAAAGGTCCATGTATCTCATATCTTTAGAGAAGAAAACAACATTGCTCATTGATAGTTGGCCATGCCTACTCTTTTCTTATAGGCATGTCTTCATATGCTTCAACCCCCATGTGGGTTATAATTCCTTGTTGCATCAGGATGGCCTTATTTTTGGCTCTAATAGCTTGCCTTCTGGGTAGTTTTGTTTTTTAGGTGTGAGCCATCCTGATAATAATAATAATAAAAAACTACATTAACTTTTTTTAATAAAATTTATTTTCGCTCTTAATAAAATTTAAGTGTGTATTTTACACACTCTCATTACAATTACAATTATACGTTGTTATTCTTATTCAATTTGAGGTTCATGCATGAATCAATGGGTAGAATTGAATTGTTAGCATATTTAAGTAATCAGTAACAAATACTATTTTTTTTTACCTTCTAAATTTCTTGCAATCTAATTTTTGATTAATTTTGATCTAATTATTGCTTTCTTGCCTATTATTTTCAATTTATTCTGTAACGCCTAACAAAATACTACATATGAAAAAAAAGGTTGTAGAAATTAGCAAATATCTTGTGCAATATATGAGTTTATAAAAATATGTAAAATATTAAAAATAAAAACAAAATATTTAAAATATTATTTAATTATTTAAATATTTTATTGGTAATAAAAATATATATTAATATATAAAAACATAAATGTTTAATTTTATTTTTAAAAATCTTAAAAATTAAATTAATTAACAAAATGTTATTTGAATGTTGATTTGTAAATATCTTTTATATTTATTGCCAATTAAATAACATTTTAGTATTTTTAATCATTTTAAGAAATATTTAATTTTATTCACTCAACAATAAGTATAATAAGATATTTATAAATCATCGTTCAAGTAATATTTTTTAATTAATTTAATTATATATTTTTAAAATAAAATGAAACATTTATTTTTTATATATTAATATTTTTTATTACTGATAAAATAATTAAATAATTTTTAAAAAATCATTTGTTAGTTTCAAAATATATTATACCTAAAAAAGTTGTTTTGTCTCAATTTTGTTTTTATGGTCAAAACTTTAGCTAAAATAGAAAAATGTTATTTTAATTAAAGCTTCAAACGGGGCTTGGGCCTTTGCACTTTCATGAGAGTCAGACTCAGAACGACGCCTAGGCTTGGTTAAATATGTTATAAGGAAATTGTTAAACTCACCTCTCTTAATTATTATATGTATCTCCCTTAATTTTTGTGTTATTTTTTCAAAATATCCCATTCCAGAAAATTATTTTCAGAAAGAAAAATAGGATTGCAAGTGAGCTCTTCTTGAGCCGCAATGGTAAACACCCCCCGTTATTGCATATGAATTTGCTTGCTATCCATTATTCAATATTCATGCCCTCCTTTACTTACTAATAAATGGATTGAGAGTTCAGACCACTATTTCGGTTATGTGAACAGAGTATTTAGTTTTTGACAAAGAACTTGTGATGGAAGATCATTCCCATCTCAAACAAGACAGCACTTTTGATTTTATGATTATTTAGATTGAATCGAGAATTTAGGATATTCGTACTATAAGTTTATTGGTGTGCTCCACTAGTGCAAACAGTTTATTTTGACTACTTCAAAGGTTAAATGCAACTCTCAATTAATGGAGTTTGATGAAGAATATATTGCTTTGATCTTTAATTGTGAGACTCCTCCTATAGCACTTGGTAAAGAACATATTGTTACAGTTAAGGTTCACAATGCTTCAACTGTTGAAAAATTTGAGATCTCATTCCCAAGGAAAGGAGATAAGTGATGCTGATGTTCTAAAATGGGCAAGCAGAAAAGTGAAAACTACTGACGGAACTTCTCACGCAGGGAGTTTCAATTTTTAAAAAAAAAATAAAATTGTGTATATTTGCTGTTAAAAATGTCCATCGTCCAATCAACCATCGCGACTGTTCCCCAGAGTTTCTAAACCATGAAAGAATTCACTTGCAACCCTAGTTTTCTCTCCAGAAATAATTTTTTGAAAAGGGATATTTTTGAGAAAATAATACAAAAACTATGAAAGGAAGGTACATATAATAACTAAGGGAGGTATGATTAACAATTGCCAAATTATAATTTCTGTAAAAAAAGCCTTCAACTTAATCCTGCAAAGTTACATGCATTATTAAATTTATATATATATATATATATATATATATATATATATATATATATATAAATTCATTAAATTAGTAATTTAAATATTTTTTTTACCATTACTTCAGTGCTTTAAATATTGTCATTAAATTAATCTCTTAAAGATTAAATATATCACCAAATTAGTTTCCTAAATAACTCAACAAATTATATAGAATAAGTTAACATTATTGAAGAATTTTTTTTGGCTTGACCTAGTTTAATTTGTTTTGATCTAATCTTGAGTGGGCTAGCCTACAAATCTTGCGTGGGCTTTCAAAATATCAAATTTCAACTAGAATAATAAAAAAAAAACCTTCACGTGCATTAATATATTACCATTGATATAGATGATTAATTACTCCCTCCCCCCAAGGCAAAAGAACAAATAAATATTTGAAAGGACATTGGGAGTATACATTAAGTTAAAGTAAGAGATAAAATTAAGATTGTTGAATAAATAGAGTTAAGGTATTGAATGAATTTTTAAGTGTGACAACGTAACTAAAACAAGAGAAGTTTTTCCTAAAAAAGAAAAAAACGAAGTTAGAAAGACAACAAAAGAAATTAAGAATGCTTAAATTTTATTGATGTGACTTATTTTAATTTTTACTTATCCATTTTTATATTACAAATTAAAATATATAATTTGAAAATTGAGACTCTTACTTTTCTTATTATTCTAAATAGATAGTATGAACACTCAATTTTATCTAAATAATTATAGGTTAAAATAAATAAATAACTAAATAATAATAATGATAATAATAATAATAATAATTGAGTCAAATATGTTTACTTTTTATTTTTGATGGGCTAGAAATGTTCTAGCCTGTAACTAAATTTCTTATTAAATTAAAAGTTTTAAACCCATGAGCATATATGTTCATTCATAATAATACTTCAAGAGTTTCATCATCATCATAAAAAATAAATACAAAATAAAGAATAATAATAATAAAAAAAAGTGAAGAGTTGGGAAACAAAAACGGTTATAGGACTTGAATAATCTCATTTAAACCTTTCAGGCCTTATAAATAAGAAAGAAAGAAAAAGAGGAAGAAAACATTTTTTGAGGTCACTCTCTCTCTCCGCTGGGTTTTCTTTTCGGTTCAGTTGGAAGCCAGAGCTTAGAGGTGTCCATCTCTCCTTCCTAATATCTTCCTTCTTTGGCATTATGAAATAGTTTGAATCTGTCACTTTATTGATGTAGAAAATTCATATTTATGGATATAATTGATTTATGCAAATATCTGATGGATTATTTCTTTGCTTAAGCATCACCATATTTTATTCACGCATATTCAACAGCATCATGGACTCATCAAAACAAAGCACAAACACACACCACATTCACCATTGAACACAATTCATCACGCTTATTTTCGATTTTCACAATCCCTCACGTTCATACGTTTTCTGCACACTAGTGTATCAACATATAGATCCTGCAAAATATCCAAACTCATACACGCAAATTCAAATCCAGAATTAATAACATCATTATTTTATTAATCCCTCTGATTCTATACCGTCCCTTTCGCTCCACTGCCGCACCGACCTTACCACGGTGCCGTCGCCTCCGAACCTCCGGCAGCTGTCATTGTGCGCCAACCACCGCGCCGCCGTCAACCACTGAGCGTCGGTCGTCGCACCGTCAACTGTTGTGCCACCATGGCGCAGATCACCGGCGACCATTGAGCGTTGGCTGTCATGGGAAAACGCGTCGCTGTCGTCTCTGCGTCGTCTCCGTTTTCACACGAGATCTCCTCGTCTCCGTCAAGGTGCTACCGCCGAAGCTAGAAGAACACGGAGGTTCTTCCTGTATCGTCGTGATTTGGGAATTGCTCTGTTAATTGGGAGAAGTTTTGCTTGGGTCAAGGAGTTTGTAGCACATGAGCCCCTTTTTGGTTCGTTACGATTGGATAAGTGGGCTTAGCCCATAATGCAATTTCGTTAAGGAAGAGAGGTCTCTCCTTTTTGGTTTTTTTTTTTATGGGTTGAGTTTATGAGTACGTAAAAAGGGGGGAAAAGGCACCTAGTTATATAAAATCTTTGCTAGGATAATGATTACGAATTTTGGCTTTAGACATATATTCCTTTTAATGTCTTAAACGAAGGCAAGAATAATAATTTGATTAATATTTCTTTTCTTAAATAATAAAAAATAAAACATAGATTTAGTTTTTTCATGTTGGGTCTATAATTCACTTGAGTATCACAAAAATCTTATTTAAAGCTTCAAATTAATCAAATAGGTGTTAATTAATAATTCAATATCTTTCTAAAAAGAATATAGGGTTAGTAATTGTTCATGTTGGGTCTAGGGCCCGCTTGAATATCATAAATTTTTATTAAATTGGATTAATAAATTGTTATTTTTTTTTTAAATATATAGATATGATGACTTTTCATGTTAGGTTTAGAACCCACTTGAACATTACAAGAATCCCCTTAAAACTTATGATTAATTAACAATTTGTTTTTTTTTTCCTTTTTGACAAAGATAAAAATGTAGATTTAGCGATCATTCATGTTAGGTCTAGGACCTAGTTGAATATCTCAAAATCTTCTATAATTTTGTTTTGCAAGAGTATTTCACATCTATTAGGCCGCCTAAGCCTATCGTTGTGGATAATATTCTATAATATCTGAGATTTAATGTCTTAATAATCCTTGTAAAAATAATAAAAATAACAAAAATAAAACTATACAACTAAAAAACATCAACCCACAAAATGATTTTCTATCCAAAGAACTACGTGAGTCTGATTTCTTTATTACACCGGAGAATACATAGGAGCAGAAGCTCACTCCTGTTGATCTCAAAAACCATAAAAATAAAATAGTAATAATAATAATCTTTTTTTTAAAATAAAATAAATCTATAATTTAAATAACATATATATATATATAGGATTAATAGTTTTATAAGCAAGAGGATAAGACAATTAATATTTCTACACATTAAAGGGTAACCGTTTTTATAACGGATATCATAGGGTGTTAACACCTTTCCTATGCGTAATCGATTCTCGAATCCAATCTTTGGTTCAAGACCATTTTTAGGATTTTTCTATGTTTTTCCTTAATAAATTATGGTGATGACTCCTTTGTTTTTAATATCATTTTTGCCATTCCGTCGTGACCCTGGTTGCGATAGATAGTCTTAGTATTCTCTTTTTTCTTTTCTTTGGACATACATTTCACACATCATGGCATAACTAGTCAAAAATTCTCTTTCTCAACTCTTTCAAATTAATCTCCTTTTTATCTCTATCATGAAATTGAATTTAAAAATTCTTTAAAAGAAATTATCAATAATTAAAAATAACTTTATATCATAATTTAAATTATTTATTATAAATCTAAAATATAATTTATATATTTTAAGATATTTATTTATTACAAATTTTACCTATAGTATAATCTATATATTAAAACATATTTATTATAAATTTTAATTATATAAAAATAAACATCAATTTTGCACATGCTAAAATACTAATTATAATAAATATATATTTGACTCTTTACGTGTATTGTGTGACTGTGTATGTGCTTTGAACTTCACATTATAAAAACAAACATAAACTCTTTCTCTCTCATAGTTTATGTTGCATGGATTTAAATTAGTGTCGTCAGAAACGGATTAGACTGACTGATGAAACTAGTTTAATTGGGAATCAGTTATTATATCGGTTTATTTGACTCTGACAATTGATCTAGTAAAGAATCAATATAAAATTAGTTGAATCGGTTTAAAATTGAATAAATTAGCCAAAAAAAACAATTTGATCGAACTGGTTTGTTGAGGAAAAACTTTTTTATTTTGTAATTGAAAAAACTCAATATTATGATTATGGATATAATTCTAACCCAATATTATGATGATATATAATCATATTAATTTTATTTATTTATTTTTTAATTGTAATTGTTAATAAATATTATTGTGTGTTATTGAACTTAAATATTATAACATATTTGATTTAGTTTCATGTTTAATTTTAAATATTATATGTTGTGAGTTATGACATTTATACGTATAGTTTAATTTTTAATATTATGAATTATGAATATTATGTTATTTTTGTTTAATATTTCTTAATATATTATATTAAAAATTAAAATAATATTATTTAATTATTATCAATTCAACCACAATTTAACTATTGAATCTTAAACTATTATTAACAATATATATTAAGTAAAATACAATTATTTTTATGAATTGCTTCCATTTTATTAATTTAAACTTG
Source organism: Spatholobus suberectus (assembly GCA_004329165.1). Taxonomy (NCBI): domain Eukaryota; kingdom Viridiplantae; phylum Streptophyta; class Magnoliopsida; order Fabales; family Fabaceae; genus Spatholobus; species Spatholobus suberectus. Next base: position 65,960,457 of record CM014730.1, on the reverse strand, counting down.
ATTTTTTTTTGGTAAGATAGCTTATATTTTAATGCGTTTCATCATCGTTATTATTTATCACTGCCCTTTAAAAACTTAAAATTTTTAATAAAAGATCATAATCGTAATCAAATTTAAATAAAAATGTTATATGTAAGTTATGATAATGATTCCTTTATTGTCCAAAGAAAAATTTTATCCTTAAAATATTTATTAAATTTACTTTTTACTTTTTTTTTACAGAAGCTATGATTTTATTATTCTTTTTTAATTTCTTTGCTTTCACTTATTTCCACAACCAATGTTGTAACCTACTAGCTGGTTGTTGCCTTTCTTTTTGCTCATCTTCTTTTTTGGTTATTCCAAGTAATGATATTTTTTATCTATGAAATAAAATGATAATTTATATGAAAATATAAGAGTTCAAAATTAATTAAAAAAACTAAAATTATAGTTATCAAAAATGTTTTTTTTATCTGTGAAATAAAATGAAAATTTATATAAAAATATCTCTACACATATCTATTTTTGTCATTCTACATATGCCAATCATTTTAATAGATAATTTTACCAAATAAATATAATTCAATAAACTAGCTTAATGGTTTTAATCTTTTCAGATTTTAGAGTTATTTTTGCTAACAAAATTGATCCATGAACATCTAGACATTGTTTGGAATCCATGAAAATAGAATGAATAGAAGGGAAAAGAAAAGAAAGAAGAAAAAGAAGATCCCTTCCCTTGTTTGGTTCCCTAATTAAAGAGAAAAGAATGATTAATTTTGTGAGTCCCACATTAAAATATCTTTCCTTCCAATTTGGGATAGAAGTGGAGAGAGAATAGCTTTTCAAATTAAAAAGATAAAAGTATCTTGAATAATACCATACATGCATATTTGTTGAAGTATATTTATGTCATTTTACAAATATATCTTTCCTTTCCTCTTATTTTTTATTCAATCAAATAAGGGAAAAGAAAACTTATCCTTTTATTGTTTTTTTGACTTTTTCTCGTACCAAGCAGTTAAAAAATCATTTCATTTTCTACTCTCTTTCTTTTATTTTATTTTTTTCTTCCACTTTTCTTTCTCAATCAAACATAGTGCTAGGATTCATATACACCTAGAGAGAGGAATATAGATATAATAAGTAATATGATGTGATAACAAGAGAGAAAAGAAATAAAAAAAATGAGAAATATTATTATTTTTTGCGAAACTTAACCTAAGTTATGATTGGAAAGCAACCGTATAATACGCATATCAATATTTGGTGCAAGTACGAAAAGGATAAGTCGCTAATTTTGTTACTAATTTTGTTTTTGAAGTATCCGGACATCATAACTAAGTTGAGTCAATTCTGAAGTTTTTGAACGAAGGAAATGAGTCTTTCACTTTCTTTCTCGGTTACATTCTATTTACAATTGTGTGAATGAATTGGATTATAAAGCCACGATGGGACATTTTTGAGAAGGGAAGAGAAAGCCAGAGAGAAGTATGAAAATATCAGCACTCGTTTGCAACGTGTATATATATAATCGTCACATTGCAACGAGTTATTGGTCTTGTTCGTAATTGGGGTCATGACCATAACGCGAAGAGGGGCATCCAAATTCATAAAGTAAACCTTTCTTGGGACTATGAGCATTATATAAGCTATGCTTTTTTTGTCCATATTTTCCTATAAATACAGAAAGAAAAATGGTGGGGCACTAATGCAAGTAGCTCTTTAGTCTGTTTACCTATCTTAAATCTCATGAAAAAAGCACAAGTTTAAAATTATTTATCCTTTTTTCCCCTTTCTGGTAAATGTCCCAATTTGAATCTCACTTGCTTTGCACACATTCTTTGCTTCTCAATCCAATCAAAACAGAACAACAGGAGAAAAAGCAGGTCACCATAAAAATGCTTGAGTTCAGGGCGTCCTTTAATTTTCACTTTAAAACATTGAAGACCGTTTGTTTGTTTCCTCTTTTTTTTTTATCTTCATTTTATAATCCCATTCTTTTGTTACCACTTCTGATTGCCACGAGATAACAGGAATCTAATACAGTTTAAAATGTTTGAATGGACCGAAGACCAATCAGTTTCACCACCCCCACCAAAGAATCTAGTGAAAAAGACTAACACAAGATGCAAACACCCTTCTTTTACAGGTGCGCCAACACCTTTAAATGGTGGAATTTACTTTTACTTTAGGAACTCATGGCTAATCTTTACAATAAATAATAATAAAAAAGAAACAGAAATCCCAAACTTAGTAGTGAGCAAACCAAAGCCAAGACTCTTTGTTTTTTTTTTTTTCCCTAACATAGAAGACTTGTATAGTCCTCCAAAAGCATGCATGGCTGCTGCTGTTGCTACAACATCTTGTACATACATCTTTCTGGCTTTTAAACTTTAAAGGTGCGTTAATTGCTTTACATGCAAGCACTGATCTCCATTCCATTGAAATTTGTGACACAGCCCCCCACCCTCTCATATCACAAGTTCAAAAACAAAAACACTCACTAAATTGCAGTTTCTGTAGAAACTGATCAAACTATCTTTTGAGGTTATTTTCTGTGGGACAAGCTTCCTTTTTTTTTTTTTTCCCTCTTCAGGCCACAATAACTCTTCCCATAACAAATTAATTTCCGCAAGTTAGAGATTAGCCCATGCTTGCAAGCTAGAATTCTAAGAAGCTCAGGGTCAGGGATATATATGAAGTTACTCTCAGTTCTCACAAGTACATGGCTAACAAATATATGTGTCATCTTCTGCAAGGTTGCTGAAGCTTGTCTAACTCCCTTGTTACTAAGCTTGGCCAGGAGGTCGGCCAGAATTTCCAGCTCTCCTGAACACAATTATCAAACAATATTTTAAGCAAAATAATTCTTAGACCATAGCTGAATAACATTGGATGCAAATTAATACAATTTATAGTTGAAAATGCATGGACAAGCAATCAATATTTATGACATAGTTTTATAACTCATAGCAAGTCTCACCCCATGCACGCTTGTGTCTTGTGCTAAAAGAATTAAAGAAAGACAACCAAGAAAAAGGTTAAAAGTTTCTTAATGAAGAGAACCCAATGACATGAATAACTTTAGTTGCTCATGATTAATTAAGAAGTGGAATAAAGTTGTTAGCTCTATACTTTATCTTTTTTTTTTTTTTATGACTTTAGGTATTAATCTATTATAAAGAAGTATCCATGTTGAAAGAATTTAAATTAACAATTCAATGTAACAGTTAAAAGCGTGATAATCAACCCCCACAGTTGGCTTTTCATCCTTTTTTGTTAAGCTCCATTTTAGCAGGAACCACTAAACTTGAAATTGATGAGTCTTGTTCCTGTAAGAGGCATATAGTGTGTTTGGAAACCCATTGAGAAGTAAAAAATTATGTTTGGAATGTGGAAGCTATAACTATTAGCTTCTTAGTAAACATAAGAAACCATGTCAGAGATGTGGAACCAGATATGCTAATAGTAGCATGGTACTATATTTGAAAATAATCCAATGCAAATTTTAGATTGAATTGGGGCAAAGATAAATATTAGCCAAGTAACAGGGGTGATCTCATATCCATAATAGGAACAGGGGAGCCATAAACGCTCCAAACATTTATATATATATATATATATATATTTATATGGTCCTTACTTAGTACTTTGTACATTCCTTTCTCTTTCACACTTGAATTTCCAACAATATAATATAATCATATACTAAACATACTACATATATACCTACTATGGCTTGTTATTGAAAATAATGCATGTCTTGGTGGCAGAAAACGTTGAAGAAACGTAATATACATCTAATTAAGTAATGAACAGTGACATAAATTGAAATTAGAAGGCACACATGCATAAGAAACAAAATATATAACTTGTGTATCTTATTTGGGTTGAGAAAAGCAAGACAAACCTGTTATGAATAGGATCTGGTCCATTGGGAACTCTTCTTTTGCTCATGTAGTTGAAATCCAATTCTGCACGGTTGACAGGCTTATCTCTACCTACCACTCGCTCATGCTTGACTCTTTCTGCAGACCATTGCGTAGTTGATTGTCTTGTTCCTTCACCACTACCTAAGCTTCCCAAAACAAGAAGACAAACAAGCCCCACCACCCCAAGTGCTCGAAAGAACCTTGGAAGGAAAAAACTACTACTAGTACTAGTACCCATATGCAAGTTATTTTTTCTTCTTCCTAATTATGTGTATATGTTTGTATATTTTTGTGTCATATGAGGAAGATGGCTATGACATGGATGAAGGGAAAGGAAAAACAGAAAAGGCTATGATTGCATCATGATTGAGGTGAAATGGCTAAGAAGAAGACAAGAGAAGAAGAGAATAGAGGGAGAGGAGGGGAGGGTGAGTTAAGGCAAGAGACTTTTTTACTACGAAGGATTAAGGCTGTGGTTGGTTTTCTTTATAGGTTGGAGGGATTATGTTGTACTTTCTCGAACTGAGAGAGGGTGAGAGAGAGAGAGGAGGGCTTAGCTGGTTTGGAATCGAGCGTGACATGGAGGCAATACCCTTTGCTTTATACGGAGAAAGGTCCTCATACGACACAATTCTTTTGCTTTGATGTGTGTATTTTCATGCAACTACGGTGCCAAAAGACTCCTTATCCTGTCATTCTTTACGTACAATGGTGTAAAAGGAAAATAATAGGCTGCCTTGCCTCTTGTGTTATACTCTCAGTGCCTCTGGAATCCACAAGAGATGGGAAACGATGGAATAAAATTTGAGTTCATATAGAATATAAAAATGGCAAATATATATGTCATGACATTGGTCAAAGAATTAAAAAAGGAGAGTTTTTATAAAAAAAATATTATTAATTCACTCTTATTAAAAATATCACGATTTTTAATGTATTTTTAACGTGATTTTTAAATAAAATGTTTCATTACTGATTCCTTAATTGATATTAGTGTTGTTTTAGTCTCAGAAAATAAGTATTTATATAAAACGATCCTCCAAAATATCAAGCTTGTTAATAATTTTACCCTATTAAATTGTCAACTTGTAACAATTTTTGTCTAGAGTAGAAGTGAAACTGAAAGAAAAGTAAAAAATATAATAGAAGTAAAAGAAAAATAGAGTAGAGATGTGTTATTTGGATAAATAGAAATAAAAAAATAGAGATTTTTTTACTTGTTTGGATACGTGGAAGTCTTAATGAAAAAAAAAATTGTATAAAAACTTTTTATACAAATTTTAAAAATTAAATTAAACTAAAAAGTTTAAGCTTTTTACTATATTATTTTTTTAACATAAAATAATTTATTATTTTTTATGTTATAAAATAATTACTTAATTTTTAAAAAAGTAAAAATAAATAAATTCAAATGCAACAAACATATTCCTCAACTTTAGTAGGAAGATTTTTTTATATGTTGGACTCACAAAAAAAAATTATTCCTTCTAGTTTCTTTTTCTCTAAAATAGTGAAAAATTAATATTTTTATCTTAAGCAAAAGGTTAAATTTTATTTCTTTCATTTTCAAAAAGAATTTATTAATATATACTCACTTACTTTTAGAAAGAGTACATTAACAAGTTATACTTTGTGTGTATTTTAAGACAATTGTAGTGCCAATGCGGGTTGACACAAGTAGTTCAAGATTTGGTATGAATTCGATCCCACCTTTTGGGTATGGGTTTGAACTGGGTGGGCAACTTTCCTAAGGAGATCCTTTGGTACGTACCAAGCTAGGGGCTAGTTGAGTAGTTGCAACTGGGTGGAATTGCTTGTGGTTCAGGTTTGTGTAATAATCCTCTAGGTGAGCCTCTGTTGGCAGGCTATCTTTGGCCCCTACCCAATACTATTGGGGGTGCCTCCTCCTTGTACCACTTTTTGTAACAAAAAAAAAGACAATTGTATTGAGACCCGACCCGATAATATTGGGGATGCCTCCCTATTGTACCACTTTTTGTAAAAAAGAAGAAGAAGACAATTGTAAGTTAGCAAACCCTAAAGGATTTGCTAATGTAAATCCACTTGTTCTTTAGAAAAAGTGCGATAGCAAACCCACTTGCTTTTTAGAAGGAGTACATCAACAAATTACACATTAGGTGTTGTTTCAATCTCAAGTTTGCTACATCGTTAAAGTCATTGCATTTGAGGTATTGTCTATTTTGGCTCTCGTGTGAACCTCATGGTTTTGTCTTTAAAAGACGCCTCAGTGGATTAGGGGAGGAGGGTTTTTTATAAACTACCTTTGGCCTCAATTCCTAAGTGATGTGAGAATTCGTTGGTGTACTAGAATAGTAGCCCCCAAGTTGAGGCCAAGGTGAGCCAAAACGGATAATACTTTAAATGTGATGAACCTAACGATGTAGCGAAGACGCCTTTAAAGGACAAAATTGTGAGGCCCATCCGAGTCAAAGCGGACAATACTTCGGATGTTGTGAACCTAACTATACAACAGACTTGAGATTGGAACAAGTGTATTTAAGATAATTGTAGGTATAACTTACAAACATAATCCTAAAAAATAAGTGATTATATGTTAGCCAATCCCTTAAAAAAAAAAATCAAATTAGAGAATATTTATTAGAAATAAATTTTTTGTCTTTCCTTCATCTTCTCTTTAAAATTCAATTCTCACACATACTTTAGGCTAGGGCGGATCTATGTTATAGGTTTTGGGCCCCGCTAAAATTTAATATTTTTTCTTAATCTTATATCTATTATGCGTATTAATTGCTCCCACAAGAATTTTATAATTTTAATGCTACAAATTTATGTGTGTGTGAGTATTGTCCTCATAGTTTAGAAGGAATCAAAATAACACGAGTTGTCACTTTCATGAAATAAATTATATATTAATAAAATTTACTGTATTATTAGTGATGGATTGCTAAGCATAGTAACGAAGATCCTCACATGCCAATCGACGACAATTCTTCCCATGTAAATATTATAGTAAATGAAAGCATTCCGAATGCATGAATTAGAAGGAAAAGGAAAATATTAGTTACGAAAGCTGCAATTGGAATATTTGGTTCTCTCTTGGACTGAAGCTTGTTAGGCCACATGCCACAACAAACACAACTACAATAAAAACAAGTAACGTGCAATTGAAAAAGAGAGCAATGAGTCTATACTAATTTGACCAATAAAGTAAAGCTACAAAAAGTAAATTAAGAATTAAAAAAAGTACAGGAAACAAAGAAAGTAAATTAGATCATACTGTAAACATGTTAGATTGTGTGGGCATTCAATATTCTTGTCCATGATTACTAATGACAAAAGAGGACGAGGTACGCCTTCAAATTAACCCCGTGCATTCAATATTGTACTTGTGCAAATTTGTTTTAGCTTAATTTTAGGTAACTAACTAATTCTTTTTAAAAGATTATTCAAGAAGCTGAAAAATAATTATTTCTTTAAAATAAGATGAATATTTTGATATTGGAATTATTGGCTTTATAGAAATTCATGTTAGACTAATAATAGTTTAAATTTGATCTTCATTGCAATACAAGATTAGTAGATTACCATTATAATATTTAAGTACTCTACTGGGGATTATAGCCCACACAACAGAAAAAAAATTCTCTCCTTTCTCTCAAAATCCTCTCTCTCTTCCTCGCTTTTCTCAAATCCTGTACTTTGAACACTTATTCATCAAAGTATGTTGCCATCTTTAACTCCATATATGCTCACCTAACAGTGGCTGCCAGACTAATGGCCCACATATATATGCTTTAATATATATCTTGTGAACCACTCTTGGTTGCGGCTGCAAATTATATGTCTTTGTACTCTGATCTGTTGGACGTAAAGGGTATTAACATAAGGAATCTCTACGCTAAATTAAATAGGAAAAAGACGAACTTACATAGAATAGATTGCAAACAGAAGCTGGTTCCTTTGAATGAGGGCTGTGATTAGGGGAATATATATATAGCACGTCCCACATCTTAATACTCCTTATGGCCAAAGCATATGGCACATTTTGTCTTATCCATTATGCATGAATCTTATAATATCAAAACCAAAAGTGATTTTTGTTGGAGAATCCAATGCTTTTCACTGTAATAGCTTCACCTTGAAGATACATTGAGGATATAACTTAGTTATTTATATATAGCAACAAGTGATGCATTACTCTAGCAAGCTTTAGGAATTGGTGCCTTGCCTATGGCACATGTTTGAGGTGTGGAATATTACATATACATATATTGACACTTTGACAGTGATTTATACCTGCGGACATCTACCGAAGTTAATCAATTCGAGAGTTATAAGGCGCTAAGGTCCAGAGGCAAGCCGCCTTAATAAGCTGATTCGCTCATTGCAGAGAACTTTTTGGAGTTGTCCCACAACAGATAGCTAAAATTCATATGGCTTGTCTGCTTTGTCCGAATATTTTATTAGTATTAACTTGTATAAAATAGTAACTAATTCATCTAGAAGATGGGCACATAATACATGAGATATATTCTTTTTCGAAAGGTTTATGAATTAGCATTTTCACTAAAGGACCATTAGTATTAAAATTAGATAAAATTGATTTTGAATAGTTAAACATAATTAAAAAACAAAATACCACCGAATGTGTGCATCAATTGACATGAGACTTGTTTCAACTTAACCAATAGTCTTGAATTCGAGTCCTAAGTATATAGTTGTGTTAAATATCCAGAGAAATAGCTTTGTCACCTATAGTAATCCTATCTGGCTCGAACAAGATTGTCTCTCATAAAAGATATTTGTGGTTTGTATAAAAAAAGTAATTAAAAAATGTTTCGGACCTTGACTTAAACTAGGTCCATCAAGGCCCAATAGACCAAAACCCTCCATATGTGACATGTGACTCACATAAATAGAAAACCAAACTCCTCCTCAGATCTTGGAGAGCCTTTCTATTGAATGACTTAATCTCTTTATCACCTTATTATCTAGGATCGATATTGACCCCCTTATATCCCCAACCACATGAAAGATGAGGTATGTCTCTCTTGAATCCTAACCTCTAGATTTAGGCCTAAAATTGACTTAATTGAGCATTGAAGTCTTTGCAAGTATCAACCCTACCGTCATGGAGCTCAAGAAATTGCGTTGGAAATACATGACTAAGCAAGATTGTGAGAAGCACGTGACTGTGACACTTGGGCTAGAAGGGACAGAAAGTGTGTCCAAATTAATTTTAATTACAAATTTTACATTAGGACATATCCCATGTTAGAAGAAATTAATTATATAAGTTTGCTAAAAGAGCACTAAATCAAATGGGTTTCTAGACAATATTTGGATTCTAAATTAGACAAAAGGATCATTTTGAATTTAGAACCAATTTAGTCAAATAAACTTTTCAATTGACTAAATCATGCATTTTCCTAATGTTGTCTATACGAATCTTCAGCGTATCTGTATATGTCAGTAGAGCTCTGACCAAGGGCCACTAGGTATGCTGGTCTAAAGGATAATGAATACGTAAGTTATTCGATGTATTAATTTCAATTTCAAGTGACATAAGGTTTTCTGTATACTTTATATATAGCTAAGCTCCACTCTTCATATTTGATATCTAGCTTAGCTACCAGTTAAAGTCTAACGGGATCAAATGGCCTCAGGTATGTACATAACTAGCTTTATGTGATTACTATTTTGGTGAATTTGTAATTATCATCAAAGTTATAATGCCTGGTTGGTTTGTTCACTAGAGTGAAGTAGTGAACGATTCAAACGAGTTAGAACTTCTGGCAGAACATATCGTCCTGCAAACTATCTCATCCCATTTTAAACCTCTTGAAAACAGATACCCATGTTCGTGGAATTGACATTATCTCTAATGCTGAAGGCACATGGAAACACATTAGTTAGTCTTTACAAATTTTGTAAAATCATGTAGCAAAATTTGCTTGTCACATGGAAAATATGAACGAAAAAAGAAATTAAGGAAACAAAGGACAACCTGATCACGAGACCATCCTTGAAGTTATTATGAAAAATAATGCATTGGAATAAGTTTTGTTGTTTAAAAATCAAATCAAACAGCTGTAGCAAGTCGTGCAACTAGAACATTGTTATGCTTTTAATGAAGAGAATATATCCTGGAAGTGGGTAATGGAAGATATTTAATGCATATCTCAGTTGGCAAACATATATAGACAGTGGAAGCAAAAGATTATCTCTACGTTACTGGATTTTCCGTATCTTTGTGGATTTGTTATGAAAAGGCTAATCTTTTTGCATCAATGGCCAGATAGTGACAGCGCTGAAGTGATAAACCATTGCTTTCATTTCGAAGGTTGGATTCGATGTATGAAACGAAAATTATTCAGCTTCATACTGTCATTTTGCGCAGGAGTCTTTATAGTATTTTATATATTTAGATTTTGGCTTTTCTGTGTGCTGAGCTTGAAGGAGCTACTAAGATCTGTATATCCTCAACATTATATACTACACACACCTACACCTACACATAGATCCTCTGCTGGCCCTAGAAAAAAACTTCATTCCATGTGGTTGTGTACTATACACTAATGTAATTTCACTTTAGAGGATGAACTAACTAATCTCAGTCATTGATGAGAAAAATAAAAATTAAATATACATATTAGGTGCATATGTATAATAAATCATGAATGTGTTAAAATTTTAACTGTTTATTTTCTTATCAATGACTTAGTCTCACTTTATAACAACTAAAATCATGTATATTCCATCACCTACTTCACAAGGACTTAGTATCTCTGAATAATGTGGCAAGTACTCTAAGATACTCTTCAATGGATACGTCTTGACATCTCTCTGCTTTTGGGGCAGGACAGAGATACAGGACAAGATTGTTTAACAAAAAAGAAAAATACTCAAGGGTGATAATAGTAATACAACTCAATATAGCGTATAGAGGCAATAGATTTCCCTTGCATGAATCTCATCTTCTCTTATGGATTCGTACACTACAACTTTGTCAAATGTTCCCCTACAGTTAGATGTGATTAATAATTTTGTTCTTGGACTCGAATAAGTCTGACAAGTGTCACAAATAAAAGGGTCACCAGGAACTCCAATGTATGATTCTATGCAAAGGAACCAATAGATTTTTGGGTGCAAAAGCATGCACTCAATCCTTGATCACGCTCCTGGCCCCTTTCCGAAATATGCTTACAGTACTAAAAGTGGCACTTGGGAACATCATTCTCTTGCAAGCTTCTTTGATTATAACTGCGTCGTTATATCAATACTTGAAAACTTACATCCCGTGTTATATTAATTATTGGTTACTAATTTGATCAATCAATTAACTTAGAGAAATGATAGTAAGATACTATCTAATGTACTCTTTTAAACACATTTTTTATTATTGGCTGAAATTTATTGAAAATTACAAATTTTTGTAAGTCTCGCTTCTTGTTTAGTGAGCCTTTCACTTGATTTTATAATTTTCAATAAAATTTAATCAATGGTAGAGTGTATGTTAAAAGGACTGTATCAGAGGACAACGTCTATGGTGAACCCACAAAACATGTGATTCACCAATGAGTCACAATTTTACTGCCATTAGATATAATATAAAGTAATGAATGACTAAGATTATGTACCGGTGAACTAAATAACCTTTTTCTTTCTCAAATATGCCTCCTTGCATTCTCTCTCTATCCTTTCTATTCTTTCTTTTGCATTTTCACTTTACCTTCCAAATCCACACCAGATAGCATAACTAGGAGTGTTCAAATCCAAACCGATTTTGTTTGGATTCTTTTGGATTTTTTTTTTTACAAAACCAATCTGTTTTGTTTGGTTTTCAATTTGTGTCTCTACAACTGATCTGAACCAAATTGAACCAAAAATATATATACTATTAATATAAATCCATAATGTGTATATTATATGTTTAATTTTTATTAGATAAAGACATAAAGGATGATCCAACCCCAAATTGTTAATTAGTATATGACAATTTTTTAGTGTAAATTTTAAATGTGAAGATTTATTTTTAAATTAATGAAATAAAAGAAGAAGCTAATTATTGTTTCATTGGTTCTTTATAAGAAACTTAATGCTTAAATACTCATTTCTCATTGGTCTTAAGTTAATAAGACCTTTTTAGAAGAAAAATTGATTAGGACATGAAGGTTATCAATGATAAGAAATTAATAATAGCCCTTTTGTAAGAATAGCCCTTGTAAATAAAATAATAGTCCTTGATAAAAATTAATTAGCATGTGAAATTGATCCTAATCTTTTTTATCTCCCACTTGTAATTAAAAATTGAATCATTCGATCCAATCCAAACTGCATTTTCTAGATTGGATTGATTGGATTTTTTTAAAAGAACAATCCAAACCAAACTGAACCAAACCACATACTATTTTAAGTTTTGGATTAGAGGACTTTTTAACTCAAAATCAATCCAAACTGATCAGCGAACACCCCTAGCATCAACCCTCTTCAATTCACATGAAATTCACTTATATAAAAAAAAGGAAAGAAACAATAGAGGTTGTGGCGGTTAATTCGTTTGGTGGTGCAAGGGCCTCAACTATGGATCCATGGTGGAACAAACAGCGGCTGGTGTGTAGGTTTGGTCTGACATCGATGTTGGTGGCTTTGGCAAGGAGGTTGGCAGCTTGGCTAAGGAGGCGAGATGCAATGGCAGTGTGTGATTTAGATGCGATGGAGGTGAGAGGGTTGAAGGTGGGGTTTGGGGGTCCAAAAACGGTGACCTGTGAGGTTCATGATGGTGGCTTAAGTTGCAAAGATTTAGTGCCTTGGGTACCAGTTCTATGGTTTTGATTTAGGGTTTATTTGCTTTATTTCATTATTTTTTTTGTTTTTTAGATGGAATGAACCGTTGGAACCTAAACACTTTTATATGTATCTAGTTTTAGATTAAGATGAGAACCTGTGTGTGTGCTCTGTGTGCATTTTTTTGCCTTTGAGATTTTCTATTAGGGGCAATCTCTCTATGGTGTGCATCTAATTACCTTGCATTTTCACTTCTTCGTTCATTTTTATCTTTTTTTTTTTGGAGAATTATTTTGTGATAAAAATTGCTTGCAAAGAAATCAGCAAATTAATGCCACAAAATCGGTGCTTATAACTCATGAATGATTCAAACAATATCAAAATAAGTTCAGACAATTAGTAACACTAGATTATAAGCAATCCCCCTTTGCTAACTCTACTATTGATCTTGTTTTTTTGAAAAACTAATTCCTTATATTTTAAAAAAGGTGGTTTCTAAATTTATTTTTGAAACTACATATTACTTTTTGTAATCACTCTTGGTCTTATGTCTGAATTTCAAAGAAAAAAGAATTGATCTGAAACAATCTTGAAAATAAAATAAAAAATTATATATACTTTAAGTTAATTTAAATCAAATGCCAAACTAATTAGGAGCATGTCTGACAGTTTTTTTTTTATTCATACAAGCATGCTTGACGTTAAATAAGCTAGCTAATACAATGATTTATATAAACGTAAGCTTATACAATAAATATAGCATTTTTAGGCTCAACCTAATTCTTTTTAAATAAACTGATCTACAACTTAAAAATTGATGTAAAGGTCTGCTTGCATTAAAATTTTCAAATAAATAAAAAGCAAACAATTTACACAGATCACTAATTTGATTATAAGACTACAACAGATTCAAAAGATTACATTAAAATAAAAAAACAGTTTAAAATGTATATGTATAAATAATGTCATTTTTAAATAAACGAGAGCCTTTTTTTTATGAAATAATATATATGAAAGAATCGGTAAGTCTCAATCATAGCTGTAGTCATGGTTTTCCCTCTTGACCATTTGCCATACATTCTTAGGAGATTATTTGCAATTTTTTTTTTTTTTAAGAAAATAATTCAATGACCTATTTTACCTCCTATACCCGGTAATCTTATTGGTCCACTAGTGAACCATTGGATGTGCTTCTTCACCCTAGAAGCCGTCGTGTTAGAGAGTATGTTATTAGTACTTCATTAACTTGTTGATAATAGGCATAATTCATATGTTGATTTTCTGCTTTACATAGATAATATTAATGTCACATATTTAGGTAAATGACTATTTAATGTATGTTGTACAGGTCGTGCCTAGAAATTATGAGGCTTAAGACAAAAATTACATTCAAATCTTAATTTAATACAATTTATTAATTTTTATTTTTATTTTTCTTGTTAATTACAAAATTATTTATCAAGATTTTATAATTAAGTATTTCTAACATTTCACTCTTAATATATAAAATGACAAATTCATTTAATTTATTACTTGACACAGATAATCTTAGATAAGATTTTTGTAATTTTAATTTTAGAAAACTATTACTCGGTGAGTGGCATTATGCTTCTTCAATACAACCACCACCACTTTATTGCATAAGTGTGTCTAGTGATACTAATGATTGATTTGGAGGTGCCAAAGGTGCTAAAGATCTATGACTTAAGAAAATCCACCATAACTTTAGAATCATTAGTACGAGTAGCTTTCGCTTTTACCTATTTTGAGTATGTAAACCCCTTAAACGGGGGAAAAGGAGCCATGAAATCAATGCCTCATATATCAATTTTTTTCACAAGCTAGAATGGGATTAAGGGATATTTGATCTTAGTGCCCTAAATTACTAGTCTTTTAGCAGTGTTCATAGGATTTATGAAACATACAAATCCCAAAACAAGTTAGGCTAAAACAATCCCCATTTAAGCACTTGTGAGTTGTTCTTTTGGGAGGATAAAATGGCCTCTACAAGCATATGAATGACAAAAGCTCAAAATAGAAGGCACCTCTAGTTGTGTTACACACCTCTTAATGATTTGATCAGAATAGACTTTCCACAAGTAGGGGTTATCCTACACATGATAGTTAGCATCACTTTTTATTTTGTCTCTTTGTGCTCCAACTAAGTCATCTAAGAATGTCTCTTTGTGCTCTAGCATCATATGTGATGCAACCTCAATTCTTTCCCTAAGCACAACATCAACAACGTTATTGCTTGCATCACACATTATCTCAAAGGATGATTCCAATATGGTGATTGTAAGATTAGAATAGAAATTAGCATATCCTTCAGATTGTCAAATGCCTCCTTGCAAGCATCATTAAACTCAAACACTATGTTGGTATGCAACAATTTACATTAGTTGGGTGATCTTTAAGAAGTCCTTGATAAATCGCTAGTAGAAACTTGCATGACCAAGAAAAGAATAGGCTTCTCATAGAGTTACTAGGTAAGGCAATGATTTAATGACATATATTTTAGTCTTATCAACCGTTATCCCCATGGCTGATATAATATGGCCTAGAATCAAACCTTGATCCCTTATGAAGTGACATTTCTCATATTAAGGACAATATTCTTTTTTATGCACCTTTGAAGTACATTGGTCAAGTTTGACAAGCAATCATCAAAGGAGTCACCATAGATAATAAAATCATCTATTGAAGACCCTGATAAATTGCTCCACATAGTCAAACAATATACGAATGTGGGAAAACCGTAAGTATATGGTTGTCATCAAGTAATAAATTATTATCTTTATTCCACATAGACTTTGTTTTATGATTATTAATTTATCATGATTTAATAAGAATTAAATGAGAAAGAATATTTGATTGGGAAGAGATAATAATGAGAATTAAGACAATGATCAAAAGCAAAGAACAAGAATAAGAATATCAAGAATGCGAGAAATTAATATCAAGAATAGTTTTCAGGATTGGGGTTGTCATAATGACAATTAATGAATCCAAATTGATTACCCAATTATTAAGATTGATTTTCTTTGAGGGTGAATTATTCTATTCTACTTTAGGTTCCCTTTTGAGATACAAAGATTATACTTAATTGAATTGACTCTTACTTTCGTGGTAATTATGTTCAATTAGACCCATTAAGCTTCGTAATAATTCATAGGTGCACCTTGCAAAATCTAAAACTACTTTCGTTATTTAAGTATTACTTTCAAATCCCTATAGTTCCAACAATTAAGTTCACCTTTTAATTCTTCCCTAGTTGTCTAAGAGATGAAAATAGGTGCCAACAAATTCATATGAATAAGATTAATAAGGATCAAATCGAAAGTATTCAAACAATAACAATTAGGACAAACAATTAATCCTTCAGCATTAATTTCTCAAAGACATTTCTCAATCCTAGAAACAAAAAATCATCACATATGGTCATAGACAAACAACAAAGATAAAACAAGAACATCAAACCTAGAATCCCAATGGGAGGAAGAAAAAGGAAGAGTATGCTTTTAATCCCTAAACTTATTGCCATTGTCTTCCCCATGTTTTGACCCCAAAATCAATCCCTAAAAGGGTTATTTATACTTAAGGTCTCAAAGAGTCCAAGCCTAAAGAAAATAACAGATAAAATTGTAGAAATAAAGCATTGCAACACACATCACATCTATTTCTTTCCTCCTTTTGCCCCAAAATGGAGTGTACTTATACAATTATTCTTAAAATTATAAGCAAGTACATTATGTTATAATGTATGTGCATACATTAAACCTCATTCCTTAAGTAAACAATATCTCAGTGCACATAACATACTTAATTAATCAAAGAGAAGTTACTTGTATAATTTTTTTTCTTTACAATAATGAAAAATATAAAAAAAGAAGAAGGATTAATAAGATAGATGATGTGATAAAAAGAAATAAAAAAAATAAAGATAGTGTTGTAAAAAGTTTTGTGAGAGAATGTTAATTATAAATGCTTGCTATATTTTAAGAGGGAAAAAAGGTTGTGTTAGCTGATTCACTAACATTGCGTTTAGATGGGGCATTTTAACATTTAATGGAAATTCAAATATATGAAATTTGAATTTTCTTTATTTCAAATTCCTTCATTTCTTAAATACTTTGTTTGGATAATGTATTTCAAATTTCTTGTATTTTAATTTTCTTGTTTGGTTAGAGTAATTTAATTTCCACCAAATGCAAAATTTTATTTTTAAATATTTATTTAAAAATTAAAATTTTAATATTAAACTTTACCAAAAATAAACATTAACTAATTTTTAAATATTTAATAAGTCAAAAATAATTTTAATATTAGTAAACTCTTTTGCAAAAATATTAAATGACTAATTTTGCTAATTTAAACATCATTATTGATTACTTTTACAAAAATATATAATAATATAGCTCATTTCACAACAATAAAGTTGCTCTAATTATAAAAACTCAAATCATGTGAGACACAATTAATCAACAACACAAAAGCACAATATCATTAGTGAGGCATAATGCAGCTCACAATCACCACATGAACATGTGTCAAGTAAAGTGCATATCTTCCAAGTAAAGTGACATCTTTGTCTTGACAAAAACACTATCTATAGATTTATAAACATATGTACATTAATCTTTTCTATTTTGGCTAGTAAAGCTATAATGTAAACCAACTAAAATTAGACATGTCCATTCTTTGTGCCAATTTGATTTCCCTTTAAAGTGAACTCCAAGCTTGGATTCCAACACTCTAAATTTTGATTGTTGAAGCTTCTTGATTGTATGTAGTAGTTTCCCTGCACAATGTAATTATTTTCATGCTCAGAAAGTCACAACATGAGTGAACCTTTTAATTAGGATCTTGCTACTTTGTTACGTGTTTGGCAAGTGTACCAATTTAAACAAGTAATATAGTGATGAATGAGTATCGTTTTCCAAAGGGACTTGCATAATATGTAGTAATCTACCAAATTTTCTATCCAAAACTATTGTAACCAAAGAATAATAACAATTACAAGAAAATAAAGACGATAACTTAAAAGATCAACAAGGAAGGACCTAAACTTTTTTTGACATTTCATCGAACACTTAATATGCGTAAACTGATTTAGATCGAAAATATGAAAATAGTTGGGGTTTAACTTTATTAAGCCTTGTTGCCATGCACTATATGAGTTACACATTCAGTATTTAGTTACCAAGTTACCATCATCCTATTAAAATAATTTTAACCTTAATTCCTTACAAGTTAAAAATCTAAGTTATTTGACTCAACTACCAACTCCTTGCATAACTTAGCCAAGTAACTCGCATTAAGAATAGAGAATAAAATATGTCTAACACACATTAGTCTATTCCTAGATCTAAAATGTATTAGATGTCTTTTTTTCAAATGTAAGCTTCAAACAATGTTTTCCAACAAGATTCAATGCTTAATAAGAACAAATTAAGGTTGATCAAGCCAAAACAAGCATTAAGAGCAGAAGAAAGACATTAACATGGAACTAAACTGAATAAATATCTCAAAATAGGTACATAGAGGTCAGCTTAATTACATTAAACCCTAACAAAGGGTGAATCTAGCTACACATAACTAAGCAAAAGAAAAAAAACCTGGATCAAAGAGTTGAAGAGATGTCATTCCAGAGCCAAGAGAACTTCCTTTTCTATTCTCTAACCCTAGAATATGTGTCTCTCTTCTTGTTCCTTCAGCCTTTTGTTGCTCTCCCTTGATGAATTTTTGTCTTTTCTTCACTAAATGTCACATCATCGAATCTAGCGCTGAGCACCAATATCTCCTCGCTGAGCGTTGAAAGCAACAAAAACAAGGGAATTCTTTCTGGTAGGTTGGCGTTGAGCGCCAACATGTAGATCTTCTAGTGCTCTCTTTCATGCTTTTCCAAGCTAGGGCATGCCATGAAGCTTTCTCTTTCCTTCCTAAATCTTTTCTTCTTTGCTTTAACTTGCATAGATATAAAAAAAATAATAACAATAAAATTCTAAAAGAACTTGAAGTGCTAAACCTATATTCAAAAGTATGCAATTTGTGAATAAAAGGTGGTTAAATCTGAACATTGAATCAACAAAAATTGATATAAGTATCAAAATATGTACCAAAAAGATAGGTATGAATAACACTTATCATACTTCATTAAAAAAATTTAATACAAGATGGAAGATTACACTTCAATACATGGTTAGTGGTTTAATCATTATGCAAAGGTAAGCATATTTGTGGTTCATTATCCACATTATCCAAAATCATTTATTTATCAAATCAAGTCCAGGGACAAAATCACAAAAAATAACATGATTTAGATTTATAGAATCATATCACAATAACACAGATACACAAAAGTGCAGTGTGAGTGATTATAACAAATCAGGAGTGGGAAATTCTCACCCGGTACCCTATTCACACAAGCTACAAGCTTCTCTTTGACGATGCTTTTAGCCAACTTCTTACCTGCACAACCACTAACATACATCAAAATCAAAGAAAAAACAATTCAAAACTAGTTGACAATGCATGAAAATTGACCTTTAAAAGAATGGATGATCTGAACAGAAGCTGCTAGAGGAAGGTTATCTGTGTTTTGCTATTTTTGTTACTGTTTGGTGTCCTTATAAATGCCTTTATTTTTAAAATCAAACTTTACTTCAATCTTATGAGATAGAGTTATTTTCTTGTAAGGGTGTTTTAAAAAACTGGTTTAATCAAACCACACCAAAAACCAAACCAAATTTCATCTAAAAAAGCCAAATTGTTAAAACCAACTAATAAATTGAGCAGTTTTCCTATAAAAATACAGTCCGATTCCTAAATTGTAGAAGATAGAATTGAAACTAATTCACCAAATGAAACAGATTATCGTTAAATAAAAACTAATTCAATTTGGCCAATTTGGCCAATTTGGATCTATAAAGTACCAAATGATTTATCTCCCTGGCTAATACTTAAGTTTCAAAATAACATGTAGCTATAAAGTTAAAAGTTCAGCCATTTTTATTGGGTTTATAATCATTTTGCATAAATCATGCTGCCTTGATAATAAGATTCATAATTATAATGTTAGGCTATTTTTAAAAATACTAACAAGTACATATATTTTTTTTGCCCTTCTAGATTGCCTTCCTAATACTAGTGAAGGCACTGATTAGTTTGGATCCAGGTGAAGAAATGGAGCTTTTGAAGAAACAGTTTTAGGAATTCATCTCTAGTCTCATGTCTTTACTAATAAATTTTCTAGGAACTAAACTTCATCAATCTTTACATGTAAGTCCATTAAGTAGATGTTGTTGTTGTTTTATACCATATATATTATATGCTCAGCCTATTCGTAATTACTTCATTACTGGCTTCAGGCAATAAAGAAAATGGTCAAATTAGTGCAAAGAACTACAAGGCTTTATTTGTTAAAACAAAACTGTTAAAAGATGATATAAATTTCTAGAAGATTGTAGTAGTAACATATCTATATGAAAAAGTAAAGAATATTCTAGAATACTCTTGTAAAATATTCACAATTTATTTAGAAAAATCTAGAAACTTATAGAAATATAACTTAGAAAAAAGTAGAAAAGCTAAGAGAAAGGTGAGATAACTCTAGAACAATAAAGTCTAGATATCTTTAGAACTATCCATGTAAGCCTATAAATAAGCAAATAGTCTTTGCATTGTAGCAAGCACTTTCAAATATCAAATAAAGTCTTACTATCATTCACTATCAACTACTTCTATATCATTTAATACCTTTACACATTTTTCTAAAACTAACAATGGTACCAGACCTACGTTCGATCATCTATTGGGCGTAGAGATATTATCCAACTACTTCCTAAAAATCTTACTATTTTCTCTACCAATCGCATAATTTTTCCTTAATCAATGACCAACATTATTCAACCCTCATCTATTTCTGTCCCTATTTTTACGAGAGAAAATTATGATTTTTGGAACATTAAAATGAAGACATTTTTCTGCTCTCAAGATCTATGGGATATTATAGAAGATGGATTTATTGCTTCCGCGGACATTTCTACTTTGACTGTAGCTCATAAGAAAGAGTTAACGGAGAACAAGCAGAAAGATTCAAGGGCATTATTTATCTTGCAACAAGCAGTAGCTGACACAATTTTTCCAAGAATAATGGGTGCCAGAAGTGCTAAAGAAGCATGGAGTACACTGTAGGAGGAGTTTCAAGGAAGTGCCAAGGTACGCGTTGTTAAACTTTAAACTCTAAGATGTGACTTTGAATTAATAAAAATGAAGGAGTCTGAGACTGTAAAAATTATTATTCTAGGATAAAGGAAATAGTTAGTCAGATGAGAACATATAGGGAAAATATTCTTGACAAGAGAATTGTTGAAAAAATTCTAATTTCTATTCCCCATAAATATGATACAATTATGACTACAATTGAGCAAACTAAAGATTTGTCTACCATGTCGATGATAGAACTAATGGGCTCTCTTGAAGCATATAAGCAAAGATTGGGTAGGCATGATGTTGAAAATGCCTTTCAATCAAAGCTCAAATTACAGTCTCAAAATAAATAATATGGAGGAAAGAAAAATAGTGGAGAAATTTCTAGAAATAAAGGAAATTCTATAAGTTTCTCTAAGACCAATCAAGAAAAATATCCTCCATGTGGTATCTATAAGAAGACAGGTCACTTGGAGAAAGACTGTTGGCATCAAGGAAAGCCACAGTGTCAATACTGTAGGCAATTTGGACATATAGAGAAGAATTGCCGCGACAAAAACAAGCATCAAGCAAATTTTGTTGAAGAGCATGATAGTGAGCAACATTTTTTCTATGCTATCCGAGATTCCAGTGATAGAACAAGTGGAAGTTGGTACTTGGATAGCGGTTGCAGAAATCATATGGCCAAAGATAGGAGCATCTTCAAGGAAATTGATATCTTTGTCAAAGTAAAAGTTCGATTGGGAAATGGTACCATGGTGGAGTCCAAAGACAAAGGTACTATCATAGAGACAAAGAAAGGTACGAGATTCATCAAAGACGTCTTACTTATTCCTAAACTTAGAGAAAATCTCTTAAGCATTGGCCAAATAATAGAGAAAGGTTATGCCTTTAACTTTGAAGGAGATACATCCACAATCTATGATAACTCTAATAAAAGGCAAGAGATAGTCCAAGTTAAAATGGAAAAAAGAAATAGAAGCTTTCCGATAAGCTTCAAATATACTACCAACATTGCCATGAAAGTTCAAATTGATGATTCATGGCTATGGCATAGAAGATTTGGCCACTTCAATACCCATGCCTTGAAGCTACTATATCAAAAGAATATGATGAGAGACTTGCCATTCTTAAAAGAAAATAAAGAAGCTTGTGAAGGATGTCTTCTTGGAAAGCAACATAAACTACCATTTTCAACTAACAAAGCTTGGAGAGCTAAAGATGAGTTGGAGTTGATCCACATTGACATTTGTGGACTGATGAGGATACCGTCACTTAACAGCAACAACTACTTCATCCTCTTCATTGATGACTCCTCTAGAATGACCTGGGTATACTTTATTAAAGAAAAATCAGAAGTCTTTGGAATATTCAAGAAGTTTAAAGCTCTCGTCGAGAAGCAAAGTGGGAAATGTATAAAAGTACTTAAAAGTGATCGAGACAAAGAGTACAACTCACACGAGTTTGATAAGTTTTGTGAAGATGAAGGCATTGAGCACTAACTTCCCGTTGCATATTATCCGCAACAAAATGGTGTGTCTGAGAGGAAGAATTGTATAGTCATGGAGATGGCAAGATTGATGTTAAAGGAGAAGGGTTTGCCTAACACTTTTTGGGCAGAAGCAGTTTACACACCAGTATAGATACTCAATAGATGTCTGACTAAGGCAGTACAAGATAAGACTCTTATTGAGGCATGGAGTGGGCAAAAGCCATCAGCTAAACACGTATGAGTATTTGGATTTATTTGCTACATATACGTTCCTGATGAGAAGAGACACAAACTAGAAGACAAGACTATATGAGGTATCTTCTTGGGGTACAGTACGCAGTCAAAAGGCTACCGAGTTTACAACTTACAAATAAAGAAGCTCACCATCAGTAGAGATGTTGAAGTTGATGAAAATGCTTCTTGGAATTGGGAAGAAGAAAAATTTGTTAGAAGTAACATTCTTATTCTAGTGCAACAACCTCAAGAAGAAGCAAAAGAAGTAGTAAGGGATCCAGGTACGCTTCTTCCACCTCCACAACAAGAAGATTCTTCATCAAAATCTACTCTAAGATGAGTAAGATCTTTGGTAGACATGTATGAAACTTGCAATATAGCCATGTTTGAGCATAAATGCTATGAAGAATCATCAAAGAAGCATAGATAACTAGACAAATGCAACTCGAGTACTATATGACAAAAAATCAAGTTGTAGACATTTTTACGAAGGCACTGCTAAGAGCAAGATTTGAGCATTTACGAACAATGCTTGGAGTTTCCGAAATTTGCATCAAGGAGAAGTGTTAAAAGGTGATACACATTTCTAAAAGATTGTAGTAATAACATATGTATATGAAAAAGTAAAGAATATTCTAGAATACTCTTGTAAAATATTCACAATGTATTTAGAAAAATTTAGAAACTTATAGAAATGTAGCTTAGAAAAAAGTAGAAAAGCTAAGAGAAAAGTGAGATAACTCTAGATCAATAAAGGCTAGATATCTCTAGAACTATCCATGCAAGCCTATAAATAGGCAAATGGTCTTTGCATTGTAGCAAACACTTCCAAATATTAAATAAAGTCTTATTATCATTCACTATCAACAACTTCTATATCATTCAGCACCTTTACACATATTATTCTAAAACTAACAAAAACTCATAAACCATTGCTTGTTACGCAACATAGTAGCATCAAAATTATGCTTTGAATATCAAAATAAATTGGCAACCAATTTACAGTTATCAGTAACTCTTCAAAACTGCTTAATTTTCTAAGTGATTGCTTATAGAAAGATAATTCAAATTCAACCAATTTTTGCCCAAAAAACTTGAACGAAGTTGGACAAAAAATTCACACATATGCTTATAGGTTCATCACAGAAACCAAATACAACATATTAATTATAAGATAAAGAAGCAATCACAAGAAAGAATATAACAAAAAGGCAAAGTAATCATAAGTAACTTGTAATAGTAATTTAAACCAGTGCAGATATTGCACATCATGACAGTATAGAGTTAACGAGAATCAAAACAAAATTCCAATTTGAAATGATAATCAAATGACAAAACAAAACCCTAGATCTATATAAAAACGAAACACAAACTAACGAATCAAAAATGAAACCCTACATCATAGAGATGAAAGACGAACTTGGTATGAACCACTACGTGAAAGAGAGCATACTTTGAGAGAGAGAACAAGTAGAGTGAGAGAGAAAGTGTGTTCTAAGAGAACGAGCGAGAGCGAGAGTGTGCTTCAAGAGAAGGGGAGGGATGGTCATTAGAGCATGCTTCGAAAAGAATTTCAAATTCTTTATTTTATGGGAGAATTGCAAATCCCAATATTTTAGTTAATTAGAATACTTTCTAAAAATATCAAACTTTTAATTTCTTTTTAAATTTTCTATCCAAATAATTTATTTCACCCTAGAGAATTTTAAATTCATTAAAAAAATGAATTACCCTGATAAATCACCCCATCCAAACACACAGTAAGGGAATTGAATACATTATAGATATATGAACAAGTTGTTTATGTTTTAGTACATTATTTGTTTTTTTGTTCTTATGTTTAATTTATTAATATGAGCTGTATATATGTAATTTGTGTTTAAATAACTCGTTAATTAATTACTAGAAAGGTGAGGATCGATACACAGATGAATTTGCTTGAATTTGTTTCAACGTACATGTGTATGTTATGTCCATGTACGATTCGCCGAAACAACGCGAAGAAAACTAACGGGGGAAAATCATAAATGTGAGCAATTGGATCAATATGCATACAAATGTTACACACTTATTTAGCTTTATCATTTCTATCTTTTTTAAAAATAATTGTTTAAACTATTAATAGAAATAGGCGAAAATGATAATGTCATATGTAAAAGAATTAGGTTATTTTATCTACATGTGAAAGATATAAATCACAAGTAATTTCTCAAAACATCTCATATCTGTCTAAATGATAAAGTTGGTTTTTAGTGAAAGGAAAAAATATGTGCAAAAGAGTTTTGTTACCTTGAATAGAAGAATAATAGGAGTTTAAAGTGACTATCAAATATCCAGGGTCAAAGCATTTTTTTTCTTTTTTATTTTCTTAATTTTTGTACAAAATCGCATTAAAATTACAATGGTTGTATTTACTTATTGTAAATTTTATTAATTGCATATACTTTAATGTAAAACTCTTTTTTAAATATATAGAAATACATGATTGAATTATACATTCATATACATTAAAGAACAAAAACTGAGGAAAAACGATAGGTGGACACTCAAATGTTAGTTGATTATTGAAAAAAGAGGAAAATGTAGGTATGATAGATGATATATATGATGTAATAAGAGATAGAAAAAAAAAAGTGTTAATGAAGAGTTTGTGAATTATGAGTGTTCACATATCATTACTAAAAGCTGAATTCATGCATAATATATTATTTACTTTCTTGAGATTTGTTTATATAACATAAAATCCAAATTAATTACAGTCAATCCCATTTGAAGTAGCTCTCATTAATAGAAATTTTAACATCTTACTGTTAATAAAATATTTAGAAAAGTTTTATTAGACACTCATTACTTTTAAATTAAAGGCTAATGCATTTCATGTATTCCCAATACATAACCATTATTCACCTACTCTAGGCAAGAGGAGGGCAAAAGTCATTAATTCATCATTTATGAGATCTTAATTAAGGAAGAACTCTTCAAACAAACCCCCAAAAGCCTTCACGTATTCTACTGATTTTTTCTCACTTCATAATCAAAACCCCATTAGAAGCTTTTGTGAGTGTGTTTGTGGCAACTTTGAATTTGAATATGGACATTAAATTAGAAGAACTAGGTAGATTTTCATATTCTTTTTCTATCTTTTATGTTGAACTTTTTTAGTGTTAATGGTACTATTTTTTTTTTGTACAATGACAATGCTGAGATTATTAGAACTTAAGACATCATATAAATTACCCAAACTCCCTGTCGTCATTAGGTCGATTATAGTGGGTAAACACACTAAATGATATTCGAACCATGTTAATGGTACTATTATTTGTTCATTCTACTGGAATTTTAATTTTTGTGAAAAGATATGTAAATAAAAAAAATTGTCTCTATACTTTGTCTTTACATGAAAAAAAAATCTTATATTTTGGTCTCTACTTGAAAAATTAATTAGTGTTTACAAATTGATCTATGCTATTTGCTAACATTATAATGACATTAATTTGGTCTTTATATTTAAGAATAGCATTACAAATTGGTACATTATAATGTGATATATACAATTACAAATAGCTCACAAAACTCCACAGACGTGCATGTAGAGGATTTTAAACTATTTCCATATTTTCTATCAATTTTTTGTTGGTTAGGAATTGGGATTTTTCGGAGGGTGAGTATGTGAAGTGTAAAGTGGATGGGTTACTTCATGATGGAGGCAAAGCAAGCTATTTACGTAGGGGTGCTTTAGGCAAATTGAACAATTAGGAGACATGATTGCTGGATTTTGCTTATAGCTTGGACTCAGTCTTTAAGAGTGTTTTTTTTTTCATTAGCAGGAAAAAATAGCGTCTTAATTAATGACGAAGTAATTAATTGTAGGGTATATCATGTAGGAAAATGATATTTTCACATATGGTCCATACATCCAAGGAAGAAGAGATAAGAAGAAGAGATGGACAAAGTAAAAAATGTCATGAATAATGTGATAGAAAAGGAAGAGAAAAATAAACAAGAATATAAGATAATTGTGAAAAATAGAATGTGAAAGAATTAAAATTATACAACTATATTTTTTGGTTTCTATAAATTTAATTTTATTTCATTTATATAGTTAGCCATACCACATCAGTACTTAAGGAGAGTGGTTTCTAGACAAAAAGATATTTTAAGTGATAAAAAACAAATGAAGTTATAGATTGAAAGTGACTTTACTGTGGCTATTCAATCAGCTAGAGATGGTTGTCTTCCATCTTATCCCTATGCTATGAATATGATTGAATTGCTTAAGGAGAAGGATTGGCAATTTAGAATTTCACATGGTTTGAGTGAGGGTCTGAGGGAAATAGAGTGACTGGTTAATTGTAGGGTTCTCACATCATATGATATGGACAAAATACTACATTTTTCGATAGCCTTGTATATATTGGGTTTGGTTAGTGGACAACTGCTAGCTTCTTCAAGATCTTGCCAGTATAATTTCTTTTTATTTTAGGGGTTTTTAGACCTCCATTTATTCAAAAAGGAAGAAAAAAAATCGTGTCATACTCATATGTCATGGGATATTAAATTATTAATACATGCGTATCTTAATCTTAATATGTATTAAAGTAAAGTAGTTTCTTTAGTAAACTTTTCCTACCCAAAATAATGGTAAATAGGACATTTTATGTTGCAACAATTAATAGGGACTCCTTTGTCTTTTCAAAATTACATTATTACTATTATTATTAACCCACTAGGGTTAGTCGAGTGGTGAGGGATTTCAGTAGTAAGCATGAAGTCATAGGTTCTAACTTCAGTACGACCATTATATACCAAAAAAAAACATTATTACTATTATTATCTGTTTATATTAATATTACTATTAATAAAACTGCTATCAGATAGAAAAAAATATCTTTTCACCTAAAATAAGGATATTTCTCTCGTAGTAAATGCTAATTGCTAGATTAAATATTCATTATATGAAATTGTACAACATTAATCTCGTCATTAAGTGATATCTTGAAAAAATAATAGACCTATTATCTCTCTGTCTTCTTTTCTCTGTATCTATTCTTCTTGTTGTAGAAAAGTTACCAACTAACTCATTATCGATGTGAGTGGGTCGGTGGGCTTTAACTATTTCCAATTATCTGATAAGCATTATGTTTTCTATATTAATGGTAAGCACTTCCTTTTTTGATTAGCATTCCCTTTTTGGTGGGCTTTGGATCATGCATTTTGAATTTGAAATTAATTAATGACACATTATGTATTGGTGGGTTATGTATCGGGAAGGATTTCGTGAACTTCTTAAAAAAATCTTTCAGAGCTCAAAGATGTTCTGGAATTGGATAGGAATTTAGAAACAGAGGAGATTGCCAACATTCTACTAGGTAAAAAAATCTTTTAGTGTGTTGTGATTGTGTTGTAAAAACTGTTCGTGCTGGGAAGAAAAAAAGTTATATACTTGGCTTGCACATTTAGAATTTTTTCCTTGTTAGCATTTTTTATTTTTGGTTTGAATATTCTTTTAGCAATTATTGAGTTGCAATGATTATATCAAAAAATTCAACACGTATGGGCTTGAATGCGTATCTATTTGTCAATATTTTAGAATTTTTTAGCTTTGCAATATATACCTATTTAATGTTTCTCTTTCATATCCTCACACGTTAAGGGAACCCTTTTCTTTTTTTTCTTACAATCGCAAGGTAGGTTTTTTAAGTCTTATTGCTGTAATTATCATATCACTTTTACCCTAAAGGCACATATCTGATATAAAGTATTGTATGTATGAATTATTTGCTCCTTTTTGTGAAAGTTGTGAACAACAAATCCCATGTCTATCATTTATTCAAGAGGTTGAATTCAATCACTATATGGAGCATTGTATCTAGACAAGAAAGGCAATCATCATGTGGGGAAGAAAGTATTGAAAGTCATTTGTTGTGGGATGCACGAGATGAAGTATATTTATTTGTGTGAGAATATATCTCTTGAAGAAATGTTAAAGGAAGGCCTTAGTACTTATTTCCTTCATGCTTTTTCTCTTTTGTTGTCAAGTTGTAACAAAAATTTGTCTGTTTGATGTTAAACTACCTAACTCCATAAAAATAGAGTTAATGGAATTATTTGAGTTTTTTTTAAAGATTAATTTTCTCATTTTCATCTAATTTTTGTTCTGTAATTTAATTTGTTTATGAAAACTTCTTGACATCAAGAATGTAACATTGTAAAATTCAAATTTATAGCTATATTCAAAAATAAGGGTATTTAATTATCTATTATTTTTATCTAATTAATAAATAAGTTCATATCCAATTGAGATGTTATTTTTTTATAGTAACACAGTAAATTAAGTTCCTTATTATAAAATTTTAACTAATATGACATCTTTCTTAGCAATTTAAGAAATCAACAAAGTTGTCAATATACTTTTATATAATACGAAATTTAATTACTCTTCCTCTTCACATAATTCACCTGTGCATGACATTGGTTCACGTTCTAGTAATTAAGAAATGGATGTGGATCTTTTAAAGAGAGAAAAATAAGTAATTTCAATTGATGAGAAAATTAATGGTTAACATTACATATACATGTATAACAAATTATGTATGTTTTAGAATATCAACCATTAATTTTTTATTAATGAGTAATATTATTTACTTTATTTTTGTTTGTTTTAGAAGAGTAAAAACCTTAAGAAATACATATAACACGTTTACCATCAAATTTATCTAAATCCTATTCAATAAGTCAAATTTACTAAATAAAATGGCTACTCAAAACAAACACATAGTAGTAACAAAGTTAATTTCCAAAGTTTTAGTCTTATATGGAGATAGGAAGCTTTGACAAGCTAAGTTATCGTGTACAATAATGTTTTGGAAAATTTATCAAAATTAACCATACACACATAACATGCAAATATTAAATATCATTTTCCTTGTTATAACATAACACACATAATGGCATAGATAAATGATTTCCCCCTTTTCTAGGTATACTTGCATCATGAAAGAAACCTAAAACTCAGTTTTCAATTGCCACATTTCCACGCTAAAGTTTGCTAATGCATCATTAATATGATCCAGCAACCCATAAATAGACTTCATTTGGATCTAAGGTGCCCGAACAGTCCAATCCAACTTAAACTATATATATTAGGTTGAATTGAGTTAATAAGTTGAAGCATGAGGAAAAAGAGGAGAGCAAGAACTCGAATTAGTAGTCCTAACAATATGAGAATTATCCATCTCACAACAGATGCATTTAACTCCATTCTCCCAAGCTAACTCCAAACCATGCATGAGAGCCAACAACTCAACCTTCATAACATCACTTTCCTCATCAAAGGATGAAAGCCCCATAATCCAGTTTGAGTCATGATTTCGTAATATGTCACCTGACCCAATCCGGTGAAAAGCAGGCAAAAAACTTCCATCAACATTTAATTTATAAGAGCCTAATGGAGGAGGAAACCATCTGGGAATAATAAAGGGAAAGGAAGAAACCTTGCCTTACGCTTCTAAAGTCAGAATAATATCCTCATGAAGAAGTAAATATTCCTAATCACATAATGAATATCCTAAATATCCTAATCAAAAATACAATTGTTCTACCATCTCCAAATCCACCAAATAGTGGTAGAAAACAAGAAACCATGATTAGATGATAGTTGTTGTTTCAACCAAGAATGGATATATATAGTATGAGATCGAAATCCACATGTAACCAAAAACCCCAACCGAATCCAAATTTCCTTTATATGGGCACAATCACGAAGACAGTGAAAGGTGTCTTCATAATTATGAGAACATGCCTAGCAAAAAGCGGTATCACTCAAGTGACGATGTTGGAGTATAACATTATTAGGCAATGAGTTATGTAGGCTGAGCTAGAAAAGCAAACGGATTTTAGCTGGAATTCTCACTTTCCACAACCATTTAAAAGGACCTTTATGATAATTCAGTATTAAGTTTGAGCACAACCAATTATAGGTTGATTGAGTCGAATAAAATCCATTTAAGGAAGCAGTCTAGACCCATTTACCCTCTAACTCAAAATTACGTCACAATTGGTAGCATTAAAAATCTCTTTCACCTATTGGGGAATAAGAGCATAAAGAAAAAATAGATTCCATGTACCATGTTGAGCAACATGACAAAGTTGTAAGTTCACATCTGTAATATACACATAGGGAACCGAATGACATAAGGGACCAGCCTTGGACCAATTACCAAACCACAACGATGTCTCTCCATTACCCATACGAAACTCAAAACCATCCAGGACCTCATCTCTAGCTTTCAACATACCACGCCACACATAGGAGGAACCTGCCACGAGAAAAGCACTCAAAATGGTGCTATCAGAAATATTTATGAGACAAAACTTTAACCTACAATGCATCCTTCTCATATAATAAACTCCACATTAATTTCCCCAATAAAGAAACATTAGTGAGGTAAGTATCCTGTACACCTAGACCGCCATTTTGCTTGGGAGTAGAAATTGTTTCCTAGCTAACAAGATTCCACCCTTCTTGTCACCAGAGGAAGACCTTGAAAAATTATGAACCACTCTATCCATATTCTTACAAAGATTACTTAGGAGCCAGAATAATTGCTTCGAATAAATAAGGAGGGAAGAAAGACAAAATTAACTCGCCTTGTTGAGCATACTACCCTTCCAATAAGCCAGTCTTCTTTGAATTTTCTCGCAAATGGAATTAAAGGTATTCTTTGTGATTCTCCCTTTAACGAAAGGAAATCCCGAGTATTTCCCCAGGTTCTACACATCTTTTATAGAACAAATGGAATAGAATTTCTGTTTCATAACTCCACTTACTCCAAAGGAGATAGTGAATTTATATTTATGAAGATTTACCTTCGGTCCAAACTCCTTACAAAAAACCTCCAACATAAAAGAGATAACACGTGCCTAGGATTCCTTAGCCCTGCAAAATAATAGGACATCATCTATAAAGCAAAGGTGAGAAATACTAGGTCTACCTTTAGAAATATAGATTGAGTTTCAAAGCCCATCATCTGCCAGCTGTTGGATATAGAGAAAAAGTTTTTCCATGCACATAACAAAAAAATAGGGCGACAAATGGTCACCTTGTCTAAGATCATGAGTGGGAAAGAAGCTCTCAGATTGGGATCCATTCCAAACAACAAAAAGAGATATAGAATTCACACACCACATAATGAGGGAAATAGTTGGTTGGGGAAAACCAAAATCCCTTAAAACTTCTTCAAGGAAATCCCATCTAACCTTGTCATAGGCTTTTTCAAGGTCAATTTTAAAAGCAACAACCCCATTTTTAGATTTAGATCGATGCATGTAGGAAACCACCTCCTAGGCCAGAATAGCATTATCAGTGGTTATTAGTTTTAGAAAAATATGTGTGAAGGTGTTGAATGGTATAGTAGTTGATAGTGCATGATAGTAAGGCTTTATTTGATGTTTGGAAGTGCTTCCCACAAATGATGATACAATTGCCTATTTATAGGCATGTAAGGAAAGTTCTAAAAATATCTAGACTTTGTTGTTCTAGATTTATCTCACTTCTCTCTTAGCTTTTCTACATTTTTCTAAAGCTACATTTCTATAAGTTTCTAGATTTTTCTAAATACATTGTGACTATTTTACAAGAGTATTCTAGAACGTTCTTTACTTTTCATATGCATATATTACTTCTACAATCTTCTAAAAATTTGTATCACCTTTTAACACTCCTCCTTGATGCAAATTTCGAAAACTCCGAGCATTGTTCGTAAATACTCAAATTTTGCTATTGGCAATGCCTTCATAAAAATGTTTGTGATTTGATCTTTTGTCTTACAGTACTTGAGTTGCATTTGTCTAGTTGTCTATACTTCTTTGATGATTCTTCATAGCATTTATGCTCAAGCATGGCTATATTGCAAGTTTTATATATATCCTCCAAAGATCTTACTCGTCTTGGAGTAGACTCTGGTGACAAATCTTGTTGTTGTGGAGGTAGAGGAAGCGTACCTGGATCCCCTACTACTTCTTCAACTTCTTCTTGAGGTTGTTACTCTAGGACTGGAATGATGCTTCTTACAACCTTTTCTTCTTCCCAATTCCAAGCAGCATTTTCATCTACATCAGCATCTCGACTGATGGTGAGCTTATTTGTTTGCAAGTTATAGACTCGATAGCCTTTTGATTGTGTGTTATATTCCAAGAAGATCCCTCGTATAGTCTTGTCTTCTAACTTATGTCTCTTCTCATCAGGAACATGTATGTAGCGAATAGATTCAAATACTCGTAGGTGTTTAGCTGATGGCTTTTGCGCACTCCATGCTTCAATAGGAGTCTTGTCTTGTACTACCTTAGTAGGACATTTGTTTAGTATGTAGACTGCAGTGTAAATTACTTCTGCCCAAAAAATGTTAGGCAAACCTTTTTCCTTTAGCATTGATCTAGCCATCTCCATGACTGTGCGATTCTTCCTCTAAGAGACGCCATTTTGTTGCGAAGAATATGTGACGGTTAGTTAGCACTTAATGCCTTCATCTTCACAAAACTTATTAAACTCGTGTGAGTTGTACTCCTTGCCTTGATCACTTCTAAGTACTTTTATATGTTTCCCACTTTGCTTCTTGACTGGAGCTTTAAACTTTTTGAATATTCCAAAGACTTCTAATTTTTCTTTAATAAAGTATACCCAAGTCATTCTAGAAAAGTCGTCAATAAAAAGAATGAAGTACCTGTTGTTTTTGAGTGACGGTGTCCTCATTGGTCCACAAATGTCAGTGTGGATCAACTCCAACACATCTTTGGCTCTCCATGCTTTGTTAGTTGAAAATGGTAGTCTGTGTTGCTTTTCGAGAAGACATCCTTCACAAGCTTCATTATTTTCTTTCAAGCATGGCAAGTCTCTTATCGTATTCTTTTGGTATAACAGCTTTAAGGCATGGGTGTTAAAGTGACCAAATCTTCAATGTCATAGCCATGAATCATCAACTTGGACTTTCATGGCAATGTTGGTAGTATATTTGAAGCTTATTGGGAAACTTCTATTCCTTTTTTCCATTTTAACTTAGGCTATCTCTCGCCTTTTGTTATAGTTATCATAGATTTTGCATGTATCTCTTTCGAAGTGTAGAGCATAGCCTTTCTCTATCATTTGGCCAATCCTCAAGAGATTTTCTTTAAGATTGGGAACAAGTAAGACATCTTTGATGAGTCTCATACCTTTCTTTGTCTCTACCATGACAGTGCCTTTGCCTTTGCCTTTGGACTCCACCATGGTGCCATTTCCCAATCGAACTTTTACTTTGACGGAGTTATCAATTTCCTTGAAGATGCTTCTATATTTGGCCATGTGCTTGCTCCAACCGCTATCCAAGTACCAGCTTCCACTTGCTTCATCATTGGAATCTTGGGTAGCATAGAAATGATGTTGCTCATTATCATGTTCTTCAACAAAATTTGCTTGATGCTTGTTTTTATTGCGGCAGTTATTCTCCACGTGACCAAAATTCTTGTAGTACTAACACTGTGGCTTTCCACAATGCCAACAGTCTTTCTCCAAGTGACTTGTCTTCTTACAGATGCCACATGGAGGATATTTGTCTTGATTGATCTTAAAGAAACTTCTAGAATTTCCTTTATTTCTAGAAAATTTTCCACTATTTTTCTTTCCTTTATATTCTTTATTTTGAGACCGTAATTTAAGCTTTGATTGAAAGGCATTTTCGACAAAGTCTTCATCATGCTTACTCAATCTTTGCTCATATGCTTCAAGAAAGCCCATTAGTTCTATCACCGACATGGTAGGCAGATCTTTGGTTTGCTCAATTGTAGTCACAATCGCATCATACTTATGGGGAATGGAAATTAGCATTTTCTCAACAATTCTCTTGTCAAGAATATTTTCCCCATATGCTCTCATTTGACTAACTATTTCTTTCATCCTAGAATAGTAATCTTTTACTGTCTCAGACTCCTTCATTTTTATTAATTCAAACTCACATATTAGAGTTTGAAGTTTAACGGCACGTACCTTGGCATTTTCTTGAAACTCCTCCTGTAGTGCACTCCATGCTTCTTTAGCACTTGTGGCACCCATTATTCTTGGAAAAATTGTGTCAGCTACTGCTTGTTGTAAGATAAATAATGCCCTTGAATCCTTCTGTTTGTTTTCCTTTAGCTCCTTCTTCTAAGCTACAGTCAGAGTAGAAATGTTTGCGGGAGAAATGAATCCATCTTCTATAATATCCTATAAATCTTAGGAGCAGAAAAATGTCTTCATTTTAATGTCCCAGAAATCATAATTTTCTCTAGTAAAAATAGGAACAGGAATAGATGAGGGTTGAATAGTATTAGTCATTGGTTAAGGAAAATTATGGGATTGGCGAAGAATATAGTAGAATTTTTTTTGAGGTAGTTGGATAATATCTCTACGCCTAGTAGATGATTGAACGTAGCTCTGATACCACTGTTAGTTTTAGAAAAATATGTGTGAAGGTGTTAAATGGTATAGTAGTTGATAGTGAATGATAGTAGGGCTTTATTTGATGTTTGAAAGTGCTTACCACAAATGATTATACAATTGCCTATTTATAGGCATGTAAGGAAAGTTCTAGAAATATTTAGACTTTGTTGTTCTAGATTTATCTCACTTTTCTCTTAGTTTTTCTACATTTTTCTAAAGCTACATTTCTATAAGTTTCTAGATTTTTCTAAATACATTGTGACTATTTTACAAGAGTATTCTAGAATGCTCTTTACTTTTCATATACATATATTACTTCTACAATCTTCTAGAAATTTGTATCACCTTTTAATAGTGGTACCTCTCCTTGGTACAAAGCTACCCTGCAATGAGCTAATAATTTCATTCAAAAAAGGCCAAAGGCCATTAACAAAGACTTTTGATATAATTTTATGGACCACATTATAGAGGCTAATAGGTCTAAAGTTCTTAAATTGGGTCGGATGATCATTTTTAGGGATAAGAACAATAAGAGTTTCAACCAACCTCACATCAGAAAAGCCATAAGCAAAAACATCTCTAACCATGCGCCAAACATTCTCTTTCACAATCTCCTAATATTTCTTGAAGATATATGGTTGAAAATCATTTGGACCAGGGGGCTTTATAAGACTTCATTTTCATAAGGACTGTTTTAATTTCCTCTATAGTCATAGAGGTAGTCACTACAACATTTTTCACTTGAGGCCACATTTTCTTTTCCACGATCAAAAAACTGTGGTTGGAAAATGAAATATGCCATGGTTTTTATCTATAGATACTAAGCATGGCCTTAACCTAGAAGAGACCACAGCTTCCTACCTGTGGGCATGTTAAGCCACAATTAAGTAATTGTGTCTTATGAAATCTGTAGTCTATTTATATTAAATAACATTTTTGAAACCATTGATGTAGATTAGCCCGCAGGTTTCAAACTGTAGATATGTGAGACCACAATTAAAAATGCGTGGTTCATGAAACTCAACATAAAACCGTGGCTTATGCAATTGAAAATATAGTGCCGGCAAGATAATTAAAAAATTAAAAAACACTATGGGATTTACAATTACTAAAAGAAGTTGGCTTCCCAATATCCATGCAGACCACACAGTACAAGCACGCATACTGATTTCATTCAAGTTCCAAAACGTGAATCTAGCTTTTGCATTCCTGAAAGACATCCTTGCTCAGGGTGTTTTACCCTTTGGTGCACTAGAAAGTGGCTCGTGGAAGGCATCCTCGCTCACCATTCTCGATCACGTCTCGTTCCAAACCTAGCATCGTCACTCATGTCTTCCTCAGGTATAGATTCTCGCCTATTTTGGTTCCCTTTCCCCTAACCCTTGTGTTCCTTCTTCCCCTTTGGTTCCCTTCCCCATTATGTGGTTGTTTTCTTAGGAAAACTTAGTGGGTCTTTTGCGAAGCTTTTTTCAGAACCCTTTTGCAAGGAAGTCTTATGGGTTTTCCATAATTTGCTTAGTTTGTTATTGCCTTCGCAGTGTTGGGTCCTTGTCAATTCTAGGATTAGGTTTTGTTTTGGTCAATTCATTAATTTGGAAAATGCAGCAATTGCTTTGTTTTGATCAATTCCAAGAATGTGAAAAAAAAACCCCAAATGCATAGATTGATTGTTTCTTGACTAAATTTAAATTGGTGTTTGCAATTTGAGTATTCATTTTGTGAATACTAAATCTAGTGGTGCTAAATTTAGAAAAATAGATTTATGGATTATAGAAATTAACGTTTGACGTATTAAGCCTGAGGCAGTGTCTTAACAGCATCATATACAGTACTTATTTTGGGTCCAATGATTTGTTGGAGGAGGTTTTGGGGTGGCATAATAGGGCTTTGCTGTACTTATTTTAGCTATCCTTTAAAATAATTGCATAAGGGAGTAATTGGAAATATACTACTATTTTTATTTTTTTCTGCAAATTAAAAGGCAATATGGAGAGCACAGGTGTACTAAAAATAGAATGGGTTTCAGTTTCCATTTTTTTGTAATTTATTCTTCAACCTTGTTTGGTGTCTAGCCAGTTTAAGCGGTCCCTGTTCTATTGTCTAGCCACTTTAGTGGTTTTGATTTAGCGTGATTTATGCCAATTTTTGCTTTGATTTTTGAAGTCTGCAATTTTTGCTTACATTTTTTACATCTGCAGCTGTGCTCCAGCCAATCTAGTTTGGTTGCCTAGTAGTTCTTGAAGTTTGGAGTGGTTATTTGTTTTATCTGGTGTTATATGCTAATTTGTTTTATCCAATGATTTAAGTCAAATGTGATGGTATAACGAATTGTGTAGGGTTGACATACAGGGGATCTTTTTATGTTTCTCTTTTGTAATGTTCCAAAGGCACATCAATAAAATTCTGTCTTATCCACAACCAAAAAAAATTATGCCATAGATACTCAAAAGATTATTAATTATCTTGTTTTAGAGATTTGGTGGGTGCCAGATGGAACTTTATTATAATTTCAGGGGAGGCTTGGTTCTTGGTCTTTTTCGTGTAATTGTATCTTTGGCTTGGTACATCTTGTGCTTCTAGTCAAGATATCCATTTTAATAAAAGTCTTTACTTATCCTAAAAAAAATAAAAAATACTAGCACCTAGGATATGCTTCAAAGAAGCTGTGGTTGCTATATAGAGATAAGAATTCACTCAAGTCCCAGTTGACATCAAGTTAGCTTTTTAGTGGACCTGTTCATTTGTCTTTAATTCATTTTCTGCATTTTAGATATTATTGTAATTCACTTTGCTTGAGTGATGTCTAAATTGGCACGGTGATCAACTAGTAGGAATAGTACGTTTTACTTTGCCATTTCATAAACTACTGTAATTGGTTTGAATATTATGAAAGCCTTTAAATATTTTTAACTACCCTTCTTTTTTTGTAATTCAATAATCCAATGGGATCGAGCATAATCAGCCCTATCATTAATATTAATGAGCCTGCACTGTATAGGAGGCTTTTCCCTGCAATTGGAGGAGGATAGCTACCCTCCTGTTTCACTTTTTTTTTTTTTTAATTATCTCCATATTTGTTCAAAACTATAATGCTTTGAAATTTTATTTTTTTTTAAATTTCGTTTTACAATAAGCTCTATTATCTCCTTCTATATTTATTTGGATAATCATATTATTTATTTATTTGGGTAATCATGTTTTACAATAAGCTCTATTTTCTCCTTATGTATTTTGAAAATGTTTCAAATATTATTTCAATTCTCTTTTTTCTTCAATTGTGGGCCATATTTATCTTTATTTGTTTCATGTTTTTAATTTGAAATTATCATGTTTTGTGACCTACACAATAACATCAAAAAATAAAAGTAGTTCATATTTATTTAAACACCCCTTTAACTAAGCCAGGGAGTTCGAAAAGCCTCTCATATTGGTTTTAGATGAAATTGCAAGCTCCATATGTAGCCTTTTATGGACATCTAAAATTTGTGGCCTTCTTTATGTTATTTTATATAATTTAATAATTCATAGCCCTGTGTAGCATAAGTAAGGCTCCTAGTATGTGGACATTCACGAATGTGGTAGTTTTAAGGTGAGCTTTACCATTTTAGTATATGTGTACAACAATAGGACTTTTATTCAAATTAGCAATGTTGCACATTAAAGCTATTGAGCACATAAGTTAAGGAACTTTTGTTCATATATATATATATAATTTTATGTTTTTTTTATTTCAGGTGATTAATTTGGAGTCTCCAAGAGATTTAAGATGTTCTTCTGAGTCTAGTCATGTGCCTAAAGATCATGGAGCATCGTCATGTTTATGTTATGAATTTTAAGAACTTTAGTCATGTTTCATTATTTTTGTACCTAGCTAGTTGAACCAATTTGCACTATATGTATTTATACATGGTATAACTCATTAATTTATTTATGAATTAGTTCTAATATTAATTTACTTGTATATTTTATTGTTTTTTTATTTTTATTTAATTTTGCACTAAAATTCCAATAATTGAGTATTATAAATATAAATGAATACCAAATTTAATTAAAAAAAAATTAAATGTAGCAAAAATTTGTGGTTGTCTAAAATGTGTGGTTTAAAATACATGATCACACTTTTATAACTGCGGCTTAAACATATGACATATATGAGAACATCTAAAAAACTATGGCCTAAACCTTTAAACAACAGTTATACAAATATTGCTTAAACATTATAGTTGTTGTTTATTCTATTTGTCCACGGTGAAAAATATGTGGTCTAAAATATATGGCAACATTTATAAAAACGTGGTCTTTTTCGTTATTTTAGGCTACGGTTATTTCCATACTGTGGCCAAAAGTAAAAAATCATGGTCTATTAACAAATACCACGGCCACTTAAAGTACAACTGAAAAATCGTGGCTAATCCATGGCTTAAACTTTAGCCCATGGTTTTTACACATTTAACCACGTATTTTAATTGTGGCCTAAAACGAAAAATGTTGTAGTGAGTCAAAGCAACTCTTGCAGCGTCACTCAAACAAGGAAAGCTGCGAACATGCAGGCTACAATTATTACTTGTAATAGGGAGGCAAAAGAGATTATGAAAATTTTGCAAAGACTCCCTCCTCAAAATATCAGCATCATCACACCAAATGCCATCTAAATCAGGCTATGAACAGTATTCCTTATTCTCCTTACAATGGTCTGAGTATGAAAGAATTTGGTATTACAATCCCAAACCTCCCCCAATTCTCTTTCAATTTTTGAAACCAAAGAATCTCCTCTTGCTTCAAAACTTCTCTAAACTCGGATTGAAGCTCAGCTTCCAACCGAAGAATATTAGAGTTAGGATTCAAATCCAACTCCTGTTGAATGCCCCGAAGTCTAGCTTAAATCCTCCTCCTCTTGAGAAAAATATTGCCAAAAACTTTTTTATTAAAAAACTGAGAATTAGTTCTCACCTCATTCAATTAAAATAGACTAAGCATTTAGAGACCAGGCCTTATCAACAACACCACGATAATCCCTGTGACGAGTCCATGCAGTAAGGAAACACCACGAGTGATCAGACTTGATCAAACTATGATCATAAGATGAAGAAGGAGGGGAGAGTGATCCAAGTGAATCCTACAAAGATTAATAGCACAAGCCCTAGGGAAAGCACTACGCCAAAGGCCATCAACCAGGATTCTATCCAACTTCTTAGCCATAGTCCAACCCTGTTTGTCTTTCCTAAACCAAGTAAATTTGCTCCTCTCAAATTCAATTTCAGTCATGTGACAATCCGCAATCATATCAAGAAATTTGGTAGCTCTGGATACATATAGAAATTTCCCCCTAACTTCAAAAGGGAGTGTAATCTCATTAAAATCCCCAATCATCATCCATGGACAGTTGACAATACTCTTGATATACCTTAGATGACTCCAAAGTTAGAGGCGGAGCGAAGGAATGGGACACACATACATCGAAGAACAGCACTTGAAATAATTACCTTTGGAGACTTTAAAGGTAATAACTTGGGGATAAAAATCAACCAGGGAGATGCAAAAGTCCAGGTTCATAGCCCCTAAAATCCAGATGCCACCCATTTGCCCCTCAGCTTCCTAAATAAAACGGTCCTCATACTCATGCTTATTCGAAAACGGTTTAGCTCGGTTAAAAGAACAGTGAGTCTCAAACAAACAAATAAGACTAGGCTTATACTATCTAACCATACTTGAAGTAAATCCACAGCCATGAGAGTTCACAACATCACAAATATTCCAAGAAATCATACTAATATTGGAGAAATCCATAAGCACAAATAGAAAAAGGGCAAAACTGAATAACTCTATTGGGGCCCAAGATCAAAGTG
This sequence comes from Spatholobus suberectus, assembly GCA_004329165.1. Classification (NCBI taxonomy): domain Eukaryota; kingdom Viridiplantae; phylum Streptophyta; class Magnoliopsida; order Fabales; family Fabaceae; genus Spatholobus; species Spatholobus suberectus. Next base: position 65,919,537 of record CM014730.1, on the reverse strand, counting down.
TGGGGGCAATTCCATACTTTACATGGCACCTTCCACTGCATGAGCTGGAACAACTGACACTTGTTCTTGCACAAACAAATTTACATATGAGTTGGTTCTTTTTCCCTCCAATTGAACAACCTTTTTTGAACGAACAATGGAGGGTAAATCAATTTCTTTACGTGGTGTTTTGCTATTACCACGAAGTGGACCCATGAATTCCTTTCCACGTGTAGATTTCTGCATTTGGTTACCCTGAATGCGTTTGGAAACTGTGGCCGCAGTTGGATACACACGGGGCCCACCAATACTACCATCCTTACAAGGACATTTTTGCTCCAAGACGTGGGCATAAGTGTTATGATTATTACCTGCTTTATCCGATATTGCAGGATTATTTTTAGCATCTGAAACTCCTGATTTTGTGGCCCATCCCTGATTATCATGCGCATTAATGTGCCCATCATTAGCGCCTTTATTTGTCTGACGGCGGTTTCCTCTTTTCTTCAATTGAACAACAAGCCATTCACCATGCAACGTAATCTCATCCCCATTTTCGTTATTAGATTGACCATTAACTCTAAAATTATTAGCAATTAATGCATTAGCACCTTTTGCAAAAAATGTTTCATGGACGGAAGGTTGGGTGGACGCCTTTTGCGGGGCTGTCGAAATTGGTTCTCACGAAGCAACTTTGAGAGCAGTTGTAATGCAATCCCTACTCCGATGACCACACTTGCTGCAATGCAAATGCAATCCTTCATACTTAACATGATACCAATGACCCCGAATATTAACCCTCCCCACACTAGGTTTATTAAGGTCTATCTCCACACAAACATGAGCAAACTTCCCACGATCTGCTTGCAACGTATTTGTATCCACCGTAATAGGTTTGCTAATAACGAAGGCTAAACCTAAAAGGAAACTCTCATCATAAAACACCATGTTTAAACCAGGAAATCTGACCCACACCAGCGTGCTATCAATAGTATCTGCTTCAGCAATGAAATCTGGTGACCACGTTTTGACAATCAAATAATGATAAAAAATCATCTACGGACCCCACTCATGACCTTCCATCTATCCTCTAGGGAATCAAATTTGACCATGAAATAACCATGACCAACATCCCTTAACTCAAAGCCTTGTTGAAGTTTCCACAAAAGCATGGTAGGATAACCAATATTCCTCCCCAGCAATTTAATGACTAGAGTATCAGACCAAGGGTTCCATAGTTCCTTGAAGTAATTCTCCTCTGCAATAATCCTCGGCAAAAGAGGATTACCATCTTCAAACTCCACCTTTAAGAGATTAGAAACAAAGAGATCCTTATTCTCTCGTTCTCACCAGGATCATCTGGCGGGGTTGCCGATGGTCATTCACCATGAAAGGCACTTGCAGAGAACATAAAACTCTGATCACACTCCATTCTAACTTAGTTTTTTGGGGCATAAAAACCAAAATAAAAATAAAAATTATGAGGACTAAAATTAAAACTTGCTCATTTTACAATAACTAAAAACATATTTGAGCCTAATTTATATGATAACATTTTTTTGTCTATATCTTTCTTTATCATATCATTTATTACATCTAGTACTTCTTTGTTTTTTTTCTTTCTTTTCTTGGTTATAAAATTTGTTGTACAAATAACATTATGTTATGAAAATTAACTTAATAATTAAGCAAATACCTAGTGCTCCAAATTAATAGTATTGAAGGATCAAACATAATATATTTTCTTTATATTTGTTAGTTTGCTTATTTTTTTCTTTTTTAGTTTTCGTACTATTTTTTTCACTTTTGGTGAGAAAAATTATTCTTTCCTTTTCACTTTTTTCATTATATTTTTACTTTTGGTGAGAATTTTTTTTTTCTTTTTACTTTTTGCACAATTCTTCCATTTTTTGTGAGAAAAATTATTCTTTCTTTGATAGTATCTTCAAGACTCATTATATCTAAATAAATGTCACATTTACATAAACAATACAACGATACAAACATTCTAGCAAACACATAGTATAAAGAATATGATTGGAGAGAGAAATTGACCTTGAAATATGAATTCGAAAATTTGATTTTCTCCAATAAAATTCTTTACATGATTTTTTTTCTTATAGGCTATAATGCTAATATCGAATATGACCAAAAAGAATAGAGATGACAACATATTATAAAAATTAACTTAAAATCATAAAAATTTAGAAATAGAAGAGATAGAGAAGAAAGAGGAGATAAAGAATAGAGAAGGAAAGAATAAGAATACAAGGGATAGAGAACAAGGAGAGTATGAGAATGAAGAGTTCTCATCACATTTCCACAAATGAGATAACATATATATAATATAAAACTATAACTGAACTATTAAAAATGATTTAAAGTAATAAGATGGAACATAAATAATTATAATTTATTAAGAAATATGGAGAGTCACCGTTAAATATTTATAACCCATTATTCATTTTATATTAGTTGAAGTTTATATAAAATTCTGTAAAACTACACCCGAGCCATGTTCACCCTTCCTCCAATCAACACAAAGTCAATGTCAATACTTCTTTATGTCAATGTATTGCAGTATAACGTAGACAGGGAGAAATTAATACCATTATAATTTCAATTAATCTTTAAATGATATGTAATCAACTGTAATTAACTTTTTTTCATATGTGTTATATATACATTAGCTAAGATCATGAATACTTAGTAGTCTTAGATTGCCTAATAATTTGTCGTTCACGGATGCATGCAGGACCCACAAGTGAAGCTGAAGGCAACTGAGGGACACCCACCTTTCATCCTTCACCCTTCTTCATTCATTGCCCACGAAAGAAGTCACCAAATTCCACTCCACACATCTTCCAACGACTTCACTTTACTTCAACCACAGGGTTTTACTTTCCGACTCTGTTTGTTCCCCTCTCCAATGACGCCGGAAAGTGACGTCACGCCGTCGTCCTTCAGGCTCCGCTGGGACGTGTTCCTGAGCTTCAGGGGCACCGACACGCGCCGCACCATCACGAAGGACCTCTACGACGCGCTCCACACGCGCGGCGTTCGGGTCTTCCGGGACGACGACGGCCTGGAGCGCGGCGACGAGATCCAGAAGAAGCTTCTGGAAGCCATCGAGGACTCTGCAGCCTCGGTCATCGTTCTCTCTCCGGATTACGCGTCTTCGCACTGGTGCCTGGAGGAGCTGGCCAAGATTTGCGAGTGCGGGAGGCTGATCCTCCCCGTGTTCTACTGGGTCGACCCGTCCGACGTCAGAAAGCAGAAGGGTCCCTTCGAGCAGTCCTTCGTGTCCCATGCAAACAGGTTTCCTCAAGAGAGTGTCCGGCAGTGGAGGGATGCCATGAAAAAAGTGGGGGGAATCGCTGGTTACGTTTTGGCTGAGAAAAGGTGGTTGGTTATAACTCATAAATGTTAATTGCTAGACATGAAACTTGTTTGAGTGTCAATTTTCAAGAATCTTTATCATGTACGAACATATAGTCTGTGGTTCATCCTTGTTCTAGTGTTCTGTGCAAGTCAACTGATTAGGCATTTAGGATAATTGATTCATCATAGTTTGAGAAATTCTTTTCTTTTTTTTTTACCATAATTACATCTTCTTTTGCAACTAATTAAAAAAGATACAAATTGAAAAGAGAAACAAATTTCATTTAAAATAAAATAAGTGATGTGATAAAAAGAAATAAAAAAATTAATTATAAAATAAGTAATGTGATAAAAAAAAATTAGTAGTATAATTCTTCCAGTTTTTGAGGTGCTTAGTTTGGTTTCGAGAAGTTGTTTCTTTGTTTTTATTTCTTATTTTCATTAATAAGTGTTGCATTTTTATTTTATTTTGTTTTATTTTTGTAAATACTACAAGTATTCTTTATAAGAAACAACCTTATTCGAGTCGGAGAGAATTATTATGACCAATAAAAACTACTCTAGTTTATCCACGCTTGCATTTTTTTTTACTTTATTTCTAGTTTTCAGATACGATTTTAATTATTATCATTACTTGAAATTAAAAATTATGAAAAAAATATTATATTTAATATTATTAATATATTATTATCGTTATTTTTAATATAAAAAATTTACTTTTCAAAATAGGAAGTTGTAAGAATAATTAAAACTTTCTTACAAAAAAAAAAGAATAATTAAAACTTTTGTTCCTTTGAATCTAAATACTTGACACCACAAAATAAAGTAAAAATAAAGTGATATTTTATAATTATTTGTGAGAGCTGAGAATGAAAAATGATAGTTTTTCTCAAACCAAACATATTTGTGAGCTTTGGTGTGCTTTCATGTTTTTGTTTTAAATTTCACAAGCATATTATGATGGTTCTGAACGTTGTGATTCACTCATTTTCTGACTTTCATTCTTTCTTTTTTCAGTGATAGAGGTGAGAGTAATAAGCTCGTTCAGGTTTTGGTGCAAACGCTTTTGAAGCAGCTGAGGAATACACCACTGAGTGTGGCTCCGTATACAGTTGGGCTGGAGGAAAGAGTTGAAGAGCTGAAAAAGCTGTTAGATGTAAAATCCAACGACGCAAGGGTTTTGGGGTTGTATGGGATGGGTGGGGTTGGTAAGACAACCCTAGCCAAGAGCCTCTTCAACAGCCTTGTTGTTCATAATTTTGAGCGACGCAGTTTCATTCCAAATGTTAGATCTCAAGTCTCCAAACACGATGGTTTGGTTTCTCTTCAAAACATAATTCTTGGTGACCTTTCCCATGGTGGAAAAGAGGGTCTAATCAATGATGCTAATGATGGCATTTCAGCTATCCAAAGAATAGTACAAGAGAATAGAGTGCTGTTGATCTTGGATGATGTTGGTGATGTGCAGCAGCTTAATTTTTTGATGGGTAAGAGGGAATGGTTTTACAAAGGTAGCCGTGTTGTAATAACCACAAGGGATAGAGAAGTTTTGCCTGAGAGTTATGTTGACGTGCACTATGAGGTGAAGGAATTGAAATTCTCTCCAGCAATGGAGTTGTTTTGCTACCATGCAATGAGAAGAAAGGAACCTGCAGAAGGTTTTTTGGATCTTTCAAACCAAATTGTGGAGAAGACAGGAGGGTTGCCTTTGGCTTTGGAAGTTTTTGGGTCTTTTCTGTTTGACAAGAGGACGATGAGGGAATGGAAAGATGCTGTGGAGAAGCTGAAGCAGATTCGTCCTGCGTGTCTGCAGGATGTGCTGAAAATAAGTTTTGATGCGTTGGATGAACAAGAGCAGTGTGTGTTCCTTGACATTGCTTGTTTGTTTGTGCAAATGGAAATGAAGAGAGAAGATGTGGTTGATATATTGAATGGCTGTAATTTTAGAGGAGAGATAGCACTGACTGTACTCACTGCAAGATGTCTAATTAAAGTCACTGGTGATGGTAACCTGTGGATGCATGATCAAGTTAGAGACATGGGAAGGCAAATTGTGCATAGTGAAAACCTTGCAGATCCTGGTCTACGTAGCAGGCTCTGGGATCGTGGTGAAATCTTGACTGTCTTGAAGAGTATGAAGGTAAATATTGTAGTTTTGATCATGTTTTATGAACTAAAAATATAAAAAGGCAAGTTCTTCAAATCTTGCCTATTTTGATCACGTTCAGAAGATGCCAGTCACACTGGCATGTCCACTTTTGGGACCTCTGAATATGTGTCACATGTACAACTCACATACACTACTACTAGCATTTTCAATTAATTTAAAAGAAACAAAAATTAACTATGTGCAACCCACTTTTTACAGTGGCATGTTTAGGAAGTCTATGTGGTATCCACATTAAACACGTCAGTCTAGTTGGCGTCTTTTGAATACGCCAGTCATGTCCAACATAAATACCACACAAACTTTCATTTTCAATACTTAGAAAACCCCAAATACTGATGTGTCATAAAAATGTTATTTTAACTAGCCTAATCAACGGTTAAAACAACTTCACATTTAAAGGTAAAGCTAATAAATTTAAGCTTTAGGTTTACCAACAAAAAATTATTTGTTATTAATTTTATAATAAAAATATAAAAAAATCACATATATTAACAAATAAATCTAATATATAAGTCTTTTAGTTAAAGTAAAAAAAAAATTCAAAATATTTTTAAGCCTCACTTAACATTAGACCGACACTACACATTACTAATATATTTGTAAATAGTTCCACCTTAATAAATAGTTTCTAAAAGTGTACCATTTTATTCGATCAACCCTTTATACCACACCTTGTTTTACGCTTCACTAAATTACAATTTTAATAAAGAGAAAGTGTCATTTCACGTGGTCCAATTCTACACTCCTTTTTACACGCGTGGACAGAGTTGTAAACATGCGTAACTTTTTTTTTTATGTAGAATGGGGCTAAACAGCCAAAAAGAGACAAAACAACAATCATAAACCTCGGGGCAAGCAGACCCCAGCACTATCTGCCACAAACACGTAACTTTTTTAGCACATTTTCTAAAAATAAGTGGAATCAAATTAGAGAATTATTTCTATGTCAAAGTGAAAAGAGTAAATAGTAACTAATAGACTTTATCATTAAATATTAAAATATAAAAGTTATATAATTTTTTTAAAGAATTATGTTATTTTTTTAAGTGATCAAATAATTTGAAATAATTTTTAATTTTGATCATTCATATATGATATTATAATTAAGATTTACTCTTCTCATTCATAAAGTATTAACTAATTAGAAATTATCTTAAATATAACTTTTAAAGTGATTATTATGAAAGTCAACAAATTTCAATTATAAGACAATTTATAATTGGATAACGGTGTAAAAAACCTTTATATTATCCATGTTTTTCAATCAAATTCTATTTTTAAATTTGATAATTTTATAAAAATAAAAAAATAAAATGATAGATTAGTATAAATATAATGTTCTAATATTTTATTTATCTTCATAAACATTATATAACTCTCTTAATTTAAAAATAAAAAATTATCCTCTCATCCCTTTTCTTTTAAAATCTACTTCCAAAACATACTTTCAAACAAATACTAGCAACATACTCTTAAACACACTCTTTATTTTTTACTAAAATTTATTTAAAATCACAAAATTTTATAAGCCTCACTTTTATGTAACAAGTCTCACTTCAAACTAATTAATAGATACTAACACAAATCTGGAAGTACTTCACTTATAATGTGATGGTAGGGTATTAATGATTTACAACTACTAACTGTTGAGTCTCTTTCTGACCCACAACCTAGAGTTTTAAGTGTCCATAGTCCCCTGCCACTGTATTTACACTCCTCTAGAGAAGCCACGGGGAACAAAATTTCAATGAAAGAAAGAGGAGATAAGTACATTAGCTGGTAATTTCAATACTCTGCTTTTCTATTTGAAGAAGCGGCTCAGTATTTTGTAGACTTTCTACATTTTATGTGAAATAAGTTGGGTTGTAAAATATTAATTAAGAAACCTCTTCCAAACGAATTTAATTTAACACACATTGTTAGTGTAAAAGTAACCAATAAAAAATTATTTTAGATATGACTTTTAAAGTTATTATTATAAAAGTCACAAATTTTTACTTACATGACAATGCATGTCACAACATAAAAAACTTTTACATATTCTAATTAAATTCATTATAGATAGTCCATTTCATTTCTTGAAAATTTTAACAATGAATAGTACGTGCAGGGAACAAGAAATGTTCAAGGGATTGTCCTAGATTGTGTCAAGAGAAGAATGTCTACTCCTGAAGATCGCTCTGCTGATGAAATTACTTGGGAAAACTTTCGACATAAGCCCAGTTGTAAATCTGCATTAGAATATATTAAAGAGAAGTATAAAAAGTATGTGCGGGATAAAGAAGAGAAAGCAAAAGAGGTTGTACTTCAGACAAAGCACTTTAAATTAATGGTTTCCTTAAGATTGCTTCAAGTTAATTATTCGAGATTGGAAGGACAATTCAAATGCCTTCCCCAAGGGCTGAAGTGGTTACAATGGAAACAATGTCCATTAAGGTATATGCCTTCTGACTATAATCCTTTGGAACTTGCTGTGATGGATCTCTCGGAAAGTAAGATTGAAACGGTGTGGGGTGGAGGCAGTAACAAGGTTTGCTTTCTTATTACCTAATGAACTAACTATTTTATTTGTTTTTTTTTTTAAATAAATAAACTTTGTCATCAATGATTTACATTATATTTAAATTTAATTGAATTACATTATATTGTTTTCTTATAAACTAAATGCTCATTTATTCGTTCAAAGATATGCCTCAAGTGAATTTGGTCCTCCAGATAAAATTAATATCAACTCAATTCAATCCTTTATGACAAGTGATATAAAATCGTCCTTCTATAAATGGATTACAAGATTGAGGGACTTAAAAGACTAAACTCATGTAGTTTTCTATTATCGTGGGAGGAACTAAATTGATATAAAAACTTTTTATAATTGAAGAACTAAATTGATATTAATTTCTATGAAAGATCAAATTAAGGTCACTTTTATAATCGAGAGATTAAATTAAGAAAATAATTAGTGTGAAAATCTTTGCACGAAAACTAAATATCAATACCATGGCATGGTTTCCATTCAAAGACTTCTTTTCTTTCATTTTCTAACTTTTCATTTCTCCAATAAAAACAGTCACAATGCGTCAATTGTTTCATATTGCATTCATATAAATTATCTTCATACCATACAACACTCCTCTTAAATTAATGTCAACTTTTTCTATGACTAAATTGAGTTTACTTATATATTTTTTAAAACTAAAGTGGGTATGTAACTTTTCTTTTTTTCTTTTTCTATTTATCAATGATGATGTTTATTTGCCAGGTGGCTGAGCACTTAATGGTTTTAAACCTCTCCAGTTGCCACCATTTGACAGCAACTCCTGATTTAACTGGGTATCTATGTCTTAAAAAAATTGTTTTGAAAGAATGTTCTCATTTAACTAGGATTCATGAATCACTTGGAAATCTAAGTTCCTTAGTTCACTTGAACTTGCACTTTTGCTATAGCCTTATGGAACTACCTAGTGATGTCTCTGGGCTGAAACATCTCGAGGACCTTACTCTTTCCGAATGCTGGAAATTGAATGCATTACCGAAAGACTTAAGCTGCGTGGTTTCTTTAAGACAACTTCTTCTTGATAGCACTGCTATAACTGAGCTACCTGAGTCCATCTTCCACCTGACAAAACTTGAAAAGCTGAGTGCAAATAGATGCCACTCTCTGAAGAGGTTACCTACCAGTATTGGGAAACTCTGCTCCCTGCAAGAATTGTCACTCAACCACACAGCATTGGAGGAATTGCCAGATTCTGTTGGTTCTTTGGAAAAACTTGAGAAGCTTAGTTTGATGGGGTGTAAGTCACTCTCAGTGATTCCTGACTCAACTAGGAAACTAATTTCAATGACTCAATTATTTTTGGACGTCAGTGGAGTTAAAGAATTGCCTGCTTCTATTGGTTCCTTATCATATTTAAGGAAATTGTCTGTTGGAGGCTGTAATTTTCTTGAGAAATTGCCTGCGTCAATAGGAACTTTAGTTTCTATTGTTGAGCTTCGGTTAGATGGGACAAAAATTACCAATTTGCCAGATTTTGCGGCCATGAAAATGCTAGAAAAGCTTGAGATGAGCAAATGTCAGCATCTCAGGTTTCTGCCAGTATCATTTGGCTGCCTGTCAGCTCTTACCAGTTTGGACATGCATGAGACAAAAATTACTGAATTGCCAGAATCAATAGGAATGTTGGAAAATCTTATTCGGTTGAGGTTAGACATGTGCAAACAGCTCCAAAGCCTTCCAGCCTCTATTGGAAATTTGAAATCTTTGAGATGGCTAAGGATGAAGGAAACAGCACATACACATCTACCTGATAGCTTTGGGATGCTTGCAAGCCTGATAGAACTAGACATTGAAAGAAGGCCCTATCTTAATGTGGCTGGAAACAACATGCCTACCGGGGTCATAATTCCTAACAAACAAGAACCTAATTCAGAGGCAATATTAACTTCTTTTTGCAGTCTAATCTTGCTGGAAAAGCTAAATGCTCATGGATGGGGAATAAATGGAAAAATTCCAGATGACTTTGAAAAGCTGTCATCGCTAGAAACTTTAAGTTTTGGTCACAACAATATTTGCAGTCTTCCAGCCAGCATGACAGGTCTCTCCTATCTCAAAAAGCTTTTGTTATCAGAATGCAGGGAGCTCGTGTTTCTGCCTCCTCTTCCCTCTCGCCTAGAAGAGCTTAATCTTGCAAACTGTATTGCAGTACACCACATACATGATATTTCAAACTTGGAGCGCTTAGAGGAGTTGAACCTTACAAATTGTGAACAGGTGGTGGATATACCAGGTCTTGAACATTTGAAGTCCTTAAGAAGGTTGTACATGAGTGGTTGCATTGGATGCTCCCTTGCCGTAAAGAGAAGATTTTCCAAGGTTTGTCATTTCTTTGCCTTAACTCTTAATGCATATTCCTTCCTCCCCACCCCATAATCCCATCCTTCTGTCTTTAACATTCACATAAAATTCAATAATCAATATTCATTATTCTCATTTCTTGTAATAACCAGCTATTCTGGCTTATCATGTTCTCTATATATCACTTACCGTAGATTTTGTCCCAGGTTCTACTTAAAAAATTAGAGATTTTGATTATGCCTGGAAGCAGAGTCCCGGATTGGTTTACAGCAGAACCAGTTGTCTTCTCCAAGCGAATAAACCGTGAGCTTAAAGGTGTCATTTGTTTCGGTGTTCTCTCTTTCAACAATATACCTGAAAACCAAAGAGAAAGACTGCAGTTAGTGGATGTTCAAGGAAAAATCTTCAATCTGACCGATAATGTATATAGCACAACATTTCGCCTGCTTGGAGTACCTAGGACAAATGAAGACCACATCTTTTTGCGCAGATTTGGAGTTCGGTCTGCATTTGTTTCCCAGTTAAAAGATGGATATACCTTACATTTGAAAAGGCGAAACCCGCCTTTTATTGAGGGGTTGGAGCTGAAGAACTGCAGAATCCATTTAGTTTTTGAAGGTGACGATGATTATGAGGGAGATGAAGGATCGCTAGATGAAAGTCAGTACTCTGTTTCACAGAAATTAGCCAAGTTCTTCAACTTTGCTGCAGATGATCCATGTGTGTGAATAAAGTTCTTCAGCTGAACTGCAAGAGATCGAAAAACGAATAACATGCAAGTTGCACACCTAGGTCATCATGCCTGTGACATCTTTTGATTACTTGAAAAGTGAAATGAATGTCATTCTCATGTTGAGATTCTCTAGTTTCCCTTATTGAACACAAAATAGTTTTGGAACGTCTTGGCAAGAATTATCATGTCATCGACCAATCAGATCGTTAAAGAGTGTTAGTTAAAGAATGTTTTTAATTATCCGAAAATGACGCGCCCTGGCATTTGCTTATTAGCTATTTAACAAACTTTCCATCACTCCACCGGACAGGGCCACAACAAAATGAAAAGTTTTCTGGACATTCAACACTTCGTGCATTGACTTCAATCTGATTCTGATAGTCTCTATATATCCAGAACGTAAGACTAAATCCAATACAAATTTAGAAAAGAAGAAAGCATTTATAGCAACTAAATAAATTCATACGGCCTCTAAATTTAAAAAAACTGGCCGACTTCCTAAAAATTGTGGAATATAGTATATACATCTGCAACAATCCTAGAAAACCTGCTCTACTTCCCTCAAAATAAACAATTGGCAAGGAGGGAAGAATGACAAAATATGTACCTAAATGAAAACTATCCATAGTTAATATGGCACATGCTAATTTTACAAATCTCCTAGGGCTAGCTCTGAATTAAAAAAGAACAAAAAAACAAAACAAAACAAAAGTAGAGTAAATGTACAATCATCCTACTCCAAATTACTTTATTTTTGGTTTGAACAAAACTACCTTTTCTGTCCAATCTTTGGCCGAGATCTCATGCTAGCTCGCCTTGCAACATCCCATGCCTTTTGTGGGGCATATACACCAAGCTGTGCAGCAAAAAATGACTCATAACCAGGTGAATCAAAAGCAAACCCAGTGTGCATTGATATCTCACGTGGGAGTTGAGATATGGCATGGCTCCTGGCCTCAGCTGGAGTAAGCTGGTTTCCTATCTCTAGCTGGTGTCATCAATCTCATGTCTATGCATTTCTTGAATAATCTGCTAATCGTAGGGGAAGAACCATCTCTGAACCCTGTAACCAGAAGAAGTAAACAGAATAAAGGCAAAAGCCCTGCAAAGGAACAGAAACAGAGACCCCTGGCACATGGTTATCAATAAATTTCATTTTTTACACCTTCCCAATTTATCTGTTTCTTCCATACATGCAATTGACATTTGACACAAGATTCTCATTTAATTGTCATGTGTGGGGTAACATGTCCATATAATAAATTATGGTGCCAAAGTGTAAAACTTATGATTACCATGAAAGATCCCAATCCAGCAATGATTATCATCAGTTAAATATCCAAAGTAAAAATTGACTAGTTCTCTAAAGTTGAAACCAGACCCTTTAGCTTTGACAGGTTGTGTTAGGTCCTTGAGATGAAAATCAGAAGAGAAAACTGAAACCTGAACTGACAGTAAGAATAGCAAAAAATAGTATCCAGTATATAAATCAAAAAAGTGTGAAAATTTTAATATATTAAATACTGTATATTTAATTTAATAAATTTTATTCAGTCATTAACACGAGGCCACAATTGATAGATAGTTTATCCCTTAAGCCAAATGAAAAGATTTTAAATTACATCCAATTAATATCTCAAATGAGATTAATATAATCTATGTTTGGCGAACATAATTGTTAAGCTAGCTTAAAATTGAATAGTTAGTTGGTAGTTGAAGGTTGTTAATTGAAAGCTAAAAGCGATTAAGTTAGTTTGTTGAATTATAAGTATGTAGTAAAATTATCTATTAAAACGGTTGATAAATTTAAAATAATATAAATGTACATGTTTATATGATATTTTTATATAAATTGTAATTTTATTTATATAAAAAACTATTTTTGGGAAATTATGATTTTAGTTTTTTTCATTAATTTTGAACTCTTATAATTTTTAATTAAAGATCAATTATTTTAATTATATTTTTTAGTTTCTATTACTTAATCTTTTTATATTGTGCATTTTACTATTAATCTTATATTATATCTTAAAATATTTCCAAACAAGTTTAAAATAAAGTATAAAAAACATTTGTCATACTTTCAATATGTGCAAAATGATAAAAAATAAATTTATCAAATATTTTAAGAATGAAAAGAGAATAAAATATAAGAATTTAGAAGTTAAAAGATAAAATACTATTGTTTTTTTGGTGAACCGAAGTATCTCTCGACCAAGAGTCAAGGACTAATCTCTCGGGACACTGAGATTTATTTAAGAGGTTGATCTCTTCAACATATGATTTCTCATACACATGGACCTAAGGATCAAATTCTTGAGTACATACTTAAAGGACAAAATTATCTTCTAACCATGTCACAACATGTTGGTAAATAAAACACTCCTTAAAGTAACATCTCACAGAACACTACAAGTTAATAAAATAAATTTATTTATCAAACACTATTAATATAGTCAAATAAATTTTTCAGTTAATAGATTAAAATACTTATCAAACATGAAACTTGGTGTCAAAAAAAAATATTAATTAGTGTTTTTAAAACATTAAGCATGATGAAATCCGAGTAAGAAAATGATCAACGGAGCACTTATAAGCAACCAACTTAAACAATTGAGTGCTGAACATTTCAATTTTTTCTTTTTCTTTTTCTTTCCTTTTTATCGTCCTGAATACTGAATATTTCAATTTCAATCCTTTCGATTTTTGCGGAGAAGAATTGTTGTCCCCTTGATCCCCCGTCTGGGCCGGGTTAATTTTCATTTCAGAGGGCAAAAGGCCCGAAAGTCCAGTGACGATCCATGAAAAACCCAAGCCGAGGCTAAGGTTGTCGTTCCCATTCTTCCTCCAAACGATAATAATAATCGAATACATTAAAAAGCTCCATGTTCTGGCCCCAATGGCAGGAGCCACTGCAACTACAGCACCGTTGATCAATCTCACGCGCCCTCCACACTCCTCAAAGCTTCGCCACTCCTCTGCATACAACGTTCCCTTTCCTAACCAACCCCTTTATTCCGGATTCTACCACAACCACCGATTAAAGCCCATAATCTCCAATTGTCATGGCAAGGTATATACATGTATGATGATATGATATATTTTATGTAAATAGTGACTCAATTGTATTTCACATTTGGTTCACTTTTTTTTTTTTTTTTGAGGGGTTCTGAAGCTGAATAGCTCGGGTGGATATGTGATGGATGAAGCGGGTTTTAATGAGTATGATGGAGTTGAAGACGAAAGTGATGAGGATGATGCAGAGAGCAGCGTGGATTTGTTGATCAGATTCTTGCAGAGTATGTTTAAGAAAGTGTCTAAGCGAGCCAAGAAGGCATCTCGCTCTATTTTGCCTACAGTAATATCGCCCCAGCTCGTGAGTTCCCCCCTTTGGCATCATCAATATAACTACCAAATTATGGTTCTCGTTAGTGCGTTAGAGATCACGAATAATTAGTTGTGTATGCCTCCGATTTATGCGTATAATTGATTGTTGAAAATTGCATCAAGCTGTAGCTTCAGGTTTCCTCCCCCCAAAATTAGTTGCTCTAATAAATTTTTGCTATGATATGGTTTAAGGACAAAAATTAGATGCAATTAGTTACTTTGGTGCTTTTGGTATTATTTTCTAATCAAAATTAGAATTTTACCTTAATAATTTATGCTGGTATTTAATAGAAACTTTTATTACACAAATTACCAATGTCAAACTTCAATTCTAATTAAAGAACAGTATCAAAAACACTTAAGAAAATATATCTAAGTGTTGTCCTTATAATTTAAACTTGTCATGTGCTTTACAAGTTTGAATTTTCAAGATTTGGTTTATTTTTGGATTAGTTTATTTTGTGATAAAAAAATAGTTTGTAATAAAAGAAATAAACACAATTATTCCCTAAAATTTAAGCTAAACCAAACATGCATTGAAGCTTATGTCTTGGTTTTCTTTTGATTTCTAGACATTAGGCAAGGTAGTATTTGAGTGTGCCTCCGGCTTCTTTTCTGAGAGCTCGTGTACTGGAATTAAACTTTGAATTTTTGGCTGCTTTCTATTGTTTGTTTCCATGTGAATGGGGAAATTCAGGTTTCTTTTGCCGTTGATGGGACTCTGCTACTTGCTTCGCTTTCTGTTGTCAAAGCACTTCTTGAGGTATTGCTTCCCTCCATTACTATATGGCTTAATCTGGAGTTTATGGCTACTTGAAACCTCAGTTTGTTTTACTTTTACAGTTATCTTCCCAGCCTTTCCCCCGTTATAAACACTGCTTGAATTGAATCAATTCTTTTCCTGAGGTGTAAATGACAGATGTTTGTTAGAAAGTGTGTGCAAATAATACTTCTCTTACAGTGACCAGGGAAAAAAATAAAGAAGCATTCCGCTAATTTGTTACACAAATCATTTTGCAGAAATCTTGTATTGAAATGTTATTTGCACACTCTTTAATGCACAATGCACACATTCCATTGTTCTTCTTGTTTGCACCTTTGAATTACTACAAACAAATGATGGATGTGAGTTACTTATAGGTGGAATAGGCTTTAGTTTATTGTGTTTTAAGGTCTTCGAATATACATTGAAAATACCAATTTTTGAAGAGTTGACTAAAGAGACGTCGACCAACTATCATGAATTTGTGATCATAGAATCTACACGCTAGGCTGAACTATGGTTCTGACATATTTCAGTATTTCCTTAGCAAAACTTCTTTTCTATATGATTAGAAAATGCATAATCAAGTAGGAGCTAACACCATAGGTAATATTTGACTATGAATCGTAGGTCATCTGCACTCTTGGAGGCACTGTATTTGCTGCAATTCTGGTTCTGCGTGTGATTTGGGCGGCAGTTTCTTACTTCCAGTCAAGTGGGAATAGCTTCAATCAAGGGGGGAATTCCTTTGGTGCTGTAGCCTAAACCTCTCTTCAACTTTTAGCAAAAGATAGCCTATGTAAGGTTTTTTTTTTTTTTTTAAGTTCCAATGATGACAACGAGATTTAAACTTATGATTGGGTATAAAATATTTAAATTCCTTATCACTAGTCCAATGGCTTATTCAAGGTTAGTTGATGTAGTTGCATATGAAGTAGAAGTAGAATTTTCTCGGGGTAAATATTTTTTTTTATGATTATTTTGATTATAAATAGTTAAGATGTATTTATTCAGATGAATTCAGGCATCCTTGGGTACGAATATTTGGAGATTGCCACATGGAGTAATTAGATGTAATTATTATATTCTTGTCCTAATGATGCAATTCTGGTTTCTCTGATTATTGATCTGGAAAGACTATGTTCTGGAGCTACGATTACATTTTCAGTGCAACTCAATGCAGTATTCAAAGTATCAGACTATAATTTGATAGCCGTAAGGCTTTAATCCTATAACACCGACAGTGGTGGTGGATTTAAGACCCTTAGTAGTGGGAGCAATCTATTTAAAAAATAAAAATTAATAAAAAAATAAACTTTTAAATCAAATACTTAAATAAAAGAAAATAATAAATACATCATATGAATGAAAAATTAGAGACAGTGAATTCAAATATGTGAAATTAGGGGAGATAAAATATAAAAATTTAAAATATTTATATGTAATTTTCTTAAAGTAAGGGAGTGTATTTACACACTCTCCTTGCAATGTAGGTCTGCTGTTGATCACCCAGCAATAATGACTAAGTGTTAATAATTAAAAACATGGTTAAAAAAAACCTAAATTTTGATATAATTCAGTTGACATTTGATGGTACTACTATTAATAGTGTGCTTGGATATTCGGGGGTAGAGCTGAAACAAACATTCAAGCTAATCTACCGTGACACATATTTTCTTGTTTAACTGGCTTGAATGTATGCAAAAAATAAATTAAACACAAACTAAAAGTCCTGGATAAAAAATGTTGCTTTTTAGAGCATTCTAATGGTGAACACCGTCAGAGCTTGTTAACTCTTTTTATGAATCTTATTATATCAATTTTAAGAATTTTAACAACCTTGTAAAACTCTTTAAAAACTTACGCTGTGTTTGGTAGCAGTGAACTAGCGAAGAAAAGAAGGGAAGAGTGCAGAAGTGAGGTAATGTTGATAATTTTTGTTTGTTTGGTATCGATGAAATAGTGCAGAAGTTTTTAAAATTTTAGTGGGTCCCACGCTAAAAAACATCGTTGCAAATATGCACGTATTTGCGAAGAAATGCGAACGTGCAACGCTTTTTCCGTTATTACCCTCTACTTTTTCTTACTTTTTTAACATTGTTGGCTTTCAAAAAAGCAAAAGTTGTTTCTCTTACATTGTTCTCCTACGTCAGCTTCTCTTCTCCTGCTTGGTGGTGGTCGAGTCTTGATCTATCAGTCCGGTAATTTGAGCTCATTTTTGTCTCTTTAAAAAGGTAAGGCTCTCTTTCACTCATATATGGTGAAAAATTATCCGATCTGTTTGTTACTCTGGAATAATTTAAGTGTATTATTCGTTGAAATTTAGAATTTTTATGAAAGTTGGTGTTAAATATCGTGAGTGATTATAGTTGGGTATGGTGATTTGGAGTAAAATAATAGTTTGCTGCATATATCTGTATATTTTTTTTAGAAGAATTGAGAAAATATTATCGAAAAATTGGACAACGGTGTATGAAATATTTGAATATGTGATATGCATATTTGAATATGCATCACATATTCGAATATGTGATATTTTTTAATTTAAAAAATAAAATAATATATATATATATATATATATATATATAATGATATATAATATAATTAAAATAAAATTATGTAGATGTAATTAAAAATAATTTATTATGTTTTTTTTAATTAATTTTATTATTAATTAATGTCATGTAATTGTTGGTTGTTGAGATTTTTTTTTCTATTCATTTCAATAGGTATATAATGTATGGAATAGTGTGTGATTGTTATGTAATGACGATGAAAGGTGATGATATTGATTCTAATATGCTATTGTTTAAGACTTTTCTTATATATATATATATATATATGCACACATATTAAAACATGTGTTTAAATATTTAGACATTATAATATGTTATATTTTTCAGAAGAAATGTCTTCTAAAGGGATGAAAAACATAGACAATGACGAGTTGGATGAAGAGGAAATGTTAACTAATCAAATGGCTATACAAGGACAAATAATAGGAAATGCCCAAGTAGAGGTGCATACAAGAATGCAAGTTGCGACAATGATACTGTTGTGTTGTGTAGGACATGCATTGCATACACTTAATTTGTTGTCAAGGAAAAGTAATGCATGGGCCAATGAATTTGCTCCTCAAAATGAGCAGAGGTGTCAAGAGTTAATGACGTATCTAATTCATACAGAAAGGTGTCGTGATATTATAAGAATGGGGCCTGAAGCATTTATACAGTTATGTGAGAAATTAAGAAACACGAGTATTGTTAAGGATAACATACGGTCCACTGTAGAAGAACAAGTTGCTAAATTCTTACATATTATAGGTCATAATGTTAAAAATCGCACAATTTCTTTCTTCTTCTATCGATCCGGTGAGACTGTGAGTCAACATTTTCACAAGGTCTTACATGCTATAATTGCGTTAGAATGTGAACTTTTAGTTCAACCATCGGGTAGGGACGTCCCAGCACATATCTTTAACAATAGCAGGTTTTATCCCTTTTTCAAGTTACACTTGTTGGATAAGAATTTGGTTTTTGTTACTTAGTTATTTTAACATCTTAATAACTATGTAATTTTCTTTTTTTTCCAACAAAGGATTGCCTTGAAGCAATTGATGGTACTCATGTCCGAGTGAAGGTTGCAAGGGCAAAAGCCCCTCGGTATCGAGATAGAAAAGATTGGCCAACGCAAAATGTTTTGCTACATGTGATTTCGACATGAAATTCACATATGTCTTAGCTGGGTGGGAAAGAACTATATCTGACTCTAGGATATTAAAAGATGCATTAAGTAGGGAAGACCTACTAATAATACCCAAAGGTCAGTCAACATTATGGGTAATGTCTCCATTCTAAATATTTTTACAAATAGACTAGAGTGAGTAATCATAGTAAAAATTGCTATGTAGGGAAATTTTATCTTGGGGTGCCGGTTTCATGCTAAAACGTCACATTCTTACACCATATCATGGTGTTCATTACCACTTGAAGGAGTATTCAGTTAGAGGGCCACAAAATGCTAAAGAGTTATTCAATCTTCGACATTCATCCTTCCGAAATGTAATTGAAAGAACATTTGGTGTGTTAAAGAAGGGATTTCCTATAATAACTAGTGGCACAAAACCTCACTATTCATTTGAAACTATGAGAAATATAGTGGTGGCATGTTGTATACTACATAATTTTTTAGTTGGGGTGGATGATGATGAGTCAATTTTAGTTAAAGTTGATCATGAACTACTTTAGCGTGATGCAGATAGATCCCAAACACAATAGCGAGATCATGATTATAGACAAGGAGCAGATTTAAGGGACAACATTGCAAATGCAATGTGGAATGCTTATGAACATTAATAACAATTAGTGTTATTTACTTTTTAATGTCGTTGCATGGAATGTAATAATATTTTACTTTATGTAATTTGTTGTATATGAAGAGATTTACATAACATAAACAACAATTATATTTGAAGCCTTTGTGGATGACTTTTTTTATTCATATATTTTTCTTATGAGTATTTTGTTGTATATTATTTAAATTTAATTTTTATGTAGCAAAATGAACAAGGGAAAGGGACAAACTGGTCAAAGTAGTCAGCCATCAAGGGAGTTAATGAGATGGACAGAGGATATGGACCACATTTTACTAAATGCAATGGTTGATGAAGTTCACAAGGGTAATGGAGTAGACGGTAGTTGGACATCTGAAGCATATACAAATATTGTACAAACCTTGAGAAGTGCTAGATTAAGGGATGTTACAAAGAACCACATTAAAAATAGACAAAAGACAATAAAGGATAAATGGCGTGAAGTACATGACCTATTTAATGGTCTCAACGACTTTGCTTGGAGTCCAATTACTAAGAGATTCGAGGCTAAGGACGAAGTCTGGGATGATCTTATAAGGGTAAATGATGTTGCTGTTCATTTCTTTTGCTACATAAATGTTCAAATTTGTTTGCTTAGTATATAATGATATATGTAGGCTAAACCATCTGCTGCCAAATGGAGAACATGTCAAATCCATCACTATGATCTACTTCACGAGCTGTATTCTTCTGATCGGGCATAGGCTATGGGCTACTCCAATAATGTGCTCTTGAGAAGGATAATCAAACCATTGACCTGAATAATGCAATTGATGATACTACAATGAATGACGAAGATATGAAAAACTTTGACGATGTTCAAGTATCCCCACCAAATGTTGGATCATTCAGTCCACCTTATGCACAGTCCATTCCATCTACAAGGACTTCAGGTTCCTGTGGAACAAAAAGAAAAGCACCTATGGTTGATGTCCTTAATGCTCAAATGGACAAGCTTACTGTAGGTCTTGATAGGGTTACAGAGGCAATTATAAGCGGTAATGCATTGACTGAGAAATTATCTCAGGTGGCGGAGTAGGCAGGCATCTATAGCTGAACGACAAGTTGTAGCAATTGAGAATTGGAATGAAATCATTCGTGAACAGGTAACTGTGTTAAGGAGAAGTACTACTCGTGTCATTTCAGAAGATGTTTGAGATGCATTGACTGTTATAAATATTGGAGACCAATATCGTATGCAATGTTACGATTATCCCTGCAATAACGACGCCCAAAAGCGTAAATTATTTGGGATACCTGCTCATCTTCGACTTCAAGAATTAATAAGAATGATGACCGAAGCTGGTTTTTAGTGTACTATAATATATACATTAATATTTAATATGTTTGTAAGAATTTCGTTGACTGGAATTCAAATTAGATACTTGGTTAATGTTTTGTATGATCATGTGCGCCACTTTATCGATTTTGATTTGTAATTAATGCACTTTGTCACTGTAATGAATTATTTTGATATTTATGATATTTATATTGAATAATATTCATTGTGGGTAAACCTTGAGGCTGTTGTATATATACACATATGAATATGACTTTGTATCCTTATTTTTTTTTGTATTCAGCAGGACATTTATAATGGCTACTTCTTCTAGACATAATAAAAGAAGTAGAAATGGCAAAGAAAAGGCAAAGCAACACTGAATCTCAAGACATTAATCATGAGCTGGCATTAAATCAAAGTGTCTTCTTTTCCAACAAAGATCAAATGAAGAATTACACTACTCACTTTTTCTGTAGAAAGTGGGTCGATACCAAGATCATGGACTTCCAAGCATTCCAATTAGCTGGTTTTCAATTTGTTGAGCTGCTTGCTTTCCAAGGACTTGACACATTTGTTAGCTTAAAGGGTGCCATTTATCCAAACTTGGTAAGAGTTTTCTATTCCAACATGCTAATTCATCCAAATGGTGATTTATATTTTGAGATAAAAAAAACTAAGATTTGCATTAGGCCACAAGATTGGTTTGATTTAGCAAAATTGAAGTATCATGGCCACAAGTTTGAACCATCAAAAATTGAAGAGTGGGTGAATTATAGCCAACATGATGCTTTAACTTCACTCATGAGGCACGAATTAGAAGGACATCCCACAAAAAATGTAAGTAATTTAATGGTAAAAGATAGACTTCTGCATTATGTTTATGCACACATCTTAGTTCCACGTGCAGGAAACTATACAAAACTTATTGCAGAAGATACCTTTATTCTATGGGCTTTGAAACAAAATATTCCTATCAATTGGCCATATTACATAATACAGCACATGAAGAAATGCAGACATAAAAATGATATGCCCCTTCCGTATGTTATGCTCATATCAAGGATAATAGAACACTATCAGCTTGTATGCGATGAAAATATTGAGATTACACTTAGTTGGTCTAGTTATTTTAATAGAAGGTACCTGAAGAAATTGAATATTTTCAATGTTGATGGAGTATGGCAATATTCTCAACAAAGGTTGCATCAACAACGAGAAGAGCCTCAAGGACCGGAAGATGGAACTGAGGATGATGGAGGTTCTGCTACAGCTTAACAAAACAATCAAGAAAATATGTTAAGTCAAATTTGGTTTGGAATTCAAGGCTTACAACATGGATTGGATAATTTAGCTATTAATGTGCGCCAGTTGGACCAACGAGTTGAGGAAAGATTTACATACTTTGATAAGCGATTTGAAGAACTTGAGCATTATTTTTAGAATAGGCCATCTGAGTAGATTATATTTTATGTTTCTCTTACTTATGTCTGTAATATAAATATTCTCTATAAGACTTTAACCTTAGTTGTGTTTGCTTTTCTATAAATATTAAATTTTGTAAGACTTTAATCTTGTTTTTCTATAAATCTTAAATTTTATATACATGTCATTTCTAAATATAATGTAATATAGTGATAATTATATGAAGAATATAGTAAATTATTACTATAGTATATTTATAATATTATTGTGGTTTTATTTATAATAACATAATACAAAATATATGTTATTTTCAAAAATTCGTGCTTTCTATAATGATCATATATTCGATTATATGACTAAAATAATCGAATATATAGACACCATAAAAATTCGTGCCTCTGAAATCACCATATATTTGATTATGTCTTTTAATAATCGAATATATGCAAACTTTCAAAAATTCGTTCCTCTGTAATGCACACTATAGGTACCAATATATTCGAATATGTTGTACCATATTCGAATATATTTTTTCTGTATCATTCCAAATCGTAAGGGTTATATATGTAATTTTATTATTTTACTCCAAATCTCCAAAAGTCAAAAAGCAAACTTCCTATCTATTTCTTCTCTACTTCTCTCCAACCAAACAACTTATATTTCTACTCTATTTCTTACCTACTCTACTTCTCTTCTCTTCTCTTCTACCTACTTCCTCTCTCTCTATTTCTCTCCTCCCTACCAAACACAGCGTTAAAATACATCTTTCAAGTTATCTCATATTTTTATACTTCTTTAAAATAAGTCCTATAAGTTAATTTTAATTATTTTTTAATAATTAAGAATTAATTCTTATAGAAAAAAGCTCTTACATATGTTATCCACGTCATCTTCCAATATTAGGGATTCTAAACTCTTTTGACAGAGAGTTACATCTTTATTTCATTCTTCATGTCATCATGTTCGTGCATGAAATGTGTATAATCACCTGACTTTAAGGTCTGTCAGTTTTGCTTTAGATAATTTTGCTCATCATTTCTAACATTTAAAGTAGATGTGGCGTGTGCATGTGTATATTCGGAAAGTTGGACCTTTTATCGCTTGGATTTATCAAAAAAATAAATTAAAATTCGTTACTTAGTTCAGATTTTGTCCCCAAGTGTTTTAATCTCTTCCTTTTGCCTAACAGTGTCTAGTTGATGTCTGAAAATCGTCGTGACACCTGCGCAATGTGTTTCGCCACCAAATGGACGAAATCCATTCTTATGGGTAAACTGTAAAGCACCTTGTCAAGTAACAAAACAACAGTTTTCAATTAAAACAACACAGTTTAAACGAGGAAATTAATGTTTTGCCATTCATTAATATGATACGGATTTCAAGAAAACAGAACTTTGATGTAAATGCTTTAGAACTTTTTATCTGATTAAAATTAAATTTTTCACCACAATAATGACACCAACTTTAAATGCTGGCCTTTATTCTACAGACTCACCAAGATAAAATTCCAAGAAAAAAAAAAGTATCAAAAACATTTAAGATACTACATCTAAATTTTGTCTCTAGTGTGCTGAAAGTTTCATAAAATAACCAATAGTGTCTCCATTCAATCCTAACTTGTTTTTGGCAGTCAATAATAATAGATATCATTCGTAAACACTAAGCTATTAATATCTTTGTATGCGCTCAAAGGGACTAAACAATAAAATTAAGAAAATCACATTGGCTTAATTTATTCAACATAGCTTCACAGACAAACAACAATGTTATTACACAATATGTAAGCATTTATGTATTCCGGACAAGCAGCATTCTTTTACAAGAATAATAATCATTTTAAAGGTTATGAAGAGTATCAGCATAGAAAGCCTATAGTCCACTAAACTACATATTGGGTAAATGAATTCATTTTCCAACACACTAACAAATGGAGTTGCTTAAGTACTAACTGAAGCGATCCTGTGTGAACAAATAACAGCTCCATGCCTCTTGTAGAAAATGGGAATGAGGTATCCATTGGACTTAACAATACCTTGAGTATATGTGATTTATGGGAGCTCTGAAGGAGGGACTACTGATCCTATATGCATTTATTATCAGGTGATGGGATTTCAAAGACTACGTTGCTCTATCAAAAGCACTTCCCACCTGCATGTGTAACCACTCTGGTGATGAACCTCGGTTATACTCTCTTGTAGCTTGAGAAGCGAATGGCAGGCCAGTTGTATCAAATGTTTGCTGATCAAACTGGAACAGCAAGTTGATGTCTCATAAGACTGAAGAGTTTGGCACAAGGATGAAAAACTGAACTACACCAATAATTCTGAATCTACTGACCCCAAATTTTAGTTTCAGTGCGGGTTTCTACACGCTTTGAATTTATTTACCCTTTTATTACATAGAACAATGTTTCCTACGCATATTGCTACCATCTACTATCAAATTTATTTACTTTATATATCATATATCCCTTAACCATCCAATCCTGAAAGACACCATAAGTATCTCATTTATTTGGGGAAGGAAGCAATTGAAGATTCAACCCAGAATTTGCAAAGTGCCCAATTAACAACAAAACAAAAGCCTTATCCTATTAGGTGAGGTTGACTACATAGGTCACATGACATCATTCGACTCAGTTAAAGACCAAATCTTTAGAGATTTTAGTTAATAAACATGTGCAAATAAATAAAACAATAAATCCAATGTATGCATAGAGGGTCTACTATTCTGTGATTTTTTTTTTTCAAATGAGAAGATATAACACCTCAGCAAGTATAAAAAACAAAGAAAAATAAATATCATTTCTCGCTTTATATAATGATTTTTCAGAAGACAAAACCCTTTTACACTTGATAAGGTCGAGCTTGACACAGATAGCGTGTTTAAAAGAAGCTTCTACCCAAACAGACATCCTTGTAATATAACAGGGGCAGTTAACTCATAACCAACTAAAAGACAAAGTTTAAAAATGGGGGATAAAACCGGCTTTGAAGTTATTTAGATTAAATAGAGTTCAATACAAAGATTCTGCTCAATACTTACATCTTTAGGAGGAAACACTTCAATTCCGGGTGTCATTCTTGAATTTACTGCTTCAAGCTTCATTGACAAAAACTGTGACATAAAGGTAAAACTACAAGGCTCAAAAAAATAACCATAAAGCATATATATGTTTTCCAAAGAATAACAACACAATTCACACCTCTACTTGACGCTGAAGAGATTGGATATAATTAATTATCTCATCAAGGACCAATGCTTTCCCAATAACCTGAATCAAAGAAAATGCCTCAACTTACAATTTCGTACAAAGCACAGCATAGCACCAACCATGAGGAACAATTTTCAGACATATTACAAATAAGTTCATCTTAGCAGAGATCTATGTACTCAACTATCCATGAATGACTTTGTTCTTTTTCTTTTCATCCGATAAATAACACTTCTTTTTTCTTCCTTTATGCTTATTTTTTTTTCTCTATTAGTAATACGTATAAACTGAGAGCAGAGACAAGACAAAACTCAACAGGCAATAAAACCATACCTTATTACAACCCGGGACTAAATCCTGAAGAATTTTCATCCTGTCACTAATCTTTTCCCGTCTAGCCTGTCCAACAACGTTCCATTACAAAACCAAGTCAATAACTCTAATAGCAAAAGGCCCAATAATTCAATATTTCCTTAAATTCCCCAAAAAGACACAATCAGCACGACAGTTTCATTATTTTTTAAACCAACTTTTTCAGGTAACAGAAATTCCACATGACACAAGATATCCCGCAGTGAAGTAAATTCTCGGTCCTCCTATAACGCTTACTCCAACCATCACCCTTAATTATTAGTTTTCTCCCACTTTTTGTTTTAAAAAAATTAATTTAATTTAAATGCACTCTGTTTGGATGAATTTCTCATACGCACTAATAAGAAAATAAATTAAGAATGTAAAATGAATGAAACTTCTCCCATAAATTAAAATTAAATTATGCACCCCAACTTTTAAAGCTAGATGAGTAGAGTTTCTATAAAAGTTAAAGTAAATAAGTTGATTTTAACTTCTAAAAAAAACTCAATTCAATTTTTTTTTTTTTCTATAAGTGTTTATTTAAAAGTTTATCCGATCACGATTAACAATATCCAATTACATATCATCATGTATGATATGTTAAATTTGTTGACTTTTATAAAAATTACCTTAAAAGTCATCTCAAACATAATTTCTGATTAGTTGAGAATTCAACTCGAAAATTAAAACTGGGAAAAGAATTAAAAGCTATGAAAAACAAATTAGACAACATCTTAATTAAAAGAGGTAGTCGGAGGTTCCTAGGAACAAGGAAATGACTCACTCTTTCTGCAAGACTGTGGCTATCAGTAGCTTGACCCCTTCTGGCTCGGACATGAATGTAGTCTTGCTTAGGAGGCTCCGAAGGTGGCTTACCACCTTGCTCCGCAGGCTTTCCTGAACTGTCTTCTGCTTCACCTTTCCCACTCTCGCTCTTGTTCCCCGTTGTCTTAACCCGTTTCCCATCACCACCCTCGTTCTGCACACACCACACAAATCCCAACACCAAAACTTTCAATTCCAACATAAACAAATAACAACTAAAAGGAAGCAACCAGTCAACCAGATCCATTCTCTATATTTTAACCAATTCTATATATATATATATATATATATTTCTTTTTTAATTCCAGATCATAAGAGCGAGGTACCACGCCATTGCTGGTGGAGACGCCCTTAGCCGATTCCTCCTCTGCGTCGTGCCTCTTCTTGTGGCCAATGCTCGCCGGGTCGTCTAGGGCCGGGCCCGGGGCGAAGTCCCCGAACCCGTGTCCGAACTGAGGCCTCCTCAGGCCCAATCCGCAACCGGGCTCTGCCGCATTCGGAGGCGGAAACGGCCAGATCTCTGATATGTGATACGACGTCGTGTTGGCGCCGCCGTTCATCATGGCCGCCGGATCCATTCGCTCTGGAAATAGAAATTTGTGCAGTCTCAATGGGAGAGGAAGAAGAGTGGCATTGAAGGTTGAGAGAGACAGAGAAAATGGGAATGCAGATTGCAGAAGAGAAGGTTTTGTTTGGTTTGGCGCGTGATCTCCTTGGACAGTGGAGGGTTGTGCGCACAGTGTCTATAAGAGTGTTTCTCTGTCCACCATTACTCTCACCGTTTTAGAGACACCCACCTCGGGAGTCGCAAACCCAAGTCACTTCCACGACTCACTACTCTTTTTCTTCATTTCTTTCCTTTTCTCCCCCTTTTATATATTCCTCTAACGTAATGTGATCCATTTTAAATTTATAACACTTCCTATTTTTTAATAATCCATAAGATTTTTTTTATTGGATATTTGATAGTTAGATATTACTACATTAATTAAACATTAAATTAATTTAGATTAACTGTATTTTTAGATATTTAAGGCCTCTTTGCTTTATTTTTAAACGTAGTACACACGTTCTACTGTAAGATCGATAGATGATATTAATTTATATACATATTTTAATTATACTTAACATTATCAAATTAATTTTATCAAAATTAGTTCTACTCAACTTCAAAGAAATACTTGAAGTTGAGACTATTAAGGATCTGTTTGGATGGTTGTGGCTTTTTAGATTTTGGATTTTAAATGTAAATTTTAAAATAAAAATGTGTTTGATTGAAATGAAATTGAATTAGTTTTTAACTTAATTTTAAAATAATTTTAATTAATTTTATTTTTTTTAAAAGTAATTTTATTTTTTGTTTTAAATTGTAAAATTAAATTAATCAATTCTTTTTTCTCTTCAAAAGACTTGCAACAATTGTCACCGTCATCATTATCACAATCATCATTTCAGTTATAGCCAATTTCATAACCATCACTACCAACCAATGCTATCATTACCACTGTCTTTATGACAATCATTGTGATTGTCATCACTAGCCATTAGCCAACGTCGTCATCACAATCACTATTATTACTACAAGCACCACAATAACAATAATAATCTTCATTGCGATAGCTATTATCGTTATCACCATTACTACAACAATAGTCTTTATCATCACCACCATTATCATAGTCGCAATCATCATTAACATTGTTGTTGACACTGCCATTATTATAACTGTAATCACGACCAACATCATACTTACTATCACCACTGGCACCAATATCATTTCTATTACCACAAGTTCATTATCGTCATCATTACCACCTAACCAATCCCCCTCACGATGATTCTATCACCAAAGATGCTTGAATTAGAAAAAGGAAGTAATTTGTGTGATTAATTTAAATTTAAAATTTGATATTAAATTTTAAAAACTAAAAATCACACAACTTTGAAACTAAAAAATATAAAACTAAAAGAGTAAGTAATCAATATACTGACAAAGTAAATGGTTTTTAAAGTGTCATTTATTCACAAATCGCCATGTAAGGTATTTTTGTGATTTTTTACAATAATTATCTTAAAAGTAATATTAATGATGATTTCTGATTATTGACTACATAAATTTTCGTACAATTAAAGTGCATAAAAATTAAACTCATACTAAAAACTACTTTTAGTTATTAAAATTTTCGAAACTTAAAACAAAGAATCATATCAAACAAGACGTTAGCTAAGTTAAAACAATCACTACTAGTTGATATATGTTTTCCACAGTAGTTTTTATTATAATTAAACGTGCACTTTGTCTTGTGGGG
This sequence comes from Spatholobus suberectus, assembly GCA_004329165.1. Classification (NCBI taxonomy): domain Eukaryota; kingdom Viridiplantae; phylum Streptophyta; class Magnoliopsida; order Fabales; family Fabaceae; genus Spatholobus; species Spatholobus suberectus. The sequence continues at coordinate 65,890,494 of CM014730.1, read as the reverse complement.
TTTCAAAACTTTCGTTGATTATTATTATAATTAACATATGATTTATGAAAAAGGTTTTGAAATAAAGTACTTGATCCTTGTTTGGATTTGTGGACGTGCACGAGGGATCAGTTTGTAGTACTATGCTTAAGTATTTGAACAATTGCGCTTAGGATTTTATTAAGTATGATGATGACAATAGATTAATAGCTTTATTTATTTATTTATTATTTGGATGTGTATTTGAGGCCCACCGTTTAAGTAGTCGAGTATGGACCTTGTTTGGTATTGACACTAAACTTGTCCACTTACGCTGATCCGTTTTGTTTTCTTGTGTTGGGGGTCATCGAATTAATTTTTTGAAGTGTGTTGCGCCCTGGATGTCCCCCATTTGTATAATAATTGATGGTCCCATCTCATAATTGACAATTGTCATGCAAGTTATGAGAGGGAAAAAAAGGTAAATGAAAACAAAAAGTGAGACTGCTTATAATAGCTTAGTTTAAGGGATAAATGAATAGATTTAGAAAGCCAGGAGTAGTGTAAATGATAAAATCACAGTTTGGTCATTAAACAGATAAATAAGTAGGTTATCGTATTATACTATGATTTTTAACTTTATTGTTTAATAATTAAAACTATAAACTGAATAACTGGTCATTCTAAAGAATTGTTTTTCCTTCAGAACCCTTTATATTTTTATTGCTAGGTTTTAGATTTTCTTTTAGGTAAAAAGTAAAAAGCAGTGACGTTACGTAAGCGCGTTTGGTTTAGGACTTTAAATGGAGATAATATGATGTGCAGGAGCGGTGACCCAATTAGACAGAGCACGTGATGAAGAGCATCTAATATGATTAATTAATATAAATATTATTCAATTAATAATATTGCCCTGCTCCAAAGTCTAAACATTATTATGTTGGTTTGATTGCACTTAAACTTGGTGGAGGAAACGAAACCACAAATGATTTTTATTTTTATTTTGGTTGGGAGAGAACAAAAAGTTGTATTTTAGAGTTCAGACAGTTTTAAATTTATGATGATTCATGCACTTGAGTTTTAAGATGAGCCTTTGGCCAACGATACTATAATATCAACAGTAAATTATACTCTCATTTCCTACGATTTTTTTAGACTACACATAATTTTATTTTTTTAACGTTTATAATAATCTTCCTTATAGGAATACTAGATGTAATATTTTTCAAATAATTAAAGAGATTAGTATAATATATAAGGAATGTCAGTGTAATATTTTTAAAACGATTAAAAGGGTTGGTGTAGAGATAGAAAAAAGAGAGATGTCATGTGCAATCTGAAAAAATTTTAGAGATATTAATATAATTTACTCTAATATCAATTATCAAAGAGAGTAATAATTATGAGTTTGTGATTTATGCAAAAGCATATATAATAACGGGTGGATTTAAACCTATTAGGATTGATTTAGTAGTTGGGATTTAGGTAATTTGAATGAGATTTTGAGTTTAAATTTTATTGCCACCATTATACACACACACAAAAAGAGGATAGAGATTAACATACACAATCAAAAATTGTGGTATGGGTGCACAATAAAAAATAAAAAATTAACTAGTATTTTAACCTGTGCTGTAACATCCCGGGCACTGACGAGAGCAGGGAGAGATCGCTGGTGCAAAAGAGATGAGGCACAGACAAGGAGCTGCTCCTGGTAGGCTTCCAGCGGGAAGGACACATGAATGAATCGAATACACACCAGAATGAGAGGGATCTAGAGGCAGTGCAGGTATGGAACTGTACAGTTGAGGATAACTTAAAGGAATTAATAAGTGTTACCTATACTGACAAGATGCATGTACTTTCCAGTAACCTATCACTTAAGAACTCCACAGTTAAGCGTGTTTAACTTGGAGTAATTTTTGGATGGGTGACCTCCTAGGAAGTTTCCTAGGAAGCGTGTGAGTGAGCACAAAGCACGCTGAAAAGTTTTATGTTGGTTTGTGCTCGCTGAAAAGTCTTGTGTTGGTTTGTGAGGACAGTTGTCGATCTTGAAAGCAGCCAGGCGTATCATGTGCATTGTACAGAATAAATTTATAATAAATAAATATTTCTGAATATATAATATAAATTATTTTATAATTAAAATTTTAATAAATAAATATTTTTGAACATATGGATTATATTTTAAATTTATCATATATAATTTATATTGTGATACAATGTCATTTTAATTATTGATAATTTCTTTTAAAAAATATTGAAATTCAATTTAGAACTAAAAATATTAAAAATGATAGATTAAATGATATGAAAGGTTAAATTTTTTTCTAAAAACACTTTCGTTAAAAAATGACAATTAAAAACACTCTCGCACAATATAACTATTATAATTTATATTGAGAGAAGATTATAATAATTTTAAATTTTACGGTTAAGATAAAAAGGATAAAATTAGAAAGAAAAAATTATTTCTCCCAGTTTATCATTTCTCTCGCCTCTCTTCCTCCTTCGGCCAACCCTCTCCCTCCGTCACCCCCTCTCTCACCTCCCTTCCCATCCGGCCAAACCTCCCTCTCTCCCACCTGCAACCCCATCCTTCATCCGACCAACCCTCCTCCTCTTCTACTCTCTCTCCTCTTTCACCCCAAAATGCATAAAAAAAAATATAAAAAAAAGTAGATAGACACAAAAAACAACAACACGGTCGACAATTTTATAGTGGCAATGCAACCTTGATAGAGGTGCAACAGTAGTTACTATGGCTTGTAAATCGAGAGAGCGTTGAGCTTTGCCAGGACTCCTCTTCCACTTTCGTGGTTAGTGTGGCCATGGTGGTTACCATGGGTGTAGACGAGTGACTGAGTGTGATTGAGGTTTCGTCGGAAACTACATCGATGGAGGGGGAGTTTCATCGAAGGAAGTTTTTGTCTTAAAAAAAAGGTTTTTTAATCTAAAATATCCTTTGTGTATTGGTACCAATGTTTTTAGAATTAGATTAGTCATTAAACCGGTCAAGACATTAGTTCAAGATTCAATAATTTAACTACGGTTGAACTGGTATTAATAAAATAATAATAATTAAATAATACATAAAATAATATTAAAAAAACATAATATCATAACTTTACAATACTAAAAATTAAAAATAAAATTTAATTTTATAAGTTTTTTACATTTATAATACTTACAAAAGTGTAAATTAAATATGTCATAATATTTAAGTATAAGTTTTAACTATACACATCAACATTTATTAATAAAAACAAGTTTATATTTAAAATAAAAAATAAATTAATAAATACTTTAGGGTGGTTTTTATTTTTTTAAGAAAAAAATTAAAATAATGTTGTATTAAGCATTTTTTATTGACTCGCTGTAAGCCGGTATTTGACTGTTTTTGACTAATTTTCTAGTTTTTTGACCAATTTTTTTTCAAGCTGATTCTGTGGTTTATTTAAACCAATGAAGTGATTGGTTCACCTGTTTTTCAGTCCGATCGACCGATCTGGTCTGGTTTTCATAACATGCATTAGTACTCAAACCCATCATTTGGGTATCGGATACAAAACCATAATAAGTTATGTTTAGAAAGTAGTTATAAATAGTACTCATTAATAAAAATAAGGAAATATCTTTAGTATTTTATTTTTTTTGGTACAGTCTTTAGTAAGTATCTAAAATTCGCCATACTCTTTATTTAATAGAATAGATATTAACTAGATATCCTCAAACAACTATTATTTTAGGCTATATTTAATTTAAGAACGTGTTTTCTTTTTTCTTTTTAATTTTAATAATAAAAATGTCACATTTTTCAAAAATTTATATTATAAATAATGAAAACAATTTTGTTAATACATTGTTAATTTTAATTAATCAATAACTATTCCATTTATGTAATCTTAGCCATTTTTATTTTGCTCTATTATGTGAAAGCATAAAGTTAATTAATTAAGCAATTGTTGAGATTGGACAAATTGAGAATGGAGATGGTACTGCAATTGAAGGTGGGTTGATTTAAGTTAGCTGAGATGTTAAGATGCAACAAGATTCATTTGATTTAAGTCCCTCTCGTATAAGTGGGTTCTAGTGGTCAAATGCAACAAATTAGTTGCAAGTGTGGTGGCGCAAATGAAGGTGTGTTTAAGGTGTTGACACTAACTGTGGTTAAATCTCCTACGTTGTTGGGAGGGAGAACCAAATAACTAGCTAGGAAGTCAATTTCACATTACTGACTATAACATGCAATATTAGTTTTTGAACTACAACAACATTTTTTGGGAGAATGAATGTAGGAAATGGGTTTTTGTTTTTTATAGATAAATTTCACATATTGTTAGTCACTAAATGCGCATTTTAGACAACGTTGATATTAAGTGCTTATATTGATTATCAACACAAAATAGACAATTATTTTTTAGGGTTCATTTGTATAATTTTTTACCACTTGGATGGTACACTCGATGAACATTGTTATTCCAATGAAATGAAAGTTATTCTCAATTATATATATTTTTTTTGAGCTATTGTTTTTTTTTTGAGTTATTAATCAATGGAATTACAATTTTTTCAAGTGCTACAATAATATGTTATCATATGATGTTCCATTACAAATTTTTGGGCATATGTTAACCTCTTAAGTGGAATGGATATTAGATTAATAAAGTTTACACATATATAGTCCAAATTACGAAGCTTGACATAAAAGTTCAAACATAGGTAATCTAATTGCAAATAAATATTGGTTTAAGATTATATTTTCAAAGGTGTGATACTCATGACTTTAAATTGAGATATCAATCTTTCTTTTAAACTACTACCTCAACAACTAAATGCAACTTCTACACCGAAAAACCAGCACATATAGCATCAACAATGCAAAACCAAGTACAACTCATCAAATTAATATCAAGCACTGAAAAACTAACGCATATAAGCATAAACATTAAACCCAACAATCTTTAATTGCAAAACCATCATTTTAAGGCTTAACCCCCCACACTTTTTCACTTTATAGCAATTGCAACCAGTAGAAAAATAAAAAGAGAATTAGTACAGTAAAGCTCAAACACATCAAGAAAAATACATTCAAGTATGACACATAGCCTTGTATCTCATTAATTTTTTTTTCTTGCATTTGGTCATCTCATTCTTCATTTTGTTCTTCCATCCATGTCCATTAAGGCTACAATCTTTCAAAGTAGTCATGTTGAGATGTCTTGAATTTTGTGTTTAATGGGCTGACACAAATCTTGACCTGGCCTAACATTTTTGGAGTTCAAATTTAGAAGGAGAAAAATACTGACCCGATTTTGGTGTCGCATCCTAATTAGAGCCAAATATGAGTCACCAATTAGGGGAAGACAAAGGGATTGGTTCATTGTATAAAACCGTAAATCTATATTCGTCCTTTGTGAAAAATAGTAGAATTTCTTAATTCTCTATAAATGTGGGTCATATTAGTCGAGCCACATAAATTTCTGTGTGTTTCCTCTCTCTATTTACTCTTTTATTTTTGTCTATGCCATAACAAGTCATACTTTATATGTGTAGATGAATGTATGGGGATTGGCCTTGGTTTTTGAAACTTTGATATCAACAAATTTGGTTTAAATATCTTTTTAGTTCTTCAAATTTGTGCCAAATTTGCTTTTGGTCTCTCAAATTTAAAAGTAATTTTTTAGTCTTCCTAATTTGGAAATAATTCACTTTTGGTCCTTATCAAGAACTAAAAATATCACAAAATAGGGACCAAAAGTAGGTTATTTTCAAATTAAAGGATTAAAAAAATTACTTTTAAATTTGAGAGACCAAAAGCAAATTTTTTCCAAATTTAAGGAACCAAAAAGATATTTAAGCCAACAAATTTTCTCACAAATGCAACTTTTTATTTCAAAATCTCATCAAATCAAGCCTTCCATTTCCATTTTCTCTTGTCGTGGCCATTGAAACCCTAAATCTCAAGTGAAGAAAATCAATGCAAAACCAAATATCACAACCAATAGCAAAAGAAAACACTAAAGTACAAGACCAATGTAAAATCCAACCTTGCCCTTGAGTAATGAAGAATTCAACACCTAAGCTTCTTAATGCAACTTCAATGTCTTCTATGGATCCTCAACTCACGATGAATGCAAGTCACAATGTCGCATATCAACTAATAAAGAAATACAGGCATTTCATATTAAAACTTGATTAAACTAATAATCACATGTTTAGCATGCTTCTATTAAAGATGTGTTAATAGTAAGGGGTGTACTTATAATGACTTCAATTAAGTAAAAGGGAGTCAGACGCAATTTTCAAAAGAATGAGGATTTGGATGTAATTAACGCCAACTACCTATATATTAATTTTCCTTGTACAATCTGGAACACAAGACAAACAATTTTATTCAAAGGTAGATTAAATTTTTTGGGATAACAAATCTCTAAATTGATCATTCCGTAAAAATCAGTGTATTTTTTGGTGAATAAAAAAAAGATAATACACTTAATAATCAGTGTACTAAGTGTATTAATACACTTAGTAATTATTTTATATTTTTAGGATTTTTTTTGGAATATATTTTAGGATTTAATTCAATAATCAATTTTTTAAAAAAAGATAATATATAACATGTTAATATTTAAAGAACTAATTTAAGATTTGCTTTCTTGTGTTTGCTTATAAACACTTGTGTTTTGTACTTTTAATATTCTTGATTTCATTGTTTGGTTTTTATTCTTGGAATCACTTTTTTGCTTTTGAAAATTTTAAAAAAATAAAATTGTTAGCATTATTTTTTGTTGAACTTTAAAAAAATGTTTGTGAAATTTCAACAGCCAAAAAACAGAGAAAAAAAAAATTCTTAGTAAAACCATCTGGTTGTTTTAAACAAGATGATTGTGGAATTAAAAGACTTTAAGTGGTGACTATTTCAAATCTCTCCCACAAACGGTTGATAATGAATATTTGAAAGGAATAGGATTTTTTGTTGTTGCGTACAATAACAATAATAAAGTTTGAATCTAAAATTTCGTACAAACTACTCAAACTTCTCACTATTAAACTGATCCTAGTGGGTAAAGGAATTGGATATTAAGAATTCCTCAAGTTTGCCTTCCATCATAATAAACATTTTGTTTCTTTTATTGTTCAAGATATTACTATATTATCCTTTTAAAAAAAATTCCATTAAATAAATTTTATAATTATATTGGCCTTATATAAATTTTATCATAATTTTTTAAAAAGATTTAATTTACCATTAAATTATTTTTTTTAAATTACTTTGTATATTTAACAATTTATTTTTCAATTTTTCATCCGACTCTTAGGGATGGATGTATTAACATTTTTAGATATTTTAGAACTAGTTTTTAAAATATCAATTTAAGAATTTACTCGACAAAAAATTATAGTATAATAAACACAAACTTCCACACTAGAGTGGCTCTTTATTAGTTAGATTAATTTTATAGTAGATTTTGGTAAAAGAGTGTTTGGGAAGAGAAAGTTTGGCATAATTTTTAGAAACTTTCTCCATTTGTAATTTGTAAACAAGAAGAAAGGTAAGGGGGGGGGGGGGGTGGGTGCTGCACATAATATTTTTTCCTTCAAATTAAGAAGACAAGAAATGAGAGGTATTTTTTTTTCCTCTAGCTATATAGTATCACCTAGATTACTTAAGGGGCATTTTTATTTTTTAAAGAAGAAGACATGTTAGTAACACACTTTTAAACATATTCTTTATTATTGTCTAAAATTTATAAAAAATTATAAAATTGGGTAGGTCTCATTTTTTATTTAATAAATCCTCACATAGTTTGATAGTTTTCAATAAATTTTAACTAATAATAAAATTATATTAGAAGAAATGTATTAGAAATTATCTTACTAATACTCCTCATAAAAAAATATATCATTTTTTCTATTCTCACTTTTCTACTCAATTAAGAGAAGAGTCAACTCAACATTTGTTTCTTTTCATTCTCTTTCTCTCTCTCTCTCTTTTTTTAGATTAAACAATACAAAAATTTACTCATTTTCTTACCCTTTTTTTCTTCTAATTTTCTTCCTTTTTATTTTCTTTCTCATCATTTTATTTCATACTATCAAACAACCATTAGAATAGGAAAAGAAAATAAAATTGTTCCAAATTAATTTATTATTTTTGAAATACTTTTCAAAAGTTTTTCATCCAAACCTTTTTTCTTCCCATTATTTATTAATACCTTTAATGTATTATTTGGACCAAGAGAAAATGATAGAAGAGATGGGGCGAGAACAATTAGAAGATATATTATATTATTTTCTCTCATTTAATGAGTTTAATGGTCATGCACTGACGTCTTTACACTGTCATCCAATCACAAACCACTATTTATTGTAAGTTTATTGACTTTTATAATAAATACTTTAAAAGTCATATTAATAGTGATTTCTGATTGTATAATAGTATAAAACTTTTCACACTGACAGTGCATGACTATTAAACTCCTTATTTAATTGTCAAGAAAAAATAAAAAAGATAAAAAATATAAGAAAATTCACATAATCTTTTCTCCCATATTTCTCAGTGGTGGAAAATAAGAGGAGTAAACTTTATTAGAAATAATAATTTATCTATATATTCTAAACTATCTATTATTACATTTGAAAAATATAAAAATTATTTAACATAAAACATTTTCTTTCTTTTAATTTTTCTTTTTAATTAAATAAGAAAAGAAGCATTAATCTATTCCTTTTTCATGATAAAATCATTTTCTATTACTTTTTATTTTATTTTTCTTTCATCTTTCTCTACATTTAAACGAATTATAAAAGATATCATGTAACTAATTTTAAAATATCATTTAAAAGAAATTTTAAAACCTAAACAAAAAACATTACAAAATATGAGAGATTTCTAAAATAAAAAACAAATAAGAAAAAAGAGAATACAAGTCTGACACCAAGGCGTCTGGGCAGTGGCAGGGCCATTAGACTGAATGATGGCTTATACCTCCAGACATTGGGCAGTTAAATTGATCACTACGTGGTAGTGTTTGAAATGTGCAAAAATGCATAAGCACATTTTGGTTGGATTCTAATGGTGATGTCTCTTTATGGCTTTTAAATTTTTCTAAAAAATGTATTCTTATGTGAAAGTAAGGGTCCATTTCATCAATCGATGTAGGTACAAAATATCATGTTCTTTTATGAAAATATATATCCCTTTGAATTTTGAAATGTTATTCCTACTCATATATGAGTTGATTTATAAAAGGATCTATTTTGTTTATAGATTCAGACACAGAAATTATACAGCTTTTACCTTATAAATTACTTCATATGAAAGAGAATTAAGAAAATTATTATTATATAAAAGAGTTTACTAGTTATGCACTGACAGTATAAAGTAGTTTTACACTGTTATCTAATTACAAACTACCATTTATTGTAAGTTTATTGACTTTTATAATAAATATTTTAAAAATCATATTAATGGTAATTTCTGATTAGATGATAAGTATAAACTTTTTACACTAATAGTGTATGACCATTAAACTCTATATAAAATACCATTGTCCATTACTTTAATTTTAGGTGTACAAATCAAATCAAAGGGAATTTCATTGTATCTCGAAGGTAATTTACTATTGTATTTTTATATCCAATTTACACAAAAATCACTTTAAAATTCTGTACTTTTATCTTCCTTATTACAGAATAATCATCACTAACACAAAGAGACCTTAATTTCTCTTTTTAGTCTTTCTGATTAGTTGGGATTGGGAAACAGAGAAGCTTGAGTGCGTGTCAACTCAGCGTTGTATATAGACTAGCAAAATTCTTTGTAAGTATTCCTATTACTTGATTTTGAGAATGACTTCCAACCAATGATCCACGTAGCCTGATACACCACAGCATCAAATAAAGTTTTACGTCTCAAATTCGCAAAATGTCATATATTTTAGGTACAATAACTGTATAATTTTTCGTGCACAATTTTAACCTGTTTAAAAGTGCATCAATTTGAAAGAAAAAAAATTGCTTTGAAGCTGGCATTCGTGGAAAGATAAATTGAAAAAAAAAAAAAAATCGATTCACGCACTAGAGAATCCTTTATGTATTACTGTAAAAAGAAAAAATAAATGGCTATATATATGTCAAATGAAAGAGTTCATAGCTCTATACCAACAATGAAAAGGACGGGCCATACTTCTAAGTCAATACACCTATGCTCAACTTAAAGACACGTTTCTAATCTATCTTCCTTTAGAACCCTCCTTTGATTTATGTGTTACCCTTCCATCTGATCTAATTCTAGAATGCAGTTTTGGATGCTACCATCCTTTCTATCCTATTCTTTTTCCTTTTAATGTTTGTGTCATTTAGTTTACATTATTGGGGCTGACCTAATTTGGTGCCTCTAGTTAAATGCAAAAGTACCGTGTTATCAAAGTGACATTGATTCATCCACTGGCCTCGCCAAACACCTTTGCCATATCTGATATCAAATTCGGTTAGGCATAGATAATGGCCAGAAAGTTACCTTATTTCCTGCTTTAGATAACACACCATAAATTATACTCGTGCACTTAACCAGTTTCTGCACGTGTTGGTGACTGTGAATGCAATTAGTTGCATGATTTTTTCCAATCCAATGGCTAGATAATGCAGCTGCAAGATCCCATGGCTGGCATTTTGAGCGCGTTGCACAATAGTTTTGTTTGCCTTTTCAGAACAACATGTGCAAAATGCATAACTTGAATGGGATAATTCGCATTTTACAGTGGGGAATTGCCACCATGAAGTCCCCCATGTGTTAATTTTCATCATATGGTAATAGTCTCAGTTGCTACTGACTATATATGATCAGTTTGGTTCTTATATTTTGTGTCACTTTATTTTACATCATGAAGTTTTTCTCATTTTTGAGCTTGGTGCTGCCCATGTCATTTATTCCAATAAAAGATAAAAGATTCTAACGATCCAGTAGTTGAAACGTTTCACAGATTTGAAGTACCTCGAACAATTTATAGCTAGGCACCATCTATATTAAGCATTGAAGCGAAAGTTTCTCCAAAATGATCAAGCAAATGGACGAACAACATATATACAGATAACCTGTGGAAACCGTAGTTGTAGTGATAATTTTCGTTTTTACTTTTAATAAGGTTTGAATTTAAGCAAATTATCTAAACTCCTTGTCTAAGTTGACCTTAATAGGTTAATAATTTTCTTTTTATCTTTTGATTATATGGGTTTCATTAATCAATCCCATCATTTTTCATCAATAAATTGTTGCAAACTGTATGCTAAAAGCAGAGCTCGTTGAAATAAATGTTTGGTGGCTCTGATCTCATCTGATCTAATTTACCGACCATTACATTCTAAGTTTAGGTCACTCTACAGAGGGTACAATATAATCGTTTTTAGATTTCTTTTATTTTAAAGATTGTACTTATTATTCTTACATTACTATAAAATAAATCAATTATTGTGTAAAAGTTATACATAAAATAAAATATATAAGTATAGTTTTTTTAATATAAAAATATCATAGGACTGAAGAATAATACATCAAATAAATAAGGTCATTTCCAAATATATATTGAATTCAAAAATAAGTTCGTACTAGAGTGGAACATTTTTAATGGTACAATTCATTATATTGCATAACTTCATTATTTATAATTTATATATGAATCTCATATACTATTCTGTTTATAACTCTATGAAATTTAAGTAGTTATTTCTTTTAATAGTGCAACTTTAGTGAATCCCAAAGTAACAAAAATTTATATAAGTAACTATTTTTTATATATAATTACCATGTCAACAATTTTTAATGGTGCAAATCTTGATATGCTATGTTTGCCCAAGTTTTATGGTTTTAAAATTACTTTAGAGTCAAAGTTTAAAATATAAACAGAGTTAGGTCAGCATGTAACTCTCAACTCTATTCCCAAATTCACCCCTATATATATACATACATACACACACACACACACACACAGACATACATACATATATATATATATATATATATATATATATATATATATATATGTATGTATGTGTGTGTGTGTGTGTGTGTCTGTGTGTGTGTGTGTGTGTGTGTATGTATGTATGTATGTATGTATATGTATGTATGTATGTATATATATGTATGTATGTATGTATATATATATATATATGTATGTATATATACATATATATTAAAATGCAATTGATAACTTAATATATGATCATTTAAAAACATATAAATAAATTAAAATTTTTAAAAAATGTGAGGCAGATTTCTCTGAATTCGATGAAACCCAACAAGAATGAGGTTAATTTTAATTTTATTATCCCTATCTCTCCTAAACCTAACCCTAAACCTACCTTGTCTTTTGAGGGACAAGGGTGGAGAGAGTCAAACCTGCCCCCCCCCCTGCATCATTGTCGTGCCAAATGTGAACTTTAAAAATAAAGTAAAAGTTGTTTGATAATTTTAGCTTAAAAGCTCCTTTAAAACTAAAAGTTTTGTTTCTTTGTTCCACATCGATTAGTTCACGATTAGAGAGGAAAAAAGGTGAAGGTATTTAACGTATTTTTGAAAGTTATTTCACTTAATTTTTTTAAAGACTAGTTGTTAAAATAAAGGACGAATTTGTAGCTTGTAAATATTTTGATAATAACAAACAGTTAAAAGTGTGTGAATTTACTTTATCGTCTAATCTCACGCTTACATTATCGTTTGATCTCTAGCTCGCAGTATATCGTCTGACAATGTTTTAAAACTGAAAGTCGACTTATCTTTGTATGTATAAACTATTTAACTAACAAAGCTTATAGACGATGTCTATGCTCTAAAAAGATCTGCATATCAATCAAAGCGCAAAGCTACCTCAATATGTATAAAGCCTATACACCTACTCTCGAGGAAAATCAGCGAAAAAGAAGGAATATGTGTGCGATTGATAGAACAGGAAAGCAGGACATGACAATTGCTAAAAGATTGAGTACAAGAATAGAAAAATAAGTAGGTTGCTTTATCTTATCATATGACAAGTTGGTAAAAAGTATTAAATGCAACAATTAATGCTCTCTCTTCATCAGACGAAGGCCGTCTCCTACAAAATACTCAACGGATACTTTTGGAGAAGCCTATAAATAGAAGAAGAGACCTCCTTCAAGCTGTTGTTCAAAAAAAATCTACAAGTGTTGTTGATATATTTGCTGTTGAATCAAAATACTCATAACTGCTTTGATAAAACAAAAAAGCCTTTGCAAAAATAGTTTTGAATATTTGTAGTTGAACTTCATTGTTTATTCGTCTGATAAGACGTTAAACTCAGTGAGGTAAACTCACACAAATATCTTTCTCTACAAGATTGATTGAAGCCTGAAGAGGCTTTGTTTTAAAGAATACTTGGGTGTTTGCTTGGAAAGGCAAATGAAAGACTACTTGGGTTTGAGCCTAAAAAGGCTTGTGGAAAGAATACTTGTAACGTGTAAAGTTAGTAGAACTGGGTTGTTGCCAAAACTGGACGTAGTCTCTAGGGTGAGACAAACCAATATAAAATTTGTGTGCCCTTTTATTTGTTCTTTCTTCTTTCATCTGCCTTCTTTAAAATGTTTTGAAAATCTTTCTGATCCAATTTTATTTATTAAGCTTCTTCGAAAAAGGTTCAAAGGATTGCAAAAATTGGCCTTAACACAATTCAACCTCCCGTCTTGTGTTTAGCTTGTGCCTTACACTAGTGTTAGCAACACACTTTCTAATACATTCCTTAATAATTGTTCCAATATTTCAACTAATAATAAAGAGTGTGCTCAAAATAGTATGTTAAAGAGTATATTACTGGTATCTCTCTTTTTTAAAACCTATTTTTCTCCCTTTTTCTTTTATAAAAAATTAATTGAATTCCTTAATTTCTAAGAATTTTTTTTTCCAAATGCATGACTCAATTTCTCCTTCTAAGAAGAAAAAAGCTAGAAAGCTAGGTTAAACTCTACTTTAATATTATTACTTATTTGTTAAATTAATAACATTTATTAGAGATATGCTATATCTTTATCATTACCAAGCCTTCTGAAAAATAAGTTTAATTCTTATGCATTATAAGTGTGAAGATTTTTATATTGTCAACTAATTATAATTCATTTTAGATATTATTTTTAAAGTAATTATTACAAAAGTCAACAATTTATGATATGTGTATTTAGCTTTTGTATGACAATATATAATTAAATGAAAATGTAAAAAACTTTATACTATTAATCCATTTTAATTAAATTTCTAAAAAAATATATTACATCAATAATTTGATGCATGTGTTTAGCTTTTATTTTTTAAAAATAAAAGAAAAATAAAATAATTCAAATACAAAAATGCACGTTTTCTAAATCTACTTCTATAATATAAATTAATGTCCCTAATTTGAAGAGTGGAGCTCTCACTCTCCCATTTATAAATTTTCAACTACTCTCTCCTCTCCTTGAATGGTGCATTTCACTTACTATCTTCACAAGTCATAGGTAACTAAAAATATCCCTCTTAATTATTTCAAACTATTCTCCTTTATCTTTATCTATATATTTGATTTTCTCAATCTTTTATCCATTTCAAATTGAAAATAACTTTATAGAACAATTATAGATTTAAATATAATTTAAAATTATTTATTATGAATTTAATTATAATATAATTTATAAATTTAAAAATACTTATTTATTATGAATTATAATTATATACAAATAAATATTTATCATGTGCAATCCACGTGTTAAAATATTAATTACAATAAACCCTTTAAAGTAACTTAAATAACTGCAATTAGAGATGCTATGTCTTACTCATTATCATGCTTCTATAAAATGTCCTATTATATCAATTAATTATTTACATCAATTTAGATGGTGTGGAGTTGGGCATTTGGGTCAAGGCCTACGGATTACCTATTTAACCACAACTCACACATGAGCTATGGTCTTAAAAATATAAGACCCATTTAAATGCAGGTATTTTTAGACTAGCTGTTTGGCCCATGGTTTAAATGGATTTTATCTGTTAGTTTGCGGGCCAACCGACAGCCTTTTACTAAATATTACAAAAAAAAAAATCTAGTGTTATTTAGAGTGACTTTAGGTTAGGGCTTTACACTTTCATCTTTAACTTGGTTGGTGTATTTAGAGTGACTTTAGGTTAGTATTGTGTGCATATTTAAAACTTGCACTTGAGATATTTAGTTTGTAAAACTTTTATAGTTAATCAAGTTGAAAATGTTTGATACTTAAATTATTGGATTAATGATCATGTTTGATTTTGAAATTTTTGTTATTTGTTTCTATTTTTATTTTTCTTACATAATTTAAAAAATTGTTTTTTTATTTGCAGCCACAAGTTAGTCTAATTAGCCTGTGTGCTACATGGTACAAATGTGAGCCTATAAAACCTGAGCCATTTATTGTGCAGTCTAGGCTGGACCAACCTGCTTAAATTGGGCCTAAATGGATGGGTTGACCTATATATCCAACTTCAATATGATGCTTGTTTAGCTTTTATTTAAAAAATAAAAAAAAATTTTAAAATAAATTAATTTAAATACAAAACTGCATGTTTTCAAAATTACAATAATATATGAGAGGTTGAGATTAATTCTTTACTTAATAAATGACAGTATACAATTGGTTTACCATTTTTTTAAAAAAAATTAATCACTTGTATTTAATAATTTTTAAGATAATTTATAAAAAAAATATCCCCACAAAATAAATATCAGTTAATTCAATATGCAAATTGGCATGGGTGAGAAAGTGACGTGGAATAGTTTTAAAAATGTTATGTCCTTTCTAAGTACAGTTGGGCAGAAGTGATGCTCTCACTTCTGAATGACATTTAGGCACTTCAAAGAAAGCTGTTGAACTGCCAATGTGCCAGCCACTTCTCGTCGTTCAATGATAATGAACAAAATTGTCTCGCCTTTCAGTTAGCTGGCAACTGTCCTACATACTATAAGTCGAGGGAGCACCAAGGATAAGTCAATAGCAGGAGTGGCTTGAAGTATTTGAAGGTTTACAATCTTATTATAAAAAGAGTTATTTAAAAAATTAAAAAATTTAATTTTTAATAATTTTTAATCTATATGCAGAGAGTTATTTATTAATTTCTTAAATGTATTATTTTACTACTAATGTTTCTGTCATATTCATTTTTATAGAAACAAAATATTTAGTACGAAATATAAGTTTTATTTTATTTTTTAATATAAATTTCTTATAAAAATATTTTAATTATAAAATAAAAAATTATTATTTTTCAATTATAAGGTATCTTATAATTAACTTTAGTCTATTTTTGAATTGCTCACGAAATTAATTCTCATTCGCTCAGCAGGAGCGTAAGACTTATGCAAGCTTGAAATAGGAATTGCTTCCTCGATAATACCTTTAAAATCAAGGAACAACGTGTTTGGAGGGAGAGTTTTGTCTCTCATACTGATTTTATTGGACCCGAAAAGGATTGTGGATTTGCGGTGGTTTGTACAAAAAAATAATAATAACAGTGTGTTTGGATTTGCGATGAACCTCCCAAAACCGCATTAAAAACCTGGAAACGCTGCCAAGATCCCAAGTAACTTTGTATTTCCGTGGAAATGAGACACCATTTTTCTTCAACACACTGCTGCACTAAATATAAAAAATAAATCATATTTTTTTTTTAGTTGACTTACTTTATTATTGAAGTGGAATATTTAACTAGAAATCAACAAATATGAGGTGGAAATTAGACTTTATTATCAAAAAAAAATTGTTTTTGAAATATATAATTAATATGGTATTAAAATAATTATGGGCTATAAAACAAGGTGGAACCTAAGGCAAGGTCTTCATCAGTCTTGTCAATCCCTTGAGATTTTTTTTTTCTTTTTGTAAGGACCTTGTGAGTAGTTAAAAAGGTTTCTTGTTAATTATCTTAATTAGAAAATTCTTTACTGGATAATAGATTAGGCTTTTAGTCTTTACAATTTAGTCTCGCATGATCAAAATTGTGAAGAATTTAATTCAATCAATTTGATTGCGAAAAGAGCAAATTAATTAGAGATTAGATTGAGAAACTTAATCTGTAGGAAGAGTCAAATTGAAAATGAACACATTAATGGTGAAATCATTACTCGCAGTTGAGTTCTTTTGCCTTTAAACACAAATGGAGTTTCCAATTTATTAAATTACGTATAAATGATTCAACGCGAGACTATGAGTAATATTTTTATGAAATAACCTGGTGAAAAAGGTAAATTAAAAAAATAACCAGATTAAAATCGAGATTACAGAATACAAAAGTGATTTTTGGACACCCAAAATACTATTTGACACCTAGTAAAAAAAAATAAAAAAGAGAAAAATATATGTATGATAAGTCATATAATGTGATTGAAAGAGAAAAATGAAAAAAAATGAAGAGTTAATTAAATATTTAAAAAAATTGAGTGTTAAAAAATCATTGCTCGAAAGAATATTTTGTTCGACTGCACATTCTTGAATCTAAATGATTAGGTTGCTCCACTCTCTTTTCCTGTATTAGGTGCAATTCCTTCTCTTAGAAGGTCATTGATGTAAGGGATGAATGTGGATCCTCTCCACGATTCTCTCTTTAGCTTCCTTCTATTCTTTTTTTTTTTTCTCTCTTTCTAATTATCATTATTTATATTTATTTTTTTTATAATTTAGTACTTTTTTTTTTTACGGAGAATCCAATTTGGCAAGGAGATAGGTACTTAGTATAAAGGACTTTATAGTGGTACTAAAGTTGGTTTTTGTTCCAGCAATAGGTAGCTTGTATAAACCTGATTGTTTTTTCCTCCATAAGAAAGTCCTTGTAGTATTGCATGCTCTACATAGTGTTGCACTGAGGAGTGTGCCACTTTGTCCACTCAGACTTGGGATTATTTCCTGTACATGATTCAATAATAACTGAATCGTATTGGTGTATTAACAGTGATTGAGTCTATAACTAACAATATTTTTAAAATCAAATCCATTATTCAATATGTCAAGATATTAATTGAAGCTTTAATGATTTAATTATGGTTAAATTAATAATAATAATAAAATATACATAATATTATAATTTTATAATATTAAAAAAATATTATTTTATAGATTTTTAATATTCAAAGTATATATAAAAATTGAAATTAAATATATTATAATACTTATGTTTAAGTTACAACAATGTCTATTAACAATAATAAGTTCACTTCTAAAATAAAAAAAAATTGATAAATACATTGGGTTGATTTTTCCTTTTTTAAGTAAAAAAATTAAGGTAACATCATATTAAATATTTTTTACTAACCTATAGTGACCGATTTTTGGTCTTTTATTTTTATTACTGATTTTCTGGTTATTCAATTGATTTTTCTTAAGGCATGGTTTGTGGTTTATCTGGACTGAATATGAGACTAGTTTACTAGTTTTCTAGTTAGATCAATCGATCTAATTTTTAAAACATAAATAAGACCACAATCTAGGGTTTTGATGAGCTACTTTCACAAATAAGTTTGGAACATATGTTACTCAAAATTTAATAAAAACAATTTGTCTTAATTGATCTATTAATTAGCACATCATAATATTTTTGTTTCAGCATTGGTTTGCCAAAGGCTCAAACACTAGAGAAATTTCCCCTTTAAGGGCTGAGTTAGCTACCTAAGTGTTCCAATAAGTGTAAACTTTAGGACCGAGACATCAATCAAGGTACACTATTCTCATTAACTTGGCCATGGCTAAAAACCCCTTTGCATAATCAATCATGATTATCTAACACTCACACAAACACACATTGTGATGGATGTCCCATCGTACCTAAAAGAGCACCCCCTTGAAGGCACCCTAACTCTCATTTGTTACATCTTTTTTCGTGATCATACTAAGAAAAGACCCATATTCCCTCCTTGATTATTGATTGTAGATGGACCCACAACCATTTAATGAGTTATTGGCTTCTGCTCTAAACTCTAGCCTACTAGTAGGTAATTACATGGTGTGGATAGCTATCCACCTTGGCCTTGAATATACCACCACTCAACATCTATAAATATTAAGGAGTTCTCCACCCCATATATGCTCTTTCCGTCCTTGTTACCTTATAACTTTACTTAAATCTTTGCTAACTCAAGCGTCTAAATCATTACAGGTAGCCCTATCACTGTCAAATGTGGTGGTCTACTGCAACCCTTAAAATCAAGAATACATTAAGACTAGGAAAAGCCCACTCTAAATTGATCCAATCACCACATCAAACTTGTTACACCCTCATGCTTATTGCCTTGCTGACTGGAGCACAATCCGTTATCAAGGTCATTTCTTGTTAAGACATTTGTGAGCAATTTAAAATAATTATAACATCACAATTCAATTTTTTTTATTAAATAATAGACGTAATTTTTTTTTGATAAAGAGGTGTAATTATCTGAATAAGTGAGAAATGGTTTAATGAAGAAGCAAACTTATGAGATTAATATCACAGCCAAATCTTCAAAACTTTGACATCAATTGAACTGCAAATTAATTTGTTATCTATAACTTATACAAGTTATTTGACGTAGAAAAATCCAAGTGTTCACGCAAAGTCTCTAAAATTTCTATGTTATATTTCAGTTTAAAGAAGAGCCCTCAATATTTTCTAGGAGTACAATGGGAGCAGTGTTAGAGTGTTTAATAGTAGGTTCAAGTCATGGCTTCGGATAGACATAGCTCAAACACTCCAAAATTAGCTAAGGTTAATATACTTTTTTAAAATTACAGATTATCGTATATTTAATTAACTTGATATTTAGATTAGTTGTATATTATGCTAAAACTCTGAGTCGTTCAAAGGATGTGTACATAACTAATTAAATGAGAATATAAAAAATATTTAATATATCAAATTATATAATCTAATTATTAACGCTATGTCTTGTGTGTTTCACAATGGTCCATATGAGTTGTATAATCAAATCACAATATTTAAGGAAAGCTGATTTTTGCAAATTATATTTTAGAAGTTTTGTCTTCTTTTTCTTATTTGGTAAAAAATATAAAGTATGTATTGAATTTTTTATTTTATTTTTTTAAAAAAATAATATAATAAATATGCATAAACAACACTATCAATGTTTAAAATAGACGCCATCTATTTACAGAAAAAATAAAAATAAAAAACCACCAATTTATGTTGAAAACAATCTAATTAAAATTGTAAAAATGATATAAACAGCATTGACGTGAGAAGTGATATTTTGCTATTTTAGTTAAGGACACAAACCCGTATAAACAGTGACAGGGTAACTGCTGCAATCCAATCATGAATTCATGATCGAAGGCATGCATTTAACGGCCACCTTGGTTAGAAAAAAAATAGACGTGCTTTAATTAAAATGGTCCACAACTGGCTATTGACAACTTTCCTTTCTTATTTTTAACAACACAGTGACCCATCTTGGGGATCACGAACTGCAAAACAAATTTTAAAGATTTGTTCTCGTTGTTTTACAATTATAAAATATTCTTGTCATTTGAAATTATTTATTACTTTAAGAGTTTTAATTTATATTAAATTAATAAATATCTCGTATATTATATAAATTTTTTTAATTTAAGTAGAAATATAAATAATTTAAAGATTGAGAAAAAAAGAAAACTGAAAAATCGAAAAGAATTAATTTCACATTGCAATTAGTTAAAATTTAAGATAAAAAAATTAACATAAAAATAAAAATAATTAATAATTTACTATTTATTAAAATATAAAATTATTAAAGAATAATAAAGGCTTGTATCACAAGAAAAATAAATTATAATATAAAGTATTTTCATATTGTTTATAAATGATGACTCGAATTTATAATATCAGTTTTTTTTTTCAGATTTCTTAAAGTGATAGGAGGGAGCATTAGCATGTCGAGGAGATTGGCAAAGGCCCCAAATGAGAGG
Organism: Spatholobus suberectus; assembly: GCA_004329165.1. NCBI lineage: Eukaryota > Viridiplantae > Streptophyta > Magnoliopsida > Fabales > Fabaceae > Spatholobus > Spatholobus suberectus. The sequence goes on along the minus strand of CM014730.1, from coordinate 65,869,593 downwards.
TTACTACAATTGTCTAAACTACAAGAGTTTTATTGGATCACAACTACACAAATAACCCTTAGGCACCAAGGAATTTCCTTAGAGAGGGACACCTATTAACTACATGTTTAGAAACTCATCAGAAAGTAAAGAATCATATTGCCAACATGGAAGCTATAAATATTAGTTTCTAGTTAAAATGAAAAATTACAACGGCTACATGCAACCAAACACGCCGTAGGAAGGATTTTAGATTACTGTAAGAAGATTCAAACTCATATCCATGGAAATCAATTTCTGAAGACCCGCATTAGTTGCATTAAAGTATTTGTCACTTAAAAAAAGAAAATATTAATTATATTTCAATAACAACTTTGTTTATTTGTATTTTATCTAAATATTAGAATAATTCTAAAGCAAATGCTAACTAATGCGTAAGAAAATTGGTTAAGGAAATAGAAATAGAAAAAAATTGGTGAAAAAGAAAGTATTTATTTTATTAAAAATATAAAACTCATTTGTTTATTTTTTTAAGTACTCCTAAAAACATTTAATATCTATTTAATGTTCTTTTACTAAGGTCACATGTTACCTAGCAAGACCTTAATTCTAAATTTTCTTACAACATTCTTTTAAAATATCATTTTATGTAGAGTAAATTATACTCTAACCAACAAAAGGTACAATCAAAGACCTGATCATAATAGGAGAAATAAAAAAAATAATTTCCCTTGTGCTCTTAATCCTACCATCAAAAGAAAGGCTTTCATCATGTTTGTGGGAAGTCAAGTCATTATGCACCTAAGTGTAGGCATTGAATGGCAAGAAATGACAATCCTCCTAAACCTAAGGCCAACCTAACTAAAGAAGAGGATGTTATTGCTATGATCATTTCTCAAGTGAATATCATGACCATTTGAACAAATGAGTGGTAGATTCTGAAGCTACCTAACATATCTATGTAGACAAAAATGTATTTACCTCCTACATTCCTATAAAGGATACGAAGAACACACATATCTTGGTAATTATAGGACTACTCTAGTTCTTGTAAAAGAAAAAGTTCTTTTGAAGCTCACATTTGGAAAGACCTTGGCTTCAAGTGACATGCTGTATGTGCCCTCCATTAGAGTTAATTTGATTTTTGTAGTACTATTGGGAAAGGTTGGGGTTAAAATGTCATTTTAATCTCACAAGATTGCAATGATAAAGAACAATGTATTTTGTGGGAAAAAGTATTGTGATCAGGGACTCTTTGTACTTAATGTTTTTGAAGTTATTGAAATGGTTTAAAAAGTCACTAGAATGGGGGTTGAATAGTGGCTTTCAACAAATTTGGCCATTTTCTGCACTGATTAAAAATACATTTTGATTTTGTTTGTTTAAGATGCTTCTTGACAATCAAAAGTTGGTTAGGAGCAAAGATAAAACTTTCATACACTTAGCTTTAGTTTAAATTACTTATTAAAATAACTTAAGTGTTGAGAAGATATTTTTAAAACAGATTCTCAAGTTATAAACCTTAGTTTTTTATTAAAATCTAGTTTTTAGTTAAAATACTTTATACTACTACTTTTAAACTTGGGGAAAATAGTTTTGTACTATCTTCATATTTGTCAAAGATTAAGTTTAGTTAGAAAACTAGTTATATTTAGGCAGTAAAGCATGTAATGAGAATTAAATAACAATTAGAAGCAAGGAAGGGGATTCTACACATAGAATTTTATATTGGTTCACCTTTCAACGTTGGCTACATTCATTCCCTACAACCTGCAGGATATCGGTAAAGAGGCACAACCAACTATAGTAGGTATTCTTTGTCCTTAAGCCTCCACAGGCTTTCATATAGTATTCTTCTCAAGCCTCTACAAGTTGCACATTATTCTTCTCAAGCCTCTGCAGGTTCCACATTATTCTTCTCAAGCCTCTGCAAGCTGCACAACACCAATATTCTCACCTCCACGTGTTTGCATTGAGTATTCTCGCCTCTCTAGTATAGTATTCTCACCTCTTCAGGTCTACACTTGAGTATTCTTACCTCTTCAGGTCAGTATTCTCACCTCTTCAGGTTTTGAATTAACTATTCTTACCGTTTGAAGCCTTCTCAACCCAAGTATTCTTTCACAAGCCTCTTCAGGCTTTAACCCATAGCAACTTTGTTGTTGACACACACAACTGACTTAATTGTGTTTACAAACACACTTTAGAAGCACCAGTCCCCTGACTGATCTTTTAAGTTCCTTTCACAGGTTCTGTTTGGTTTGACTTTATTGTTCACCTTCTCAATACTCAACACATGAGTTTTACAAGAGATGAGACTTACATACACTTTTTAAGATAGACATAGTGGTTGACATAAAGACTATAGTGTTTTGGTTAAAGAGAACTCTTTTATCAAAAGCTAAATTCTCTTTCACATTCTGAACTTTACCCCTCTTAACTGTTTTCCTTCCTTGCAATGAGCTCCTTTGAATGAGGGTCCTTTTATAGGCTTTAAAGTAGACATTTATAATTGTTGGAGAGAATTCAAAATGGGTCAAACACTGTATGAGTTGTCCTTTTCATACAGTTGTTCTCTCGATTGCCATCTCTATCTGTTCTGTAGCTTCTGGAGTCCAACTCAACTAATTTAAGCTTCTTTCTTTTGAGGACAACTAGCATAAATTTAAATTTAAATTTGTGACAATTGGTGTTGGCTGGCTCTTTAGTGGTTCATTCATTGATAGCTTTTGATCTTTTGTCAAGAATGTTGCTTGCTTAAGACTAGTTTTTGCAAGATAGTACTTAAACTTGCTTTCAGTAATTGTAGTGCTTATGCATTAGTATTCTCTACTTCTAATTGCTTTGATTTCTTCAAAACTTGATGATCTATGTAGGTTTTTGCTTCTAAATACCTATTGATCTAATTATGAGCATGAATATGTTTCTGTTGTAGCTTCTGAATAATGTATATATATGTATCCCATTCTTTGTTAATAATTGCATCTTTAAATGAATCTTATAGTTATGTGTAGCTTCTGATTATGCTACCCCTTGGCTTGATTCACCTTCTAAACATGCTATTGATCATGCACAACTTCTAATCTTGCTGCATTTTGATCTTTTGAATAGCATTATTAGTCTTGTATGCTTCTAGTATGCTTTTCTTCTAGTTGGGTTGCTTCTAAACTACAGAACCTATTTTTAGAGGCTGGCATACTTCATATTGATGATTTCCACCTTCTTCTATGCTTCTAAATCAAGTCCTATTTTTATAAGAACAACGCAAAGTAAACCATTAGTAATCTCAAGTCTAAAAGGCTTAGAATTTTCTTCTTGATAGTTTGTTATCATTCAAACTTCTATCATATGAAGGATTTGGCCTCAACAGTTATTAATGTATATGCATCTTTTTCTGTGTATTTGATTGATTCGTATGATATGTTGCACGCAAGATTAGGACATATAAATTCCTTGTATGTTATTAAATTGCAATGATTAAGTTTAGTTACTTTGTGCTATAAACAACTTAGAAAATGTGTTATATGTGTTGAATCAAAAGTAACTAAAAAATCATGTTCCTTTGTGCAACATGATTTCATAATATTTATAGATGAATTTTTTAGACATACTAAGGTTTATTTAATCAGATATAAGGATGAAGTGTTTGACACATTTCTCTGATATAAAGTAGAATTAGAAAATCAATTAAATAGGAAAAATGAAAAGGATTAGATTTGATAGGGGTGGTAAGTACACTTTGTTTAATAATTTAGGGGAAAAGGAAAGAATAATACATGAAGTAACTGCAACACTCCTTTAATTTTAAATATAATTCATATTAATTTAATTATTAAGTTAAGTTGATGAAAATGTAAGTAATTTTTTTTCGAATATATATATATACCTGTACATCATGGTTTGAGTAATACATAACAGTCAAAAAGAAAACAAAAGTACATCAAAAGACATATACTGCCTAGCCCAATATATACATCAAAAAGATCCTATACAGAGCAGTATTTATCTACCCTATCCCTTAAGAAAAATATTATAAACTATGTATACAAATCTGGAGGAGTATCCTCTGACTTGTCCTCAACATCATTAAGTGTTGTCATCATCTTCAATAATTACAATCAATCATACAAGAAAAAAAAACAATGAAGTGAGGTGACTTATTCTAAAATCACTTTCACATGTATGGTAGAAATTAAAATACAATTAACAAAGAGAACCTAGGGTTTATTCTTAGTTATACTACACTACCCTTGACTTGATATGGATCCATACTTTCTATTAGTGGGTAATAGTTCTTAACAGAACCGGAAAATGATTGGGAGTACATATACCTCATCAACATCATAACATGGTACAATTCTTATCATCATTCAAGAAAATAACAGTCAGGATATCCATATATAAAGGTATACTCTCAAACCAATTGTAGAATGCTGAGTAGTTGTTAAGGTTATCGAGCTTGATCAAGCGAATATCTAGGCTTGAGGGCGCTACCTTGGCCATTAGGACCTTCACCACTCGATGCCTACCCCTAAGACTTCCTCCAATGGGTCCCTGGCTTTCATTTCTCAGTGTACTAAACTGTAGCTTTCCTAGCAAGATGTCATGCCACTGCATGTCACTTGCTTTACATTACTCATTAAATTATCAATTCCTAACTTTTCAAGCAAAGGTTTCCCTGGTCTCATTTAATTTGAGCACCAGCACAATCAACATTTTTGTCTTATTTTGCAGAAATTGCACAATATCAAAATTTTAACAAAATAACAATTTAGTAATCATATAAAATTTTAGCAGAAAAACAACTAAATAAATACATTTTAATTTTCTAAATTTGAGTAGAATAATAACTTAGCAAGTGCATGTTAATTTTTTAAGATTGAGAAGAGTAATAGCTTAGTAAGTGCATTTCAAATTTCTAAAATTGAGCAGAGTAACAACTTAGCAATTATAATTTAATAATCTAAATTTGAGCAGAGTAACAACTTAGCAATTATAGTTTGATAATCTAAATTTAAGTAGAATAACAACTTAGAAAAAATTAAAGTTTAACATCAAATAATAACAACAATAATAAAACTTAAGTATAAACGAGTTTAGGGAAAAACCCTTTCTACCAACATGCAAAGTGACAATAATTTAGAACCAACCCCACTTCTCCCATTACCTCTAAGGTGGTTGATGAAGAGGATGGAATTGTTGATACAAAGCTCCTAGGAAGAGAACTTTATTAGTTGTTGGAAAACTAGTAAAATTTTAGCATAAAAGCAAAGTAAAAGAAAATTTTTTCTAGAGAGAGAAGTTCTCTAAGAATCTGGTAGCTGAAAAATGGTCCAAATCCGTGGTTATTTATAGAGAGGAGAAGGGATTAGGTGTCCACTTGAATATGTCATGCAATATGTCATAAATAAGGTTTTTGATTTATTTTTAATTCAATTAAGGGACAAATATGCAAAACTAGAGACACATCAATTTTAGGTGGTGAATCACCCCCTTTTAGGTTGAAAACGTGATGGGTGAGCTATCTTATAGCTCTCTAGTATAAATTTTAACTGTAATTTATTAGTTGATACCGATAAAATTGTCTAAATTTTGAAAAAATAGTTTTTAATATCAAAATAATGCATTTGAATGAAAAACTGGACAAATACATTATTTTTAATCAAAAATAAATTTCTAATAATAAATTTTAATTTTTATTAATTTATTTCAAATTATATGTATTTATTTTGTATTTTTAAGCTAGAAAATTCATAAAAAATCCATTTTAATTCAATAAATACTAAAATTTTTATAAAAATTATAAAATTAAATATTTTACTCATAAATAAACTAAAATTACCATTTTCACCCTTTCTGGATATCAAACCAATATTGACTAGGCTTAATAGACACCTAGGGAAATTTTGGTCATTTTACACAGGAATTTCAAAAAATTTCCAAAAAATTTTTAAAATTATATTTTAATATATATGACATAATTTCAAGCTCAAATTGTCATTTTAATGTCAATTGAATCTTTTTCTCATGTCAACCATTAATGTTGAGGAATAAGGCAAAATCGACATTTTCTAATTTTTCCGGACTCCGGTTTGGAAAAATTATTAAGAATTACGATTAAATAGATCTTGAAATTCTAAACAAAATGGTGGGAATTAGAATTTTAAAATTCCTTTTTGGTTTTTCATAATTACATTGTCAAATATTAGAAAAACAGTTGAAAAAAATTGAAATAGGATTATTATATTTTTCACTATTTTTATTTCAAAATAAATTTTTTATAATGAAAGATACTTATTATAAAATTTTCAAAATATCTTAAAGGTCAAAAAGTCTCTGGTTGGTTCTCATAGTCAACTAAGGGTATTTTTGTCATTTTCGAAAAATTGTTTCAATAAATTTTTGAAAATTTCTAAAATTATTATTAATTATTTTAAGTATATTGATGAGTTAAAAATAAATTTTAAACGCTTCTATCTATTTTTGTCTATTAATTATATTATTTAACTTTTTAGGGACAAAACAGTCATTTTACTAATTTCTGGATTTTGTTCCCCAAAAATTATTAAAAATCTAAACTAAATACTACTTTCTAATATGAACATAACCGTAGGGATCAAACTTTTGAAATTCTCATCTAGTTTTCCAGAAATAAATATAGAATAATTTATTATACAAAAGTAAGGATTTTACGGTAACTCTATCTTATTCTTTTTTTGTGTGAAAAGTAAAGGCATTAAAAACCTCTAGGGAAAGTGGTACAAGATAAATCTTCCCTTAAGGCATTACAAATAAGGTTTTGCACAAAATAAAAAATATGACTAGAAACAGATAACTCCAAGCCACGCTTGACCAAAAAGATTTGTAACTTTGTTGGTCTCTCTCAACACATGAACCCAGATAATACTCCCTTGGTATTAGTGAATTCTATGAATCTCTTTCATCAACCTATAGCATGGATGTGTAGTACAACAACCTTTGGTGAACTTTGCCTTATTTATCTGAATCTAATGGAGTAGATGAAAGGAAAAATAAAACCTTTATTAAGGAAATGATGAATGCAATGTTAGTTGGTACCTCTACAGCTGACAACCTTTAGGGAAAAGCCATTTTAACTGCTTTTTTTTTAACAAAATAGGATCTCTCATAAGAAGATTGGTAAAACACCCTTTTAGTTGTGGAAAAGATATCAACCAAACTTAAAACATTTGTGAGTGTGGGGGTGCCTAGCTAGAGTGATGCTTATAGGTTTCTTATCCTAAAGAGTGATGTGATTGATTGCAATACCATAGTAAAGACTAAGAATGTTGAATTCTTTAAGGACATATTATCTTTAAGATATGGAAATAGTTCTAAACAACCTATAGAAGCTTTTGGTGAAACTATATGTGAAGCTTTGAGGAGGAGTAAAAGATAGAGAAAAGAGATATCTTTTGGAGATAATTTTAATACCTATCTAGTTAAGGATGATCTTCTAGGTTTTTTTTAAGCAATTAGTTCTTTAGATTCATAATTTGGGAACAAGCTATTAGGATTGAAATTGATTTAGTTAAGAAAAATAATACATGGACCTTAGTAGATTTACCTTAAGGAGCAAAACCAAATATATAAAGCTAGATTAGTAGCCAAAGGGTTTGCACAAAAATTAGATGTAGATTACTTTGATACCATTGCTCTTGTTACCAGGATTTCCTCTATCAGAGTGTTAATAGTTTTGGGTCTATCCATAAGTTAGTGATTCATCAAATGGACGTAAAGATTGCTTTCTTAAGTGGTGATTTAGAGGAAGAGATATATATGACTCAATTTCAAAGGTGTATAGTTCCTGGTCAAGAAAACAAAGTGTGCAAACTTGTGAAATCCCTTTATAGTGTAAAACAAACATAAAAACAAAGGATAAAAAATTTGATCAAATTTTACTTGGTGATGGTTTCTCTTTGAGTGAAGCTGATAAATGTGTGTATACCAAATTTGTGAATGGTGATTGTGTGATTATATGTTTATGTGTGGATGACATGTTGATATTTGGTACATGTAACGATATAGTTTTTAAGACTAAATCACTTCTTGCATCTAAATTTGATATGAAAGACATGAGTAAAGCACGTGTAATTTTAGGATTTAGAATTGTAAGGAAAGGTGATAGTATATTACTATCCCAAGGGCATGTTAAGAAACTTCTTAGTAAGTTTGGTTATTATGACTTTAAGTTAGTCAATATCCTTTATGATTCTAACTCACAACTAAAGAAAAATAGAGGAGATTTAATTAATCAATCTCAGTATGCCTAAATCGTTGGGAGCTTACTACATTTAATGAAATTTTCTAGACCTGATATTGCTTATGTAATAGGTAGACTAAGTAGATATACTCAAAGTCTTAATTAGAACCATTAAGATGTACTTATGAGACTCATGAAATATTTAAGAGGTACCATTGATTATGGTATTGAGTATAGTGTATTTTTCACTATACTAGAAAGGTGCATTGATGCTAATTGGATCTATAATTTAGATGAGACAAAATCCACTAAGTTAACATTTTCATTATATATATATATATATTGTTTATCTGTAAAAAAAAACCGTCTTATCTTATCACTGATTTTCAAAACCTTCTTCTTCCTTTGGGTTATTGTATTATGAATGCTTACCAATTTAGATACTTTGATTTACATCGAGAAGCACTTGTTATATTTTAGGGGACTTGCGTACACAATGTAGATAAGTCCTTTAAGACAGTGTGACTATCACACTCTCAAGTTGACATCATTGTTCTAGTTAAATTGTTTGCCATCTTTGGCTTCACAGACTATATTTATGTGGTTCATTTTAGAGTGTGTGCATGTGTGCTATCACTGTTTACTACATGGCATAAATAGTGTCTATTTGGTGGAGTTTGAAGGGTAAGTGGTGGTAGTTTGGTGGGATAATAGAGCAATGGTAGTTATGACACGAAATGGATGGTATTTAGGTGAATTTTCATGGAGCTAGACACAAGGTGTTGTGGCTTCATGCTTTATCTCTTTTCTCTTTTTTTCTTTAATTTTTTTGTGAGGATTAAAAACTCGTATCACGGTAGAAAGAAAGAAGCACAAAACATGATAAAATAATAAAAACAAATGAAAGCAAAATTTAGGTTTTTTTTTTTTCCAAACGATAGTTAAATCGTGTCAATGTGAAGGAGATTATTGTTTTTAGAAAATAAAGGGGGAGTAGGTAGAGAAATTATTACATATGCTCTAAGATCTTGTCGTCCCATTTAATTTCTATGTGACATGTTATTAATTTCAAAAGAAAATTGAAATTTCAAAAAATATAAATTTCCAATACATCAACCTGAGATAAAACGAGTAAAAAATGTGTATAATAAAATTTGGTATCACCTTATCACACAAAATACTCAACAGTAACCCGGGTCACATGCAGTGAGACGGCGTCGTTTCGCAAGGAGACCCGGCTATAAAAGGCTGACGAATTTGAAATGCAACGAAGAAACGCACACACGCTATGATGGAATTGCTCAAGCTTTCGAAGTTGAAGCTCCAACTACAAGCCCTCGTCGCAGAAGTTCGAGATCTCAGGGTAATGATCTCCGTCTCCGAAGCCAATCGCCATGACCGTTTCCTCTTCCACTAACCTTCACACTTGCAGGACAGGGAGCGCTCCGCCACCGAGCAGCAGCACCTTCTAATTCAGGTTTTCGATTCCGTTCAATTAGGTCAAGCTTCTTTGTCGCGTAGCGTAGCACTTCCCGTATTTTTATGCTGATTCGGTTTGCCGCGTTCGAGAGCAGAAGCTGAAGCGGAACGAGGAAGAGTGTGGCAGAAAGATACAGGAATTGCAGGGCGAGTTGACTTCTGTAAAAGAAGAGCGCCAGAAACAGGAGAGAAAGGTTTGGGGGAATTTGATGTTCGTGCGATCGTTGAATTTTTATTTTTTTTTCTACAAAAAGAGGAAATTAATTGATTTGTGTTTGTAATGCAGGTGAATTATCTAGAGAACGATAATGTACTGCTTGAGAACAAGCAGAAAGAGTTGAAGGGAACACTGAATAATTTACTTCAGTCTAGGGAAAACTTTGTGCATGCTTACGAGGTTATTGTGTGTGATTGGCATATTTATGCTACTGTATAGTAGTATTACTACTAATCCTAAATAGAGAAAGTATTAAATGAAAAGCTAAATGCGTTTAATATCTTGGAAATATAAAAGGCATTTAATATTTTCTTTATCTGGTTAGTAGGAGCATTAGTAAGAACTAAGAAGATGTTGTAGGAGAGTTTAGAATTATTCAATGCTAAATTTTTAAATGATGATTGAAAGAGAGGTCTGTTCACCCTTCTCATTTCAAGATTTTTAATTACCTTTTATTGATCAATTTGGTAAATAAACAAAGTGTGCCTGAAATTGAGCATTACTGAAATTTGTGAGGTTAGTTTTGTGGCTTTTGTTAGATAACTATGCAACCATAGTAAGCCAATTTTTTTATTGGTTTTGGTAAATGGTGGAAAAATATTGGTAACATTAGATGTTAAACTTTTCAATAAAAACTTTTAATTTTTTATTCCTTAACCATTGCCCATAGGACAATCGATTGCAAAATCATTTATTTTATTTTATTTTTTATGCTAGAAATACATTCAAGGAGTACTAAATGTGGAAACTTGATCTGGTTTATAATCAATATCTACTATATTCACCAAGTGCATGATTTACTCAAAAAAATTGGTCCACTTAATAAATGTTTAACCTGCCAGGCCCCATCCGTCAAAAAAAAAAAAAAAACCCAAATACATATACACGTTCTTGGTCAGCTTGAAAGGTAATTGCATGTTACTTGTCACAATCTTGGATCTTCCAAAGGGGCTAAAGTTTGAAACTTTGGGCTTTTTATTTCCTTGTCAATTCTGTGGGTCTCCTAATATACCTATTACTTGTTCCTAATCCACATGTTTGACGTTTCAGCATAACTGAAACTTTTCAGTCTTGATTTGGGGGGGGTGGGGGAGAGCAAGAGTAGGGTTAGTAGGTATAAACCATAAGATTTGGGAATTTGGGTTGTTGTGGGTACCACCAACACAATGAAGGCTCCTGGTTTATAGGGGAACTAATAAATATTGGAACTCTCTTAATTATGAACTGCCATTGATTGTGTATTTGGGTTTGAAATAATGGGTTATACAGGAATCTACTTCTCAAATGAAACGTTCAATCGAAACCAAAGATAGGATGCTCAGTGTCCTTTCAGAGAAGATAAGCTCTTATTTAGCATTATTTGATTCAATAGAGAAGGAGGTGTTTTGTATCAAGCAAATTGTGGATAAAGTACAGAACATTGTCAATGATAAAGAGGAAGTTGGTAAGTAATTTCCCAACTAGTACTGTCTCCAAAGTGTGCTCATTTGTGGATATTCATAGAAACCATTGAAGTTTCATTGCTTATTCAATTATCTTTATATTTCCTTTATTCAGTGACCAGCTTGAAAAAGAAAATGGATTGGGTCTCTGCATTTGAAAAAGCATTTGTTGGTAATTTAGAAATCTTGTTAATCTGTCCTACATTTTAAAACATGTTAGTACAATATATATAATAGCTGTATATATGTGCTGTGTTACATCCCATCTAAGTTTTATCAACTGAAAACCTTCCTTTTTGTTACAGAAAATATCTCTGATCTAAGAAATAAACTGGAAAACAGTGACGCTGAATTAAGAAGAAAGGATAGAATCATCTTAGAGCTTGAAGCAAAGCTGGATGCGGCAAAACTTCACAACAATAACCAAGCTCAAATGGAAGATATATCCATACCTGCATTGAATAGTTATCTGTAATTCTGTATCAAATACCATATAGTTTATTTGCACTTTCATCTATAGATTTTTTTTTTTAATATTTTCTTAACTAGTCTCACATTCAGAAAACTTTATCTGCAAAGAATGCGGAGATACAGAATTTAATTTCAGACAAAGAGGTTTAATATTTAATTTCTTCATTATGCTTATGACTTGTGATTGGAAGTCCTTATGATTTCTACACATTTGTTTTAAAATAAAGGTATTACATTATGAAGTTGGAAGCTTAAGACTCATCTTACAGAGGATTCAGGATACTGTCACAAATATGAATGAAGAGGTAAATGGAATTCATCATTTTTTAGTTAAAAGGATTTGATTTTTCAACACAATTTCTGACTTGACTCTAATTTGTATATTGTGTATTTTGTCATCCTTTCTTTTGAACTTTATCTATCTATTGTAAAGTTCCAAAGTATACGAGGACAACAAGAAATACTATTTTTCTGGCACTGGAAGCACATTTTTCCAATTCAATTTTTTTCACCTTGCACTTTGGCTTAGAGAGACTCAAGTATGCGTGTTTCAATGAATAGTTGTAAAATTCTTCATCTGCTTCATAAATTAGGGCTGTCTGCATAGTTGGATATTTGATATTTTAGTTTCATAATATAATATTCCACTGTCTTTAGACACCATCCAAGGAGCATATTCTATTTTATTTATGTGTGTATGATTATATCAGTACAATCTACAATGCTTATTTTTGTTCCAGGACAAAAGATTATTCTCATCAATTCTGCAACATGAAGAAGCAATTGCAATGGAGATGAAGATTGTAGATAACAGGTAAGGTTAATTTATTTAACGGTACTTCTGTTAACTTCTTTTAGAAATTGCTGTCTGAATTTATAGGCTTACTCAATACAGAAAGGAGAAAAAGAAAAATGCTCTGTTGGACATAGACATGTCTTTTCTAGCAGCTGGTTCATTTTTGGTCATCGTCCATTCTAGTATGCATACAAATGGTACCTGATAATGAATGAACATTAAATATTGGTCAATCCTTCATTTCTAGACTTTATAGATGAATAGTTCAATTATTTCATTCTTATTAAAATAATAACATCACTTACCTAGGATGGAAGATGTTCAAAAAGATGAAGAGAAGGCTCAAGAACCTACTTGATTGCTCTCTTAAAAGGCACAGGTTTGTTCAATCTTTTATTTGTTTTTAAACACTCTAGTCATAGTGATTGGAGCTGACTATATCAATAACAACTCATATTGTTCATGGTTTTTAACATGAGGAGAAGTAACTTTGAACCATGGCAGTCAAAAGAGGACAAACACATTTTCCTTGAAGAAGAAATTTTTTTATACTTTCTTCTTAGACTGTATTGTGAGGAATTGGTTGGTTAACCTGGTCCACAAATAAACAAAGAAGCACCAAATTGCAGTTTTCACAATTGATCTTTGTGAATGAAAATTCCTAGTTTAGCTGTTTGTTTAAGATTTGTTGTGTATTCTTCAATATTTCAAAAATAAAAGGAAAGAAATACATCTGCTTATTATTGCAAAGTGAGTTCAGTTTCCTTGAGCTAATTCAAAAACCAAAAAATATAAAATGAACAGCATCCATGTGCTGAAGATATGTAACTGATGCAGATTTATCAAAATATCTAAGAGAAGCCATTATAAATAAATGAATGGTGAGGCTGCTGCAAACTAGTTCAAAAGTTCAATACAGTTCAAATGAACAGCATCCATGTGCTGAAGATATGTAACCAATGCAGGTTTTCTCGAGTCTTGACTCTTGAGTGAGGAGTTTGAGGCTGGGTAATCAATGCAGTTACTATATATAATCCATAGATCTTGTAATGGAGGAAAGGGAATGAATAGAAAAAGTTCAATCACACAGTGATTAGAAGGCCATTGAGATAGAACCTTCACTTGAGGTTAGAAAGGTAATTAATGACTTCATTATGTATGGGCAATATCCGTCATTAGATATTAAATCTAGAGGCACAACAATCGGTCACAGTTTTGAAGTATTTTTCCGTTTTCTGGTTGATCTTATTGCGCTCCTCCCTCTTTTAAATTTGGCTGTGGACATTTGATGTTTTGAAACGAAGCTTTAGCTTATTTCAAGCTTGTTATTCATCAGTAATTTACTTCAGGCAATGAGCACAATCTCTATTTTGAAGGCAAGTGTGGTATGCATTTGTTTTATTGTGTAGTGAATATGTTTTGGGCTGACAATGGATTTTGAGACCAAATGAGCAACAGGATGATTCACTGGCATTGTGCTTGTTTATTCCAATCCATCTTCGGCAGCTTACAGCCAACTTTGTCTCTGGTAACTGGCAGACAAGCATGAGTTTCTTTCTGCTCGTACAGGTTGAGTGAATTAATGGAAAATTGAAAGATGTGCTCATAAATAATTTTAGTTTTTGAGCACTTCAAATTGTTATTCAACCCCTTACGCTAATGACTGACGGTCTGACCATATTCTTTAGTGTATGGGATAATTATGCAACAGTGTTGGTGTTCAACAATACAAATAGGTGATTGACCTGATCAATATTTGCATACTTAGACATCCTATTTTGACTAAGTTGGATATTTAGTTCAAGCGGGAGGAAGTATGAAAATGTACATATAATGCCACTTGAAAGCATGGTTCGATTGTCAATTTTTTTAACCTCTCACAATCGTTGGTATTGCTTACAAATTCGTTCTGTATGTTTATTTGACGAAAGAGGATAGCGTGCAGTTGGAAATGCTCTTCAGGTCTATAATCAAACGGTTGCCTTTTGTTTTTAAATTTTAATAACTATACTTTATAGTAAAATAAAATAATTTCTAAGGCTGGGATGTTGTGCAGTTGAATTTACGACTCCAGACTATATATTGGTAGTGTCTGACCTTCCATTTGGTACTTTTGTAGTTTCCTTTGCCTCTTGGTAAGAATAATTTTAAATCTTCCTATTTATTAAATGAAGAAACAATTTAATGTATTTTATGTTTTCGAGATATTAAATGTATTTTTTTTTCATTTAATGCTTGTTTTATAAAATAGGAAGAGGATTAGTAGATGATATAATAAGAAGATATATTATTATTTACTTTTGTAATTGTCACCCTTTCATAAGTTCAGCCGGCATGAAGTGCTGTCCTGCTTTGGAATTTTGTAAGGCAAATCATGGTTTGGTCCAATGGAAAAGTAACTTTTCTTCACTTCTATTTAAACCATGGATCAATACCTAAAATCATGTTCCAAAACAATTCAACCACGATTACCATGATTTTACTAAACATTTGTGGATGAAATTTTTATACCCTCTTGTAACATACACTTAAGTTGTCATGTTCCCCATATTGTTATTGATTTTCCTTACCTAAGCCCTCAACAGGGAAAGACCTCTGGCATAACGATTCTCGAGTTTTTTCCTCCCCATAAAATTGGTTTTCCTGAGATTCTAGAGGTTTATATCAATTTATTTAATTGGGAGTTCTGTTTCAATTATTAGAAAAAAAAATGTGCTCTTATTTTTGCCGACGAGATTTTTATTAGCTCGATTCCTTTTTTTTTCTCGTAAAATAATCAACCCTTCAAGAGGTTCAAAAAACTTGGGATTCGTTTTCATCTTCTGTTTTGACTGTTTAATTATAAAACTGTCATCTTATTTTTAATCTCTTTCTTGGTTTCAAATATTTGTATTAAAAAATTGTTTTCATTGTTTTCTATACCAATTTTTGAAAACAGAAAATATATTGAAAATAATGTGACAATTTTGTAATTAAAAACTGAAAACAGAGAAAATGAAAATAGAAATAAATGGGCTCTTGTTTTCTAGGTCTAGAAAAGATCACAAACTCGGATGTGTTTGTTACCACGAAAGTTCCAATTTTCTTTTAATACATAGATGGTAATGATATTTCAACTTATGATTAATGCAAACTACATTGTCTTTCATCACCAGTTTAATTATTCTGGTAGCGTATACTAAAAGATTTGTATGAGACTTATAATTTATATTTATATTTCAAAAGTAATTTTTATTTCATCATTTAATCAAAACAAATTTAACACTAATTCTTTTAAAATCAATTTTTCAATATTAAAATTTTAAATTAATTTTTATCAATTATTTCGGTCAACAATTTTGTCGAAATTTTAAACAAATAAATCCATAGTTAAAAAAATGGGCTGGTTAATTATTATTTTTTTAAAAAGAATGGATCATTTCTTAACCCAGTTAACAGTAAGCTTTAACATGTCAACCTACATGCACTTCTAAATATCCCAATACACAAAATCTAACAATAGTGCTTAAAGTTAGAGCTGTTTACTGGATTGCGTCAGCTTGGTAAATTGAATTAAATTAAATAAATTGGTTCATTTTTATTTATTTTTTTACACAATTGAGTCTAATTTGAACCAAATTGACGAAGCCTGGTTCTTTTTAATTCGGTTTTCAGGTTCATATTTTTTTGAAATTGAACTAACTTGAACTAAATCAATTCCTATATATATATACATATATATATATATATATATATATATAATTCACACAATTTTTTTAAGTAGTCAACCACTAATTAATTTTTAATCTTGACTATTCATATATAGTTTTTTTAATCAACACCATTGATATATAGTTGTATGGTTCAAATTTTTAGTTCTTATAATAATTAAGAGTTCTCACTTACACACACATAGAGGGGGGGACCACCTAGTGTGAGGTTGTACCAATTTAACTAATAGTCTTGAGTTTGTATCTTGGGGTATACAACTGCATTAAGTAATCGAATGTAGAGTTTTGTAGTCCATAGTAGTTCTACCTAACTCAAGCATGATTACTTTCTTAGAGCATACAAGTGGTCTTTACCAAAAAGAGAGAGAAGGGGGGGGGGGGGTGCTATTCAAGTGAGAATATTTAGTTATTATGATAAATGAAAACAATAAATATAAACTGTTAGATTTTATTTGAATAGTCAAGCTAAAAAGATAAAAGTGCATGATTTTTTTAAATCGTCATTTCAGCATTAACTATTAATATTAATTATTTACGTATGAATGCATGATTCAAATTTCTAGTTCTTGTACTAAGTAAGAACTCTTGTTATTGTTTGAAATAAGAATTATAAGCCTAAATTATTGGATCATATTTGAATGTTCAAAATTAAAAAGACAAATGCACGTGACTTTTATAAATAGTCACGTGACCATTAACTAACTAACTAACTATATATGTATATATAATTTTTTTTTTAGGATTTGATAAATTTTCTTCCCTTTAGAAAATATTCTAATTTGTGTTTTAAGGGTTATTATTAGTTTTTTATGATAGATTTATGAGTTGGTTATGGCAAATTTATGATTTTTCCTTACTTTTATAATTAAAACTTTAAAAGTATTTATAGGTTATAAATTGGATTACTTGAACTAAATCAACTTATTCTTTATCGGAATAGTTTGATTTGGATTGTTTGAAATTTTTTTCAAAACTAAACTAAATTGAATTGATTGATTTTTTTTTTTTTGATAACAAAATTGATTGATTTTAATTGTTTTGAATCTTTTTTATCTTATAGAACCAAATCAAATTGACCCTTGGATATGTAGCTGCGTAAAATACTCGGAAGGAGAGCTATGTCGTCCATACTAGTCCTACCTAGCTCGAGCTTGATTGCCTCCAATGAAAAATACCTATGGTCTCTATAAAAAAAAAAAAAATCAAACTGACCCCATATACACCTTACTTAGAGTGCACGGTCTTCTTTATCCCTTATTGGTGGGTCATGTTGTATAGGGTTGGGGCAGGTTAGTGAAGTATTGGGTGTAGATCCCAACAGTACCAAAAACAAGAAAATAACTCCGAGTCTTCTTTGCATGGGGTAATGGGTTCAGTACAATACAGTGTTAGTTCAAATGCCAGAAAAAGAGCCGCTTAGTTAAAAGCCGGCGAAGCATACGAGCATAGAATCAGAGTTGCAAAGAAAAATGTAACCATGTTGCTACAATTTGCTGTTACCAAAAACCACTCAGAAATTTGTAGGATTTCGACAATTAATAATTCGTCAACTACAGTTGTAACTTGTTTTTCTTTGTGAGGCCCTTTCTTTTAAGACAAACTGTAATAAATCATGTTGCCCACCAGTCATTTATTTCCTTTTTTTCTAATAATTTTTTTTTCTTTTTACCTTCAATCGGTCCTCTTAGAACTGAAGTTAACAATATATTTTAATAGTAGTAGTGCAAAGGAAAGTTTACAAAATTTGTAGGAATTTGATGATCTATAATTCGTCAAATACAGCAGTAACCTGTTTGTCTTTGTGAGGGTTTCTTTTAGGCCAAACTGTGTAAGAGAGCATGTTGCCTCTAGTCATTGCATGCTAAAATTTAGAATATACTATGTTAAACGATCTTGTTATTATCAGTTCTTACTTCTTAGATGGTCGATCAAGACGAAAAAAAATTATTGAAAAGAGGAAAAAAATAAAGTTAAATTTTTAATTTAATAAATATTTTTAATAAAAAAATTATTTATATCCTTAGCATCAATTAGTCCTTAAGAATTTGTTGGTTTCTCACATGTATTTTTTTTCGAAAACAATTTTGTTCGAGATATAATCAAGTGTTAAATGTGAGCATCTCTCACATTACGGATTCAAATATCATATTAGTTTATTATGTTGTAAGAGTTTAATATCTTTCGTTAGATTTAACCTCCATTGGTAGTCCTTAATATTGATGTTAACAATATCCCATATTAAAAGAGAAAATATGTAACGTAAACATCGGAGAGAGATATGTTTAAAATTGAAAAGAAGGATAGGCATCCTTATATTAAAAAGGAATTCAACTTTGAAATTAAAAATGACATATGTTATTTATTAAAAAGAGATTAAAAAATTAAAATACTTTGATGTAAAATTGCTCTAATTTAACAAAATGGGAAGACGACTTCGAGATCCGAGCTAAATTGTTTTCACAAATCTTATACTTTGATAATGTAACCTTTGCCCCCATACTTTGCACCATCTAAAAGACAATAGTAATGGTTTTGGTCCTTACCAAGGGAAAGTCAACAAGGAGAGTATATATCTTCCATGAACAAAAAGTAACTGGGGAAGGTAAACAGCTTTGACTTTTTACACCAAAAATCCAAAATAATATAAGTAAATATTTCAGGACTACAGTTTCAAAAAAAATATATATTTCATGACTATAAGTTTATTAATTTTTATAATAAATATCTTAAAAATTATACTTATAATGATTTTTAATTAGTTAACAACGTAAAATATTTTACATTAATAATACATAAAAATTAAACTCAAATAATATTTCCTAAGTTACTTGAACTCCATGATTTATGACATAATTTGGCATTTCAACTTATGGGTGTATTATTAATTAGCTATTAAAACGTGTTTCTGACATAAATATTGGGGCTCTCTCGCTATATATATGGTATATCTAATGAAAATAATTCTTATTTTAAAAATGTGAGAACTATAAATTTAGGTCATACAACTATATATTAATAATTAAAATTAAAAATTATTTAATAGTCACATGATTATTTTAAAAAATTATGTTTATTTATCTTTTAATTTTGATCGTTTAAACAAGATTTAATGATCTATATTTATAATTTACATTTTTTAAAATAAAAAAATACAAATAAAAGAAATCAAATTACACTAATATAACTTTAAAAGTGTTACACCCATCCTCAGTCCTTTGTCGTACTGTAATCTAATGATCCAGATGAAAACAAATTAGTGAGGCACTTGATTAGATATTATGAGAAATACGGTGTTGACTCCGTTCATTGTATATATTTGTTGCTAATTAATCAGCGTTGGTCAACCACTGCACCTGAACCTCTATATTGCGCGTTGCCTTGATGGCGCATCAATCAGCCCTCCCCATCCCCAAAAAATTGCTTCTAGGCAACCAGTGCAGTCATTACGTCGAGGAATGCAAAGTGTGCTTTTGTTGAATTGCAGATCGAATTCTTTTGCTGAATTTAGGAGCACAATAAATTGTCGAATTGAACTGAGGAACACGATGAATAGGAATTGCTCAGGTCATCACCCTATTTTCCTTAATATCTAATGACGTGCTTCACATACTAATTTACTTTTAGCAGGACCATTATTAGATTATTATTATTATAAGATCAAGAATTAAGGATTAAGGATGAGACTGATGTAATTTGAATAATTTGATCCTATATATATATATATATATATATAGGGACGGATCCAAAAACCTATTAAAGAAAAGGCCAGAAAAAAAAAACAATAAATATTAAATTATAATCATAAATGCATCATATTATTATTTAAATCGTGAATATTATTGTTTTTAAGTCTATTTTTCATTATTTTCATAATTAAAAATAATATCTCAATTATAATAATTGAAACACAAAAAATTAATTTCAAAACATAACATATATAGTTTTCAAATAACAAAAGGAGAAGGGAGGGCCAAAGCCCCTACTTGCCGCCCTTAGATCAGTCCATATATATATTCAATACAAGATACATAACACATTTCCCTTTTAGGTGGATATACACGAATGCAAGGAATTCAATACATTTCCCTGTCTGAAAAAACAAATTTGAAGTAATAATATTTTGAATATTCCCGTAGTCTCATATTATATATATTTTAAATATTTTAATTTATCTCAAATTAATTTTTATTTTAAAAAATTAAGAAAGTATTAATTATTTTTAATAAATTTTTTGTTTATTGATATTTCACTTAAATACTTAAATGAATTTACGACAATATTTGAACCTTTTTAATAACTATATTTTAATTAAAGAAAAATATTTTATCATAACAATTTGGGTAATTAGCATTTTTCTTAAGAATTATACATTAACTTTAAAAACAAATAATATGAAATGGAAAGAGTATTTTATTAGAGGGTGTTTAAACGAATATAATATTTTCTTATACTTAAAACTGATTAATATTTTTTTAATTCTTATAGTATATCAAATAACATTAGTTTAAAATATTTTGAATGATTAAAATGATTTAATAAAATGTTTTAAATATATATTTTTTGAGCAACGATTACGTCAGTATCTAAATTTAACGATCCATTTTAATCTTTTCTAAGATTTAATTTTCTTAAGAAAAATTGTATAAATTAAATGTATTTAATTTAGAAGTACATATTTATTAAATTAAAAAGATATTAATATATTGTTGAGTATTTTTTTAGTAGAGATCACACATATTTTCCATAAGAGATAATCTTATTTGAGTCAGATAGAATTACTATAGGTAGCACAACTAGTCCTCCTAGTATTAATATGTTCTTATCAGTTTAATATATTTGAGTTTTGTTAACTAGCACATGTTTAAGCTACTAATTAAGAAATCAATAGTAGAAAGTTTTTATTAAAAATTACTTTGAGAATATATTGAAAATCACAGTTATGAATGTATTAATGATATTTTTTAATAATTTTTTATTTTTAATTTCTTCAATATTGTCATTTGAATATTAGTTAACTTTTACCTATATTATCAAGTAGTATAACGTTTATTTATTAATTAGTTGTAATAATTAATTAAATGTCAAAATTAATTTTTATTTTTTACACCTGAAAAAAATGTAGAGTATTTTTTTTTATTCTCAAATAATAATCACTTTAAACTAATAAATAATCTAAATATTAAGAAATTGTGATAATAAGATTAAACTATTCTTTTCTTAAGAGTATATATTAATAAATGTTTTCTTGAAAGGAGAAGGGTAAAGCTTAATAAAAGATAATAAATATTTTTATGGCATTAAAATGATAATTATTTGAGAATACACAAAGTAATTTACTTCCACACTTTCAAAATTCAAATATGTATGTAACCAAACTTGTAGATCAATTAACAAAAAATTGTTCTAGTTTAACCATTAGTCTCAAATTTAAATCCTCTGTAATAATCTTACTTAGTTTAAACAAAATTATCTCCTAAAAAATATATTTGTCTCTACAAAAAATTCAACTATGTATCATTCTTTTCTACCTTTGTTCAAAGCCACGAGAAATCGACGCATCGAGTCAAACCAATTAATGCACTGACTAATTAAATAGTACTCCGACATACATTTAAGAGCCACTTTGGTAACAGTGAGCAGAAACCAGTAATGATGATTGATGAAACGTTGTCAAAGGAAACGTAGAATTCAATGCATTGCAAATTTGCAATAGTAAGTTAGTAACAATAAATGAACGGAGGATTCGGATCTTCGTAATAGATCACGTGGAGAAAAAGATACTCCTAAATAAATTATGACCAAAAAAAAAATTATCTAATTTATCTCAAATAAAAATAAAATTAAATAACTTTATCAAAAATAATTAATGTAATTTTTTATGTACATAAAAATAGTTGATAAATATAAAAAATTATACTAATTATTTTTTATGTAGTTGTTTAAACCAATGTTTTAAAACCCGAATCGATTATCGTCTCAATCAAGGCACTGAGTCACTGGGTCAATGGTCGAACCAGAGGGTCACTAATTGAACCACATGACTCGGTCTCTATTAAAAATTTTGAAAATATTCATGACATGTAAATTTCATACCTATAAAATTTATTAAATTAAATTTTAATGGTGATGTGTAACCCAGAAATTAATAAAAAATCAACAATTATATTTAACATAAGGGTGAAAAGACTGAAGGTTATGCATTAAGGTCAAACAAACAAGAGCAAGTAAATGGATGTTATGCATTCATGTTAACATAAGAGATATTTATGTCATACACATACCTGCATTTATGATTTTGGTGATTATTATCATTAGTAAATAAATATTTTTAAATATGTAAATTATATTATAAGTTGGGATTTTTTTTTCAATAGTTACAGTTAAAACAATGTCGTTTCACGCTTTAAAAAAAAACAAATTTTTGAACCGATCCGAGTCAACTGACCGGTTCAACCGGTTAACCCACCGAGTCAAACTGGGTCTATGCATGTTCGATCCAATCACTGGCTCAGATCAGGTTGCACCACCGGTTCTCGGTTTGATCGGCCGATCCAAGCCGGTTTTTAAAACACTGGTTTAAACCCATTTTTATTAGGAATAAGTTAAACAATCCCCAAAAAAAATCGTATCACATTCCTTTGAATGTATAAAGAATATATGTATGAGGGGTATTCTTTTATATATATTTCTTATTATTGGTTGAAATTTATTAAAAATTATAAATTTTTATAGGTCTAAGTTTTTATTTAATGACACTTTTTCCTAATTTTGTAGTTTTTGATAAATTTTAATTAATAATAAAGTTTGTGTTAGAGAGTATGTTGCTAGCACTTCTCTTAAATGTATATTTACGCTATTGAGGATGAGAGTGATAAAAAAAGAAAGAAAAATAAAAATATAATGAATAATGTGATAAGAAAATGAAAAAGGTTGAAAGAAAATAATATAGGTAAGAAGAAATAAACAAGGTGTAAAAATATTAAAGTTTAATACGTTATAGTAGGATATATTATTAGAGCTAAGTTTTCATATATTTTTACAGTAAAAAATGTTGGATCAGTAATTCAACATTGGCCTTATATGTAAATAATTATGTATTGTGGACTGCCGCTTAAGGTTAAGCCCAATTAAAAGTGATTTGATAAGGTTTGGATAATTTGGGTTTTAATGTCTCTAATAGGATATAGGCCTTTAATGTGTAGAGACTAAAAGTAATTCTATTTTTGTAATGGGCTAAAATAGAAACATTAAAAGATAACCCTAGGGTTATCTATAAATAGGTCTTGGTCCCTCAAGTCACACGCATCATTGTCCTCTCTTTTTGACATCCCATCATCAGAAGGAGGTAAAGGAAAAATTAAGGGGTTCTCTCAAGAGAGTGCGTGTAGACTTGGAAGACCATACCGCATAGTTCTAAAGAACAATTGGTCATCATGAATTCAAGTACGCTTCTGCATATTTTTCCTAATGATTAACATAATTGATTTTAGGTTGTAGGTGATGGTTTTCACCATAGAATTAATTTTGGTTCCAACAAGTGGTATCAGAGCCAGTTATGTTTGATCATTAAGAAAATTATTTTCATGAATCCAATTTGATTCGTTTTGATGTATATGATTTAAAATTGAATTCAGTGGCTGTTTGAGTTTCGTATGACTATGCGCTGCATTACTGCCATTATAGATGTATAATGGAGGTTATAATTTTCTTAACGAGAATGTATGACCCAATTCCATATTTTATTGAATTCGGCATTTGTATTTTTGGAGATCATGATTATTTATATACTAAAAGAATTATTAAACTACAATGCTTTTCGTTTAAGGCAAAAGTCACAGTGTTATTACTTATAATGGGCACCGCATCGTATTGATCTCATGAAAGCAAGTATGGTTTATCGTATTGATTTATATTACTTATAATGGGCACAGTGCTATTACTTTTGGTTTATAATATTGATTTATATTGTTTTAAGAATCAAACCACTGCAAATCTTGCGTATATCCGTGAATTCTAGTTTGCATATATATAATTGGTTATAATAAATTCTGGATATATAATCCATAGAATTTACATATATTGTATACATATAGATTTTATTATATATATGCCGCTAGAATTATATTGCGTCTTTCTTAAAAAAATAAAATTTAAAAGCTGTTATGTGCTTAATTTTGGGTATAACTTTTAGCTATTCTAAATTCGAATATGGAAAGTTTATGTATATATATTTTGAGATAAATTAGTTGAAGCAACATGTCACCAAAGTAGCTTCTCTTGTGAAATTAATTTAGTTTGAAATATAAAAGATTGTGTGCTTGCAATTTATGTGAATACTAATCGGCCCAAAGGAAGGTGAATATTTTACAAAATTGCATGTGCACCTGTGGTAATGATGCATAATAATCATTCGGTTTTACATGTGAATAATGAATTGACACAAAGGAAGATTTATTGTTTGACATGTTCTTATTATCAATATTTGATTACTAGGCCAAGGTATCACTGAAAAGTTAATATTTTATCCAAAGATAAAATATTAATGGATTCTCGATATCTTGAGATGGGTTTCCTTTATTTGAATTTATTATTACTTCTATTTTGAGATAGACTTATGTGAGCATGTTTTGTTTGTTTATTGTTCTCTATTTAGCTATGAATGATCCTGCAAATATTACTGCCAACATCAACTCTATTCCTATTAATGGCTCAAACTTCAAGTCCTGGAAAGAAAATATCTTGATAGTTCTTGGAGTAATGGATCTCGACCTTGCGTTAAGGGTTGACTCTCCCCTACCTCTTACGAATCAGAGTACCTCTGAAAATAAGAGGGAGATGGAAAGGTGGGAGAGGTCAAATCGCATGAGTATGATGATCATGAAGAAAGCCATTCTAGAAGCATTCAGGGGCACAATATCTGAAAAGATAACTATAGCTAAGGAGTTCCTTACAGATATTGAAAAGAGGTTTGTCAAGAACGAAAAAGCTGAAATAGGTATACTCTTGGCAAATCTAATTTCAATGAAGTATATGGGTAAGGACAACATCAGGGTGTACATTATGGAGATGTCTCATATTGCTTCAAAGCTGAAAGCACTTAAGCTAGAACTTTTTGAGGACTTGCTAGTGTATTTGGTTTTGATATCTCTTCCGTCACAATTTGAAGCAAGTGACTTGGTCATCTGAATGAACTCATCTCACACTGTGTTCAGGAAGAGGAAAGATTGAAGCAAGCGAAGACAAAAAGTGCTTATTTTTCCTCTACCTCAAAGAATAAGGGCAAGGGACTGAAAAAGAAGAAGGATAAGGAAGCTATAGATACAGCACCTCAAAACAAACAACAAAAGAAACCAAACAAATCAGAAGGCAATGGTTGTTTCTTTTGTAGAGCTGAAGGGCACGTAAAGAAGCATTGTAGTAACTATCACGTATGGCGTGCTAAGAAAGGTATGTTTCTTAATTTGGTTTGTTCTGAGGTTAACACATGGTGAATAGATTCTGGTGCAAAAACTCACATCAGTGTGTCTATGCAGGGTTGCCTGAATTGTCGAAAACCAAGTGATGGTGAAAGATACAAATATGTGGGTGATAGCAAG
Organism: Spatholobus suberectus; assembly: GCA_004329165.1. Classification (NCBI taxonomy): domain Eukaryota; kingdom Viridiplantae; phylum Streptophyta; class Magnoliopsida; order Fabales; family Fabaceae; genus Spatholobus; species Spatholobus suberectus. The sequence continues at coordinate 65,843,682 of CM014730.1, read as the reverse complement.
ACAGTTGAAGTTGAAGCAATTGGAAATTTTAGATTATTGTTAAAGACTAGATTTTATTTAGAACTTGATGAAACATTTATTGTACCGTCTTTTAGACTGAATTTGGTTTTGATTTCTGCTTTGGACAAATTTGGTTTTTCTTGTTCATTTGGGAATGGAAAATTTAGTTTGTTTCATGATTCAAAATTGGTCAGTTATGGTTCTTTGTCAGGTTATGATAATCTTTATTTGATTGACACAATTGCTTCATTTAATGAATCATTACAATTACGTACACGGGGCATAAAGAGAAAATTAACCAATGAGAATTCAGCTACATTATAGCACAGGAGATTAAGTCACATCTCTAGACGGAGAATAGAGAGAGTTGTGTCAAACAAAATTCTAGAACCCTTAGATTTTACAGATTTTGATATTTGTATCAATTGCACTAAGGGGAAACAAACCAATAAAAGGATATTTGAGGCCAATAGGACTTTGGACGTTTTAGAACTTATACATACAGATATTTGTGGGTCATTCCCTACGATTGTTTGGAATGGTCAACAATACTTTATAACGTTCATAGACGATTTTTCTAGATATGGCTACATTTATCTCATTAATGAAAAGGCAAAGTCGTTGGACGTGTTCAAAAATTATAAGGCTGAAGTTGAGGATCAACTCAACAAAAGAATCAAAAGCGTCAAGTCTGATGGTGAGTACTATGGCAAATATGACGGTTCACATGAACAACATCCCGAACCATTTGCTAAATTCCTAGAGGAATGCGATATCGTCGCACAATACACTATGCCGAGCTCACCCACTATGAATGGTGTTGCTGAAAGACAAAATAGGACGCTTAAAAGACGTGGTAAGGAATATAATTAGTCATTCTACCTTACCAGAATCACTTTGGGAAAAAGCACTTAAAACTGCAACATATATCATTAACAGAGTTCTAACTAAAGCAACCACAAAAACCCCTTACGAACTTTGGACAGGCAAAAAGCCTAGTTTAAAGCACTTACATGTTTGGGGTTGTCTAACTAAAGCAAGGCCTTATAGGCCAAATGAAAAGAAATTTGACTCAAGGATTGTGAGTTGCTATTTTCTTGGATACTCTAAAATAGCTACGGGGTATAAGTTTTATGATCCCATAAGTGAGTCGATTTTTGAATTAGGAAATGCTTGGTTCTTTAAGGATGTCGAGTTTGCAAGGGGAGATATAGTATAGGGACTTTGTCTTTGAAGAAGAATATGTTGATATTCCCATAGGTGTTACTGGCATTATTCAGGATCCTTTTCCTGACTCTGTTCAAGACAAAATATATCAAGACAATGTCGAACCTCCCATACAAGAAATTGTTCCAAAAGAACAAACTCTTCCACCTCAAGAACCTATGCCATTAAGGAGATCCACAAGAGAAAAGAGAAGTGCATTATCAGATGACTACATTGTATTTCTCCAAGAACATGAGGTTGACATAGGAGTGATGGAAAATGATCCGATCAACTTCCGTTAAGCCATGGAAAGTTCTAACTCTCAAAAGTGGATATATGCCATGAATGAAGAGATTAAGTCCATGAGAAACAATGACATTTAGGATCTTGTCCCATTGCCAGAAGGTGTGAAACCCATTGGTTGCAAATGGATATTTAAGACCAAAAGGGATTCGAAAGGTGATGTAGAGAGGTACAAGGATTGTCTTGTTGCAAAGGGATTTACATAGAAAGAAGGCATTGACTATTAAGAGACTTTTTCTCTGGTTTCTTCGAAGACTCTTTTAGGATAATAATGGCATTGGTGGCGCATTTTGATCTTGAGTTACATCAGATGGACGTAAAGACAACGTTTCTCAATGGTAACATTGATGAGACAATCTATATGGTGCAACCAGAAAACTTTATTTCAGAATACTCAAAGAATATGGTTTGCAAACTTAAGAAATCTATCTATGGGCTCAAGCAAGCATCTCGACAACGGTATTTTAAGTTTCATCAAGTGATCATCTCATTTGGTTTTGAGGTGAATTTGGTCGATGATTGTATATACCATAAGTTTTGTGGGAGCAAGCATATTTTTCTAGTTTTATATGTTGATGACATTTTGCTTGCCAGCAACGATATAGACTTATTGCATGAAACTAAGAAATTTCTAGCTAAGAACTTTGAGATGAAAGATCTTGGTAATGCATCTTTTGTATTGGGCATACAAATACACTGAGATCGTTCTCAGGGTATTCTTGGATTGTCTCAAAAAGGTTATATTGAAAAGGTTCTTAAGAGATATGACATGCAAGACTTTAAACTAGGTGATACCCTTGTGGCTAAGGGAGACAAGTTTAGTCTCAATCAGTGCCCTAAGAATGGTTTTGAAGAAAAAGAGATGCAGAAGATTTCTTATGCATCAACAGTAGGAGGTTTGATGTATGCTTAGGTTTGTACACGTCTAGATATTGCATACATTACAGGGATGTTGGGCAGAGACTTGAGTAATCCAGGATTAGACCATTGGAAAGCAGCTAAACGGGTCATGCAGTACTAACAGAGAACGAAAAACTACATCCTCGCATATTGGAGGTCAGATCAACTTGAGATCATTGGGTATACTGACTCCGATTTTGCTAGATGCCAAGATAGTACGAAATCTATGTCAGACTACATATACTTGCTAGCTGGAGGTGTTATTTCCTAAAAGAGTGCTAAACAGTCTCTTACAGCCTCTTTTACTATGGCGGTATAGTTCATAGCATGTTATAAGGCATCCAATTATGGAATTTGGCTATGGAATTTTGTCACAGGGCTAACGCATAGTGGATGGTATTGAAAGATCACTCAACTTATTTTGCGACAATAAATCAGCAGTATTTTCCAATAACAATAAGAGCTCGACAAAGTCAAAACACATAGACATCAAGTTCCTTGTTATTAAAGAAAGAGTTCAGAGTGGATAGTTGTCTATAGAGCATATTGGAACAAACTCCATGGTTGCGGATCCGCTTACTAAAGGATTACCACCCAAAATGTTTCATGAGCACACTGCTCATATGGGTGTTATGTCATTCAGTGATGTTCAGTTTTAGTGGGAGTTTGTATTTTTAAATGCTTTCGTGATATAGACATAATTTTGGTTTATGTAAGGTTTAAGAATATTTTTTGCAAAAATAAAGTTTTAGTGTATTGACACTTTTTTTTTTTGGTGGTTTGATCTCACTAAGGTTTAAGGAGGACCAATTGGAATTAGGCATGTTAAGATCCATGTCCATATCCATATCATGATCCATGTCATTCATTTGTATCAGCATATATAACCATTGATGGGTTGAGTTACGATAGATGTAATAAAGACTGCTTTGATCCTATGTTGGTATGATTGATGGACCAAATTGGTTATAGATACATTCGGTAATGGCAGTAACATTAAGCTCATATGGTTAATTTTTGCAATGCATAATTATGAGGTTACACATATAGTCCAAGTGGGAGATTGTTGGATCATTAATCCAACATTGGCCTTATATGTAAATAATTATATATTGTGGACTGTCGCTTAAGGTTAAACCCAATTAAAAATGATCTAATAAGGTTTTGGTAATTTGGGTTTTAATGTGTCTAATAGGATATAGTCTTTTAATGTGTAGAGACTAAAAGGTAATTCTATTTTTGTGATGGCCTAAAATAGAAACACCAAAAGACAACCCTAGAGTTATCTATAAATAGGTCATGGTCCCCCAAGTCACACGCATCATCGTTCTCTCCTTTTTAACATCCTATCATTAGAAAGAGGCAAGAGAAAAATTAAGGGGTTCTCTCAAGGGAGTGCGTGTAGACTTGAAAGATCATACCGCATGACTCTAAAGAAGAATTAGTCATCATGAATTCAGGTACGCTTCTGCATATTTTTCCTAATGATTAACATGATTGACTCTGGGTTGTAGGTGATGGTTTTTACCATAGGAATTAATTTTGGTTCCAACAAAAAATTTATATTCTTAACTAATATTTAAGTATGACTTTTGAGATAATTATTAGTAAAATTTAATAAACTTATATTATAAGATAATTTGTAATTGAATGATAATGTACAAAATTTTTATATTGTCAATATATTTTACTTAAATTTTTGTTAATATTTACGATAGATTTATTATTTTATATTTTCTTTTTTTTGTATAATATGATGAATAATTTTATATTCTCTTACAATATTTTCATTTATTAAACGAAGAAAATTTTAGATATTTTTATTTTTTTAGATATTAAATATATTTTTTATTTAATAATTTCTTTAAAATTTATTGCCTCCCTTTTTTATTTTTCTACTTTGAAAGATAATATATAAATTAAGAGTAAAATCACAAGAAACATAAGAAGAAGAGTTGAATTATATTTCTTGCAAACTTTTCATAAATCAGTTTTAAAACTTGTTAAAAGTAGACTACTGAATGGGTTCACAAATTCAACAGCTTTATAAGATAAAACAAAAGTATTGTCCTATTGATGATGTATAATTTTTATAAAACTTGTTCCTAATGAAAAACTTTTTCTCACAAAATATGTACAATATTTTATAGAAAATGTTCTTCAAATGATTGAAAATAAATTAGCATAATAAATACAAGTTCGTCAATCTCTCTAATTTTTGTAGTATGTGTGACTCTTAAAACTTTTCTAGACGACTTCAAAACTAGTTGTTGTTAAAGATAATTATTATTTTTATATTTGTTTATTTTGAAATTTAAACCTGTGAAAATCCATAGACCGAACTAAATTAGGAACCGGGTGGAATCATACATATCCCTAATATATTAACAATGCATTATCTTCTTAATTATATTAAATAAAACTATGTGGTAACTTCCTCCTTTTTTAAAAAAAAAATATTATCTCACTTGTCAATATACTTTCACTTGTAGAGACGCAATAGGTGTAAGTGTAAAAAAATTAAAACGAATATATATAATTACTTAAAGGGAAAAAAATGTCTTTAGCACCCAATTCCAATTCTAAAGTTACTTAATACTTCTTCTGTTTTCTTATTTATTATCTTATAAGAAATTTTGTATTTTTATTTATTAGTCATTTTAAAAGTTTAAATAATATTGATTATTATTATTAATTGTATTCTTATCATTATGCTTATTAGGAAAGAGAAAAATAATAATATAAAAAGTATTAGATTAATAAATAAGGTAAATAAATAATACATTTAAGAAAATACAAATAATTTTGATGTGAATGTAAATATTAATTATATTTATTCATTTGTGTGTTATAACATTAGATGATCACTATAAAAAATATCATCTTCTAACAAAAAAAAAAAAACAATGTTAGGGATTAAGATTGTTTCTATTACTATAACATTTATTTAGTAAAAAATAAAATATTAACATATATATAGTCTATCTATATTAATAATATGATTCATTATGCTCATATTTGATTTATTAGTAGTATATTATTAATTTTGTACTAACAAAATTATCTATTAATATAAATATTATTGTCCTTTTTTTAACCAAATAAATTATTATTATTGTCATATTTGTTCATTTTAAAAGATAATACATAAATTAAGAAATATGATTATTTTTATTTATATTAAAATTATTTTAAGCTTATTAATATGTTTCCTTCATTATCATTTCTCTCTCAATTATCATAACGCGGTACAAAATATTAAAAATGATTATCTTTGTTTCTTTTCAAGTGTTAGTTTTTTAGGAAAAAAATGTTCCTTTTTATAAGTTATTTTAAAAGTTGAATTGATGAAAATATTAATTAATATTTTATTAATTATACCTTTGAAGAAAGAGATAAAGAAAAACAAATGATAAATAGATTAATCAATAAGGTAGATAAATAATATAATTAGAAACCAAATAATAATTTTGAGGCAAATACTAACTAGTACTTTGGGCACTACTAGTTAAAAAATAAAAAATGAAAGTTTTTTATTAAATACTAGTATTTTATTAATGCACCTCATTGTGATTTCTAATAATATATGCATTTCAATGTGATTTTCAATAAAAATCTTATATTATTAATTTTTTAACCAATGCCCTAAAAGTATTTGCTAACAAGATCCTAATTTAAATAAGAGAAGTGCTAGCAACATACTCTTTAACAAGCTTATTCTAACACATACTTACTATTAGTTAAATTATTGAAACTACAAATTAGGAGAAAGCCTCATTAAATAAGAAGTGAGAACTACAAAAATTTGTGATCTTCAATAAATTTTAACCAATAATAAAGAATATGTTCAAAAGAATGTTTTAGAGAGTATGTTGCTAGCATTTCTCTTTAAATAAATATGAAAACATTAATTATCCTCTATATTTATAAATTAGAAAAGCTATTTAGTTTGTGAGAGCTTCATTCTCTTCATTATCTCACGTTTGATTTCGTTTAAACTCTTTCCCTATGCAAATATTTTTGCGTTGTAAACAATTTCTCTACTAAGATTTCTCTTTTCCCTCTCTTATCTCTTAATTTAAATTTCTTCTTCTCTTTCCTAATTGCTTTATTCTTCCCTTTCCCTTATTTCTTTTTGGATTTAAAATATCTTGCCACTCTCGTATCCAATTTCATAGGGATAATATTTTTTTAGTGTACAATAGTGACAATAAGATTTGGACCTAGGATCTTGTGTAAACTACCAAACTCCCACAACAAGGCGACCCTGGTAGGTTAAGGATAATGATTTATCATTATCCTTTCTATTGTCAAGAAAAATAACAAACTATTATTCCTCTATTTAAATTTCTCACACTTTAGTGTCATCATTAGTTGAAATAGCAAGAACTAGAATTATTATTGAATTTTAATTATTTTGATTTATTGTGTTAACAATTATTATATTTAGATATATTTAATGTTCTTTTATAAACAAATTTATTAAATTTTATCAAGGTCATTTGATATATGCTTACTTTAATTATATGATATGAATTATTTTTCTTTTTACGATAAATAATTATAATAATAAAATTTACATATTAAATTTGACCCATGCAATGCACAAGATAAAATACTAGTATTTCTTAATTCTTGTATCACAACTTTAAACATCACAAAACCAACATTACGTTGTTTGAGTGAAACCGAGTTTGGATCCCTTGAGCAAAGTTTAAGGTTTGAGTCTTGTGGACATAAAAAACATGATTGGGAGAAAAGATCTTACTAAAGGTGATCAGTTAAGTTTTCCAATAAAGATTACTTATCAATAAAGCTAGTAAATGCTTTGTACCAATGACATGGTAAAAAAAAAATGACACAAAGCAACAAAAGTAATAAGTATATATAAGCGCATAATTGAAAAAATAATATTAATTAATATTATAAATAGGATCAATAATAGAAAAAAAATAATTAAAATAATAAATTATTTAAAAGAGTAATGTTATTTTCTCAATCTTATTAATATAGTCTTAAATAAAAAAATAAATACATTTAATATCTTGAAAAAATAATAAAAACATTAATATTTTATTTAATAAATATAAGGGTTAGTTAGAAGATAGTATGGGAAGATTTGAAATTATTTTTCTTATAGTAGCAAGCAAGCATTGAGTAAATTTTGTGTTATTAAGTACAATAATTTTCGTAATAAAACTTTTTTTTTCTTATTATGTGTTCATGGGTATATAGTAAAAAAATTCCCTATTTAATACTTTATATGTTCCATTTTATTTGTCCATTTAAAAAGAGAAAGTGCTTATATTTATTTGTCCTTTTTAAAGTCCAAAATATTATTAATTACTATCTTTAAAATTATGCCCGTTTTTTCATCTAATTTTAAATATTTTAAAACCTGTTATAAATGACAAAAATAATAATAAAAGTCACATTAGAGAACTAATAATAATTTAAATATAAATAAAAATATTTATTATATTTTTTAATCTATATATTATCTCCCAAAATAAACAAATATGAAAGAGTAAATATAGTATGTATGAGTATTAGGGGAAAAAAAAATGTTGTAAGACGATTTATAATTATTTAAAGACAAAATGGGCCTGGTTGTTATATATTAAAAATAAAAAGCGATTCTGATGTAAAATAAGGTGATTGTTTTTGGTACCTTACATTTTAAGAGAGTATCAGTATATTTTCATCCTAAACCAATAAAAAAAAACCATCCAAACATTAAAATCATATTATAAACGAGTTAGAATTTAATTTTAATGGTGTTTAAATTTTATAAGTGTAAAAAATTCCATCAAAGTTTTTTTTTTTTAAAATTCAATATTAAACATGAAAAAATATGTAAGTGTAAATCAAATGGACAACAAAGTAATCCTATGAGTCATTTAACAATTAAAAAATAACAAATCTTAAGCAACAAGTCACATTATCAGTTTCATGTTACTCATAAAGTGAATACTATAATGAAGGGCACATGTTTATATTATTGGTCTATTCAAGGAAGGTACTAGGTACACTTTGAAATATGTAGACACTGTACAATGTGCCCTAAAATAATCTAGTGATTATTTTTAGATATTTTTAAAAGAAATAAAAACTAATTTATATTTGTTTATAATTATTAAAATATTTTTTTTAAAAAAGTAACTAATTTTATGAAAAATTATTCAAAATATTTTTGATTTTAATTAGATTTTGGGCTAGTTTGTTATAGATTAAAAAAATAATTTTGATGTAAAATAATTAATATAGTGATTATTTTTAAAGATTTTTTTAAAAGAAGTAGAAGCTAATTTATGTTTGTTTATAATAATAAAAATCACTTTTAAAAAAAATTGATTTTGGAACCATTTGTTACAACTTTTTTCGTGAAAGAATAACTTTAAAAAAATCACTTTTTTTTTTTTAGTTTTTAATGTGTTTGTTTCAACTTTTCAAATTAATTAGAAGGAAAAAAGAATATAAAATCTTATTAAAATCAGAAAATATTTTGAATAGCTTCTTATAAAATCAACTGCTTCTTTTAAAAAAGTGATTTAGTGAATATAAACAAATATAAATTAGCTTTTTTTAAAAAAAAAGTCTATAAAATAATAACTAAATTATTTTACATCAAAATTACTTTTTTATCTGTAACAAACTAACCCTTTATGAAAAATTATTTAAATAATTTCTGATTTTAATCAGATTTTAGATTCTTTTTGTTTCTGATTATTTTAAAAAGGTAAAACAAACTCATAAAAAACTTTTAAAAGTATTTTTTTAAGAAAAAATCTTTTATTAAAAAAGCTGTAATAAACGGACTCTGTATTGGACTGTCAAACATGCTTGAAAGTTGAAATAAGTGTTGCACCAACATTATTACAACTGACAAAATACTAGTATTAGTAATATCATTAAAAAAATGGCAATTTTAGACCGAATTTTCGAACAAAATTTTGAGATAAATTACATGTTAAAAAAGTTGTTCTTCAAATCTGTCTTTATTTAGTTTGAAAATTTTCGTCATCACGGTACCAAAACAATTCAGACGAATTTCAGATGGAATTTGAACAAAATAATTATTTTTTCAAGTTGTTTTTCTATATCCATATGAAATTTGTTAGAAATTTGAGATGAATTTTAGACAGATTCTTTAATCATTTTAATTTTTTTTATTTCATAACTAAATCCATCCAAACTCTGTCTCAAATTTGAAACGGATTTTGGCCAAATTATATAATCTTATATATAATGATTTTTCTATCATTTGCACTACAATGTAATGATAAAGAAATAAAAATGATTTTTATTAAAAAATAATTATTACAGATAAACACAGAAATTAATTAATACTTATTTTTAAGTCATTAAAAATTATTTAAAATACATGTTTAATATTTCATAGTTTGTGTATCTAATACCTAAGATAAAAAAATAATTAAAAGTAAAGTATTTTATCCCCCGTTTACCCCAAACGATAAAATATTCTCCTTCCCAACTAACATTTGTCTTTGAATAAGGAGAGGAATCATCAGTGAGCCAATGCATCTGGTTACATGATAAGCATATTATTACCCTTTCAACACGCTTTGTGATAAAAAGAAAGAATAAATTCCGTAATTTATTATTATTAATCAATTCTTTAATCAATGTTTTTGGATACTAATTAGTAAATGTAAGACTCTTAATTTTTTTTATACAAGTAAGACCCTTATTTAAAACTTCGTACAAAGAGAGCTAACTTGGATCCACAATTAATGAATCAACTTGTGGTTGAAGCGTTAAATGACCTCACAAGTCACAAAGCATACTTTGATTTGAGACGAGCATATCCTGGAACCGTTTAGCTAGCATAATCCTCGTTTTGACCGAAAGAAAAAAGAAAAAAGCTAGCATATAACGCTCCTCACGGTCTCCGACCACCGAACATCGTATCATATTTTAATGCATAAAATTAGATGCAACTTTTTTTTATATATATATAAAGATTTAAATGCATTTTTGTCATGTTCTTTTCATACTGTTCTTCAACTAGAATTAAAATTAATTTCACCTTAGTAATTTGTAAGCTAAAAAGTTGCATTAAAAGTCAGTATAAATGAACTTCAATTTTCATAGGAGAATAAAAAAATAAAATAAAATACAAGTAACCGCTTTATGTTTTATACTATTTTAATTAAGGTAGAAGGACAATAAATGTTTTTAGAGTATTAGTTAATAAATTTAAAACAAAGAGTGTTATGAAAAAATGATATGGATGTACTCTTAAGGTGTTTTTTAATGTAGTTTATCATAATTATTAATAATATTAATTTCTTAATCAATATTTTTAAAAACACTCGTTAACACAGCTCTATCTTAAATTTTCGAAAGCTTTCATAAATTGCATTTGATTGATTCTCTAGGGTGGTTTTGTTTAGTAAATGCCATCACAATTCTTCTTTCATCCTCTTCTCCTCTCTCTCACTCCTAAAGAAAAACAATTTTATGTTGTCAGATAAAATTATGGGAACACATTAAATGATCTTCTTAAGCAGTGTCTTTAAGATATTAGTTAAATGATTAATCAATTTTTTTATTAAAAACCATATTTTTAAAAATTATGGTAAAATGTATTAATAGTATTTTCTAATAAAAATTTTTCACCTTTAATTCTTTAATCACTCTTTCAAATACATTGATTGAATGTGAACGTACATTATAATAATAAAAGTAATTAAAAGTAATTTTCACTTTAGTGGTGTACACAGGTTAGGTTGGGTTGGGTTTGGCTAAACCCGTTATCCAACCCGATCAAAATACTACAAGTTGGGTTGGGTTTATGTTTTTTTTTTGTCAAACCCAAACCAAACCAACCAGATCATTAATGGGTTGGTTTGGGTTGGGTAAACGGATCCGTATATTTGAAATTTTGTTGAATTTTTTAAAAGTTGTATTTTTTTTAACAAATTTTGAAACATTATATAATCTTTTTTGCAGTAAATTTAAAACCTGTGCTGGAAATATAATATAACATGGCTAAAAAAGATACAAGTGAAATTTGAGAAGGGAAATTTAAAAAAGTTGCAAAGGGCAATTTGGGAAAAGGAAATGCTGAAATGAGGAAGGAAATTGCTGGGGTAAGTTTTTGGAATCTGTGCTCACTTCTGCACTTCACATCTCCATCGATATGGACTGGCCTTGTGGGGTGTGTTTTTTGTTACATTTTAAATTAAAAATTATTGGTATATAAATTATATAATATATATAAAATAATAAATAAAATAAAATGCTATGTCAGAGGGTCGGGTAATGGGTTCACGGGTCTATAAATCAAAATCTGTTACCCACCCCGTACTTGAAAGGGGTTTAAACGGGTTGGGTTAGATATGGCCTAAACACTTAAAAACCCAGAATCGAACTAATTGGGTCGATTCGGGTCAACAGGTTATTTGTACCCGTAAACACCCATAATTCGCTTTGATATTTTGAGTTGGACCCACTACAATAAAGAAAAAGTAATTAAACTTTTTTTTAAAAATAATAATAAGTAAGATACACAAATTTAAATATCTTTTTTACGGAAATGATTCTTGTACAACCTTCCGCGAAAATTATGCAGAGTAAGAATTTAAGATATATATATATATATATATATTAGATAGTTAGATATTTTCTTTTTACAATAAAACTTATTTTGGAGTGAGATGATACTATTATTAATTCTTAAATAATTTATTTTTATCACTTTGACTTATCAAGTATTGATAAATTTTAACTGAATTATATATAAAAATTTCTAACTATATGTGTAACATTAATTATAAAATAATGTAGTTTAGTTTCTAAAGATACATGTAGTAGACTATTGTGTATAGCTGTGGGACAAATCTTGGACGACCTGGAGTTGGTATGCTTAAATTATAATCTACACATCCCAAGTTTTAGTTTGTAGAAAACAAACTAAATTTTATTTTTTGAGGATTAACTAAATTTTATTTATAAATAACATATTTGATAAAACTATGATTGAGTTATGTGTTTGAACATGATTTTGAATTTCAAATCACAATTTGAGTACAAATAAAAAAAATCACTTCTCTATTTGGAAAGCTTTGTAAATTAGAATCTAAACACATTCCTAACACTTTGTTTGGTTCCTATGAAAAAAGAAAAGAAAGTGGTCTGAAAGAATTAGGGAAGGAAGATACTCTTTTATTAGGGTTGGTTCCTTAGAGGAATTGCTGAAAAAGAAATAATAAGTGTGTGTCTCATTTCGTTTACACTCACTCCAAATTAGACAACTAGGAAACTAACTCATTAGGTTGACCAAGTGGTGGGAGATTTGGAAAGTTTGCACAAGATCTTAGTTCAAACCTTATTATCGCCATTAAACATACACACAAAAAAGACAATTAGGAAACTTGTGAGAAAAGAGATTGTTTTTTCATTCTTTCCCGTGATACCCTAGCATGACCATCAAGCCCTAATTAGACTTTACGCCTTTCTATGTCTCTTGGAGTTTGGCTTTGGTTATTGGTTTTGTCCTTTTAACTCTTTAATTCAAGTTAATTTTTAATCTAAACTGACTAAAATTGCAATGATTTTTCATTTTATATCAAGTTTTTCTCGCATTTTTTATCCAAATCATAAAATAGTGCAAGTTATGTTTCCTTTTATCAAATCTTTAAATGTGGTTTTGATGGAGGCTAGGGTAGACCACCTTGATTGGTGGTCCACGATGGACCCTTAATTTTTAATCGTTAGATTCATCTTATTATCATAGCTCATTCCACATTAGATTCCTCCTACTCCTCCTAACAACTCCTCCGACCACTGTTTGCCGTTGTAGGAGATGATTTCTGGTAGTGGCATTTCATTTTTTTTTCCTTTTCACCATTTCTCCACTGCCACAGCCCCTTCTTCAACACACTCCTTATCCCCAAATCCTTCAGCTTCAATGAGTTCCCAAGCAAGACAAATCCTTCCATGGCAGCGGTACATTAAGGCCTTCATCTTCTCTTTCTTCTTTGAAGTGCTTCTTTTGCAGTCGTCAAAACTATAACCTAAGAAAGTATAAAAGAAAAGAGACACTTCAATCAAAAAATGATGAATGACGAGATAAGCTCTAAAATGAACGATAAAAGGTTAGGTGGTTCAGAATTGTTAAGTGGATAGATCTCTAAAGCCACTTCTTTTGGAGTAGCACTTGAGTGACTAGAGGTCAAAAATAAACTACAAGTTGTACAAAAAAGAACACTTTTTGAACCAAATACATGGCTAACGAATGTCGAAGTAAGGTGGGGGTAATCTTTTAGCTAAGGAAGGAGAAGGACACCATGTTTCCTCATTTAAAGCCGAAGGAAAAAATGGTTGCAAATGGAACTGAATGAAAAAAAAATGAATAGCTATCATAGGAAATCACCTCTAGTGGCGATGAACGCTGGTCGGAAGAGTTGCTAGAAAGGAGTGGAAGAAATTTGGTATGGAATGACCTATGATAACAAAATGAATTTAACAGTTAAAAATTATGGTTCACCATGAACCACCTATCAAGGTGGTCTACCTAGCCTCCGTCTATAGTTTTTCATTTGGGAAAATATATCCTTAAGACCTCAAATTTGTTCATAAGTGTTTCTTTCTATGTGAGATTACCTTCTAACTTAGTATAATTAATGTGTCTTCATTTTAGTTTGTTTTGGTTTATTACTCAAAGTTTTGTTTCATATGGCTTAATTGTTGAAATGGAGCTAGATTAATGATTATATATAGTTGATCTATAGTTTGATGGTTTATATTACATACAACTTATTTTATCTAATTCCATTTTTTTCTTTTCAATGTGTATATATGTTGGATATGACAAGTGTATTGATTGTATAAGTAATAAAGAATAGGTACTAGTATTGTTTCTATGGGAATTGTGGTTTAATAACTAACACAATCAATCAATTACCTTTTTGAGTGAGGGAATAATAATGGGCAAGTAATAATTGATATTGAGTGAATCATTAATTTAGTCCTTGAAATTGTAATAGTCAGTCAAATTTGTCCCTAAAATTAATAAAATAGCAAAATCGTCCTTGAAATTAAAAAAATGACAATGATCCTTGAAATTGAAAATTAACAATCAATTTAGTCCTTCCATTATTAACCAATGTCATCCAATACCATTACAAAAGTTGAATTGGCACATTAAGTACTTAAGTGACACACAACTAAGTGCGCATACTGACACATGTAGTTATCACGTCACTTGGGATGAAAATGATCAAAACATTGGTGAAATAATAATTGATTTTTCCTTTTTCTATAGTCTTTGCTCTTTCTCCACCATTAGTCTTGCATTAATCTTTTGATGTACCCATTGAGGAAATGCCACCATAGTAACCTTAAAATCAAGTTGTGTGAAATAAACACAATTAAATGGAAGGACTCAACCTTTCTAAATAGAAGAGTAAGATGTAGGAAGGAATATTATTATTGTGTAAATGTTTTGGTCATTCATCCCTGTTATGTGGCAACCATGTATGTGTATTTAGTTGGCTATCACTCGAGCACTTAACATGCTAATTCAACCTTTTTAGTATTGTTAGATGACACCATCTAATAATGGAGGGAATAAATTGATTGACGATTTACTATTTCAAAGATCATTTTGTCATTTTTAATTTTAGGGACAATTTTGATCAACCATTACAATTACAAGGACTAAATTGATTGATCATTTTGATAATTTGCAAATTTAGGGACCATTTTGCTATTTTGTTAATTTCAAGGAACAATTTGACTGACTGTAACGTTGTGTTTTGCTTAATGTATGATTTAGTGGTTTAATAACTAAAAGTGAAAAGTAATATGTGATTATGGTGTTTAAAAGAAATAAATGAATTGTTGCTATGTACGGTATATTGTATGTGATGATGGTTGTGAGTTGTTGGTATTGAATTTAGGAAGTTTGAGATATGTGCTTGAGCCAATTTGGATATGTTATGAGAATGATTTTGGATTTTTGAGAGAAAACAATTAAATTAGACTAGTTTTGAGATAAAGGAAGTGGCTTGGTGAGGTTTGGGCCTCAGTTGGCCAAAAGTTCATATGAGAGCTCCGGGTAGATTGGGTATATAAAGGAAAGAGAGGGAGGAATTCCCTCATTCTCCCATTCTCTTCTCTCTCTACACTTTCTTTCTCTTCAATTCTCTCTCAATCTTTCTCTAGAAATTTGAAGTTGATAAGTGTGTTAGAGGATTTCCAGGCCCGACTTAGTGATTGTGGTGAGAGAAGGAACAATCCTAGCTAGATTTGGCTCAAGAACATCGGATTTTCAAGGAACCTAAATTCAGATTCAAGAACTTTTAGAGGTAAAGGAAGCTTACAAATCGGTTGTTTTGTGTTAATAACTGTTGGTATACTGATTTCTTGCCTTATGATCGGTTGAATCTTTGTGGATGTTGCCATTTTGTTGGATTTGGGTGAAAATGGGTTTTGGGGGAGAAATTTTGAGATTTGGATGAGAAATTGATGATTTTGTGATGAAATGTTGAATTGATTGTATGATTTGATTGGTATTAACTTGGTTGAGGTGGATTGAGGTTGTTAGAACACCATTGGTTTGAAAATCTATGTTATTTGGTTGAAAATTTTGATTTTTCTTCGAAGAGAATCGCATTTTTTCGAAAATCCTCGCAGATAATCGATTATGGAGATCACATAATTGATTATCTGGAGTTTCAAAAATTGTTTTGTGATTTGGTTTCATAAATAATCGATTATCTACTATTCAAAAAATAAATAAAATTTGGATTTGGTTTGGAAAAAATCAATTATGGGCATCTGACAATCGATTATCTACTGTTCAAAAAAAAATCTGATGTATTTTGCTACAGTACATAATTTGTTGCTATAATACATAATCTGTTATTCCAAATCTGAATGTACTATTTCAGATTTTTAAAGTTTTCATCCCAAAATGTGAAATTTTATGACTTTTAAGGTTTGTTAATCCTCCAAATGGTTTTCAAAGAAGGTTTTGGTTTTGTAATTGTAGTTGATTGTTAGATTGGTTGTGAAGTGGAAGGTTGCTTAGATAGGACCTCCGCTTGTTATGTATGATATTGTTTCTCACGGGGTGGGCTGCTTAGATAGGGCCTTACCTGTTGATTATGATTAAGGCCGGTTTGGGGCCAGTATGGTGTTGATGGATGTTGAGTGGCTATGTGAGGTAGCTAACGATGGACCTCTTTGCCACTAGTTGTATTGATATACATATATATGTTGTATGTTTATTGGTTGTAGTATAGTGTTGATGGTGTGAGTGGTCATGGGAGGTATCTAATGATGGACCTCTTTGCCACTGGTTGTATTGATATACATATATATGTTGTATGTTTATTGGTTGTGGTTGAGTGGTTGATGGTGTGTAGTACATGCATTCATGTATAGTTGGCGGCTGAGGTAGCTGACGATGGATCTCATGCCGTGGTGTGGGTAGGCACGTAAGTTGGATGATGACCAGAGTTGGAACTCAAATGGGCCTCCAACCTAGTGTTGGATAAGACGTGGGGCAGCTAACAATGGGCCTTTGGGGATGAGTGGATGAGCAACTCCGTAGGAGGCCAATGTGATGCAGGCCTTATGTCGCAGTAAGCCACCACCCACATACACTTATCCTGACAAACCACTAAGCTTGTTCGCAGATCAAAGTTTAGCAATCCCTGAATGATGCTTAGATAGGCCACAGTAAGGGGTAAGACCTGACTGATTGCCTGATATGCTGTAAATCTCTTGAGAGTCGTGTCATCATGCATTGACATAGTTGTGATGGATTGGTTGTGATATGGAGTTCTGGATTGAG
The DNA here is from genome assembly GCA_004329165.1 of Spatholobus suberectus. Lineage (NCBI taxonomy): Eukaryota > Viridiplantae > Streptophyta > Magnoliopsida > Fabales > Fabaceae > Spatholobus > Spatholobus suberectus. The sequence continues at coordinate 65,826,443 of CM014730.1, read as the reverse complement.
AACTCTTTGCCATGTAAATGAATGCTTTATATATGTACATCTGTATGTAGATATTGAGAACTTTGGATATATGATGGTGTGCCATATACTTGTGATGGAATATTGTGAATTATTGATGATTTCCATAATCATATGTTATGCCATTGTTGTAGTAAGCTTACCTTTGCCATGTTTTGTTGTTGTTGGTTGTCCTGTGTTGCTATTATGCTGATGTGCCTGTGATGATCACGTCTTATGGCGTGGGAGCAGATGGCGAGGCTTCGGTGGGTCTGGCGACTCAGAGTTGAGGATGGAACCGAGAGCTAGAGATGTTTGGCTTAGAAAAGCCAAGTTTTGTTGTTTTAGTTATGATTTAGTTTCATTATATTCTATTAATGAGATTGTATAGATTGACCAGCTATAGGGAGTGAGTTTTGTATTCCTCTTCCCTAGTGATGTATATTTTGATTTGTTTGATATAGGCTGGTGTTATCCCATTGTTGTGCATGATATGAAGATGATAGATATACAGATATGCATGTATGGTATTAGGAGAGATAGGTAGATCTCTCAGTTGATGTGTATGACCTATATACAGACATGATTTGAATTAATTTTATTCACCAGATAGGTGGATGAGGTGCATGTTTAGTAGGGTTGTTTAGTAGCGACAATTGGGTTGTTACACTGACCATTACAATTTCAGGACCAAATTGCTGATTCAATCACTGATGAGTGTTTTCGGGTTTATAGTTTAAGTCAAATTAAACGAAAGCAAACAGAATTATAGGCTAAGTAAAGAAATCAATAGGAAAATGGATAAGTTTGAAATCCTCACAATTATCCACTAGCTAATTTAATTCAATTCTAAATTCCTTTTAATAACTCAATTGACACCCACTTTCACTAAATCAGTTTACTCCTGATTCCTTAGCGAGTGTAATTAGAAACAAGCATTAAATTCAAGAAATTGCAATTGTTGTATACAATCAAACCCTACTCTTAGGCGAAAAAGATATATGACAAATTAGATCAAAATAATTATAATTTCAATTTTCCAATTGTAAATTCAAATTACACATCAATCCCAAGCTAATCAATCAAGTACAGCATTAAGCATAGATCTAAATACTCAAATCACATGAAAAGAGATAAATTTAGAAATAAATTCAATTAGAAAATGTTCAAATTAAGATTGATTATAATCTAACATTAAGAAAATTAGGAACTCATAGAGAAGGAAAGAAAAACAAATCTAATAGAGATAGATAAGGATGAAGCCATGAATCTTCAAGAATTGTTTCCAATTCCATTAATCTTTAATGATAGAGAGTGTTTCCAAGAGTCTACTTCGCTTCTTCTCCTTAGAGAGTCCAAAGAACCCTTCCAAAGTCTTTATTTTTTATATTTAAAGGTGTTTGGACTCCCAGTCATAGTCTTGGGCTAAAGATACACTGAGCCTTCTTTATTTTGTGCTAAATGCACCAATTTTTGGCTACATGCAACTCTTAGTGCCTGTGCATTGTTTTGGCATAAATCTCTAAAAAGATAATTACTAAATTATTTTATATTAGAATCACTTTTTGTTTAATGTGTAAGAAATAAACTCTTAATTAAGTTATAGAATTACTTATTTATTAAGTTGCACAGACCACGGCTATTCACTCATTTATTGTACTACTTAGATAATTTGTTTTCGCTACATTTATTGCTACTCATTTCAATCAATTGATGTTTTATTTGTAGGTACAAATTGACTTGCAGTTCATAAAATAGGACATTAGCTCCATGGAGAAACATGAAATGGACTTATATCGTGCACGGGACACGCACACTTTTTTTTTTTCCTTTCTTTTTTTGGACTTCAGCTTCTTGGTTGCTAAGAATCAATTTAATGATCATGTGTTTAAATAATGTAACATGAAAACATAATAATGATTGAGTAATGTTTTAGACTTATCAATATTGTCACAAAATACGAGGACAAAGAATAATCAAGTACAATTATTGAATGTATAGATGAATTAATATAAAGTTGTTTAAACTTAATTAGTGATTTCGAGTTCGAATTTAGAATATACAATTATGTTAAATATTTTAAAAAAATAAGCTTTGTCTTGTATAGTAATTTTATTTAGTTTGAACTAGAATTGTCTCTCATAAAAAACTTGTGTTTTGTAACCAAAAAAAGAATAATTAAGTACAAATAAATCATTTTTCTCTCCGTTACCTCTTTTTCGTGGTAGTTGAGTAGTTTTTTAATTAATATGATACAATAAATTAACCAAGTAGCTAACAGGTTATAATATATTGAATTATGTAAAAAAAAAAATCTTTTGAAATAATATTAGTGTTGTTTAAACAAGGATATATGTTGATTGACTATGATATGAACCCAATTTCATATAATTAAATATATAAAGAAAAAATAACAAAAAGATACAATATGTGCATAAATAAATATTTATTTTATTTGATTAAATAATATTATATTTTAATAGTTTTACAAATTTATTTGAGCAAATGTACTAAAAATTAATGAAATGAAATACAATAAGAATATTAATATTATATTATATAAATCTTCTATTTAAGAGCATAACATAATTTTCAATTTAAAAAAAAAAGTCGTTTTCTTTTTTTATTTCTTTTTTAACTAAACAAATAGAAAGAGAGTATTGCTTTTTTTTTTTCCCCTCATCACTTTCTTCTATATTAAATAATTTAAAAATTTACTTATTTTTTCACCACTTTTTTCTATTTAAGTTATTTTTCTTTTATTTCTTTTTAAACCAAACACAAAATAAGTAAAGCTGTTTTTTATTTTATTTTTATGAAGACTTTAAAACTTAAATTCCTAATTTTATTAATAAGCTTCGCTTAAAATTATAATTCACTTTTATTGTGACTAATAACTATTAAGTGGTAGAGAGCTCGTAAATAATTTATATATAAATAAAAACTGTATTCTGAAGTTATTTATTTATGCACAATTTTCTTACAGCATATTTAATTATCTTAAAATTAATAATGAATAATATTACTTTTTGAGCTGGTAATGGTGTTCTTTTCATAAAGAAATGATAAGATTAAAAAAAAAACCCTTTAGAAAAAAAATGTATTGTCTTTTCTTTCAATATATTGAACGTCGTTATCACATTTTGAATTTTTCACATACCTAACTTCTACCAGCCTAATCATAATCACACCAACACAAACCAAGTCTAAGTAGTATAATATATTTTAATCTAATTAATGGGTCACATACTCACATGTTACTTAATTAATGATCTGGTTCGTCTACAGTTTTAACTAAACTTTAGACAATCTCTGTGTTCATTTTTCATATTACAGAAAAATAACTTACTAACTCTGTTTAAAAATTTTGAGCCGTGAAATTTAGAATTGCACGATATGCAGTTTTCGTTTAACTGCAGAGGATCCCATTCTCCTAATAATATATAGCAACTTGTTTGTATTTTCACTTATTAATTCAAAAGGAAGTTTCTTTTATTAAAACTCGCATAATACTTTAAACAATATTTAAATTCACATAGAATAATACTTTAAACAATCTTTAGGAAGTTTCCTTCGTTAAAACTCGCATCCCCTTCCTTTTTTTTTTTTTTTCCTTTGCTTTCAAGAAAAAAAGTACACAAATCAAAATTTAAATTTGTGCAAATATACGTAGAGGCAAAGGTATTGTTTGACCTCGTACAATGGTCAATTCTCATGCTGTCTAACTTGTTTTGTTATTGGCTTATAGCCAATCTACTGATAGTTGAATAAATATTTGGGAAAAAAGTTATTGGCCTTTGTTAAGCTTTGATAGAAAAGCCCTGAAATGACAAATATGTAAGATTTTATCAACACCAGATCAGTCAAAAAAGAAAAAAATAAAATAAAAAGGCATTGCCAAGGAGTTAAAATCACAGCACATCGGGACAAAATAAAATCAATATAAAATAGAACTTAAACTTTTCTTTAACGAATTTTCCCATAGTATCTAACTAAAACCCTGTACTTGGAATAATGAAGTTTCTATATTGACCATAAAAAAGTCCCCATCTTTAAAATTTCCATATTCTTTCGGGGAACTTGCTTTATCAAGTTGATTCATAATCGCATTAAGATAAATATTGGCAAGTCACCACGGAACCAGATATCATTATTGGTTAGGTGAAAATTCATAAGGACATTTTAAGGAGAGGTTCATTTGTCCCCGACTTAACCAATTTGTCCTAATTAAGCATTGATATGATAATGACATTTGGCCATATCTTTGTGAGAAAAAAATTTGATCGATCATTTGTCTCTCGTGTGCACCAGCTGTATTTAATTTCTCTCTCTCGCAGCTGTACCAGCAGCCAGACATCCTTTCATTTGTGTAACTAATATATGCCATAACCAAAAGGTTTCTTTTTCCCCTTCAGCAATTCTATTATTAATTAAAGTGTATGAAAATCTTTTAAAAAGTAAGAAATTTAGTTTGAGATGTAAAAGTTATAATTATTAACTTCTTAATAAACGTGAAAGATACGTTTATGATGTGAAACCAAATACGTACTATATTATACACATATTTTGGATTTAGTAAATCTCCATTAAAATGTTAACTTCATTATAATTTGAAGAAGTCACATTTAGGATGAGTCTCTCACTTTTATAAAGATATAATATGGTTCTTTTACATTTATAAATTTTAATTTACTATGCTAACTTTATTGTATTAAAAAATAATAAATTATTTTTTTTATTAAAAATTAAAATTAAAAAAATAACTAAGTTCTTGTTAAGAAAAAATTAATTTACCTTAACTCACTCTGCTTTCACTGTAGTTTACTATTGTCTTTTAACATTAAGTTAAGGCTTAGATTCTTTCGCCACATTTTTTTTATACATGTATAGCATGTTTAAAAAAAATTCTGAATTTCATTTAATCTTGAAATATTTTATTTTAATTGCATAAATCCAGCAGTTTATTTCAATTAAATATGATCATTTTTATGAGGGTAGACAATTTACTTACGACTCAAAATTAAATAAAATCATTTTGTAATGAGTTATATGGTTCATATTTTGTTTTTTTATAACTCATTTTTTTCTCTTTTTATCACATTACTCATATTATTCGATGATTTTTGCTCTTTCCATTTTACCCCTATCTTGTGTGTAAAAAATATCGTACAAATATAATCACTCTTTTGTAAACAAGGTAAAAAATGATGTTTATGCATGAATTAATTCTACGCTTGATCTGAGTGGTACTGACACATATCCCTTATCTTGTGAATGAAAAAAAAAAAAGAGTAATTAGGAGAGAGATCCTACTAAAGGTGGTCAGTCAGGTTCTTTATCAGAGATTAATTATTAATAAAACCGGTAAATACTTTGCACCTATAACATGCATAACCATATCTAATTTGAATAAATTTGATTCAAAAACAAAATAAATAAAATCTTTAATTTAATGGTTGTAATCACCCAATGTGGATCTCAATGTGATTCGTATTTTATGTTGTATATTCAAATCATTAAATAGGATAATTAATACCTATCCATAAAAAATAATTCAGGTGATAAAGAAACTAGACTGTAAGACGTTTGTACAATGTCATGAATTTGATCTTATGACACACCCCCCCCAAAGACCAAACTCACGAGAGATATTTTCCTCACTCCAAACGATATGTCATAAAGAAACAATAGTACCTGAAATTCAAATTATGTTTCATCAATAAAATTTGAGAATTTCAAAGGAAATAAAAAGCCATAAAAGGGTTCATTTGCCTGGTACAGATCTAAATGTGATTCATAACCAGCACATATCATTAAAACCCGAGGCTTTAGGGGACCCACGTTGTAATTGAGGAAAAGGGTACTAATATGAATGTGGGTGTCTCAACGCAGTGAGCTTTGTTCTATAAACACATATTTGGATCGACTATACGCAACATACGGACGTGGATAAAGATAGTGAGAACTTTACATGAGTGTGTGAAACGACGTCAGATAAAAGCCAAAAGTACAGTAGCCAGAAACAACGTAGAACTTGGTCCACAATCTCTGCATTCTGCACCACTCTTCCACACGTTCGCCTAATCACATCATGCCACGTGGCACACCGGGACCCTCAAGCTCCTGCCAACTTCAACAACTGTCGTCATTGTACAAAATTATTATTTTGTATTTCTATTTTTTTTTTAATTTTTTTTTTCTCAGAATCGTCATAAGGATGAAAATTTTGACTTTTTTCTTTTGTTTTCAATTTTTGCGTTCTGTTTTTCTGGGGTAGCTTATTTATTGAGCTCATTATGATGATGGGGGCAAAAAAAGTGGGAGTCTCTTTTGTAACTTCAACAAACAGCCTCAGCCGGTAGCTTCAAGTTCTCCTTTTTATGTATTCATTTGTTTATTTTCCCTTTTTCTTTTACTATTTGGTTTCAGTGCGTGTGTGAGTTTTCCTTATCATTGTGTCTATATGACATCTGGGGTGTTGGTGTTGGTGTTGGTGGGGGATCTGAGACAAAGGTGTTGATGAAATGGGAGCGTGTGTTTCAACTCCACAAGGGTGTGTGGGAGGGAGGTTGAGCTCTTCCAAGAAGAAAACTAAGAGGAGGAGAGAGGGACTCAGGAGAAGAGTTACTTCTCGGTTGTGTAAGAAATCATTGGAGAAGGTTGATGTGGCAGGGTTGCCTGATTGTTCCTTTGCCAACCCCACTTTCCAAGGTTGATTTTTATTGCATTTTTTTTTTTTTTAATCTTTTGTTTGGTCTTCTGGGTTGCATTTCTGTGAAATGACTTTGGAAAGGTTGTAAATGAGACAGCTGAGAGATGTTTTGTTTTGTTTTGGAATGCAGTTTGTTGTTGGAATCCTTTTAACTACTGGTCTTTTTGGTTGTGGTGAGTTTGCCAATTGTTTTGGGGTAGTTGGAGACTTGGTGTTTTAGACTCTGGGAAATGTTGTTGGTGGAGTTGATCACTTGGCGTGTAAAGGATTGGTTATGTATGCTCTGTGGAAATCTGAAGTTACGGCTAAAGTGAAGGGAAGCAATAGTTTGGGAGGATGGAGTGGATGTTAATAATCGGTGCAAATTATTGTCATTTGCAACCGAAACAATTGCCAATGTTTTTGTGTTTGTGATATGTTTGCAGGCTTAGCTAAATTAATTTAATTTTCTATAAGGGAGGTGTTGAAATTCAACTTTTGGAATAGGATGAACGTAATAAGACTTTGGGTGGGAAAGTGGTGTTGAAATTTGGGGGTAATAGTAATACTGGTCTGATGTCTATGCGTGAGTGGTTGAGCACAATTGTAGTTGGTGAGTTATGCCTCTACCCAGTTCAGCTTTGCTTTGGGGCTTGATAAATCAGGACTTAAAACTAGCATTTGTTGTTGGAATTAGGTCCTTACTAGCACAGACATGGAGGGAGAGGTTGCAGGATCAGTACTTGTAATTGCATGAATTTTACCATTTGAAGCAATTTAAATGTAAATTTTGAAATGGGAACTGAATGTATATGTTAATTTCTATCATTGTGGATTTCTTTTGAGAACTAAGTCACCTTTATCGAAAAATAATTCAATGTAATATTTCATTTCTCTGGCCCTGTAGGTTTGTTTCTTCTGTGGGTGATTACTTATTTTGATCAGCTTGCATATAACATCTAGTTTAACTACAGCTAGTGCATGAAACCTTTTTTTTGTTTTTGTTTTTTGTTTTTTCTGAAATCCTAGTGAGCTTTTGTGGGCTTTTATTATTGGTAACGTGTTATTGGAATTTTAATTTGTGACAACAGGAAGTATTGAAGAGGCATGGTTTGATTCGGTTGCAGTATTTGACTCTGACTGTGATGATGATTACCAGAGTGTTCCTGATGGTATGATTTTCGATATTTTTAAATTTAGATATATTTTACTTCCTACTTCTTTGATGGATTAGATATTATTACCCTTAAAAATTATTATTATTATTATTAAACACAATTGATACATGCAGATGTTGTATCTCTGAGTGGGATTGAAGGTGGATCTGTATCAAGTTTTCCATCTTCAAGAGATGCCAACCATGGAGTTTCCACAGATCAGGTTCAGAAACCGAAGGAGTTATTGGCAGGAAATTCTGCAAATATCTCTGAGGCAGCCAGAAGTTCAGATGTTCAATATTTTGGTGTAGATGCCATTGATTCTCAACATGAGCCTGTGTTCCTTGATGGAATTTCCTCAGTGGACACGAACTCCAACAAGGACGATGGGCTTTTGGATAATTGTGGGATTCTTCCGAACAATTGTTTGCCATGTCTTGCATCTACCATTCCTTCTGTTGAAAAGAGAAGATCATCAAGTTCTAGTCCTCCTAATGCAAGGAAGAAGGCTCCTACGAAACTTTCCTTTAAATGGAGAGAAGGACACGGGAATGCTACTCTATGTGAGTTGAAATTCTTGAAACAGCATTCTTGTGTTGTGTCTCTATGGTTTTATTTTATCTTAAATTATCATAAGTCACCTTAAAAGTTTCTCCTAATAGCTGGAAGGAAAAACTGTAATTTTTTCATAGAAATTACATTGCTAAAAGATGAATTGGTGAATTGCAGTTTCTGGAGGAGAATGCATCATCTTGTGATGCATTTATTTGAAAATATAATTGTTTTAATTCTTATTTCTGTTCCTTTTTCTGCTTTTCAGTTTCCTCAAAGACACTTCTACAAAGGCCAATTGCAGGTTCTCAAGTACCCTTTTGTCCAATTGAGAAGAAAATGCTTGATTGTTGGTCACAAATTGATGCGAACACTTTCAAAGTTCGAGGAGTAAATTATTTCAAGTAAGTTTAAGATTTGTCTGTAATTTGTCAAAATGCATGTGCATCCATGTGCAAATAAATGCATAAATAGTTTAAACTATGTAATCAAAATAAGATGTTTTACACACATATCCACAGACAAAATAATGTTTGACTTGGCTGTTGTTCTTTATGGCAGGGACAAGAAGAAGGACTTTGCTCCTAACTATTCTGCATATTACCCATTTGGTGTAGATGTTTTCTTATGTCCACGGAAAGTAGACCATATAGCTCGGTTTGTGGAACTTCCTGTTATTAGTTCCTCCGGGAAATTTCCTTCCATACTAGTTGTAAACGTTCAGGTACTCCTACTTTGCTAAAATATAGTTATACTTTAGGCTATTAATTTTTGCATTTCCAACTCGGATTTCTTGCTCCATTCCAATCCTTAGTTGTCTTCTTTTTGCCTTCTCCTGAAAATGGTACATTGTCAACAGAACAATTTATAAACTTGTTGCTGCATTTTCTTATACTCTTTATTTTGTGGATTTCAGGTTCCACTCTATCCTGCCACACTTTTTCAAGGGGAATCTGATGGCGAAGGAATGAGCATTGTTTTGTACTTTAAACTTTCGGAAAGTTACTCCAAGGAACTTCCACTGCCTTTTCAAGAAAGCATCAGAGTAAGATGGAGCCTTCATGTGTTAGTTTAGTGCTTAGTTACTCAAGATTAGTTGTTTCATTATCCATAAGATAAAAAATTGCCAAGTAATAGATATATGCCATGCCATGACCAAATATTCCCTGACAGTGCCTCTAGGTTTATGTTCTCCTATTGAATTACTATCTTGTTGCCTTTTTGTCTGTTAATTTGAGGAAAGCTCTATCACTTCATGTTACTGATGAAATAACATCTATCTACATCTTCCTACAGAGATTGATGGACGATGAAGTTGAAAAGGTAAAGGGTTTTCCTATAGATACAATTGCACCCTTCCGGGAAAGGTTGAAAATATTGGGCCGTGTTGTCAACCTGGAAGATCTTCATTTGAGTGGAGCAGAGAGGAAGCTTATGCAGGCTTACAATGAGAAGCCTGTTCTTTCACGTCCCCAACACGAGTTTTACACGGTGTGTCTCATGACTCATCCACTGATCATAATGGTTTCTTTCAATATACCTGTCACGTTATAACTACTCAACCTGATAATGAGCAATCAATTCTTGAATGATCTTGAAGAATGAGAAAGCCAACTGGTTTTACATGCATTACTATCAGTAACTGCAGCTATGGTGCTTATATTTCCACTTACTCACCCAATTATTTCATTTGATACTATCTTGAAGCTGAATATGACAATATCTTTGTATTATCTTTATGAGTCTGCATATAAGGTAATAGATGTCACCATTGATGTTACAAGTCTATTTTGTTTCTCAGTGAAATCTGAACGTGAAGTTCTATCTATGCATGCATACGTGCTTTACTTTAATGATAAAATGGTCCTGATTGTGTCCACATTCATGTCATTCTGTGATAAGTGATGGCAGTTAGTGCCACCATGATATGTCTTGAATGTTATCTGGCAGTTAATTCTGAATGGACAATCAAACCAAGAAAAACAAAAAATGTATATCATGAAATTAAGACTATGAAAAAGTGAAAGGTAAAGTTCAAGTTTTCCTGTGGGCTCCTTCTCCTTGTTGATGTGCAGTACTCTTTGGTTGCATCTTTATGGATTGCTTGTGTTACCTTTATATCTTTGGCCCGCAATTCAGTGGTGTCATTTCACCATAAAAGACAAGGGACCTCCACATGCAGTACTTTTAATTTGTGACATTTCTTTCTAATCAGCTAACCACCATGATTTATCTAATTATTTTTTACAGGGAGAAAATTACTTTGAGATTGATTTGGATATGCATAGATTCAGTTATATCTCCAGGAAAGGGTTTGAAGCTTTCTTGGACAGATTAAAGACTTGCTCTCTAGATGTTGGCCTTACAATTCAGGCAAGTAGTTTCTCTTATGCCAAGAATAATTGCATTTTCTCTAATGCTCCTATTGATTATTATATAATATTTGCCTCGTGTAACAGGGGAACAAAGCAGAGGAGATGCCCGAGCATGTGTTATGCTGTATTAGATTAAACGGCATTGACTACATGAATTACCAACAACTGGGGCTAACTCAGGATCCCCTCTAATATAAAATAACAAAAGCATTTGCAATCTTACAATTTATGATTAATAATGGTAATTTCTAGAAGCGTTTCTTTCTGTGCATATTGTATACTTTTTATTATTAGATAAAATTCACGTGAGTTTTATTAGAAAATAAATAAAACTCACGTGAATTTTATCTAATAATTTAAGTACATTAAAAAAATTGTTATTAGGATTTTTTTGAGTGTGCGGTCTAAGTTAGGAAGATCTAGTCGTAGTCATCTGCAATTATAGAGACAACATGAGTGTGATTGAAGGATGTTGATATTGTGGAGATGCCAGCTTCGAATTAAGGAGGGGTCACTAGCACAACCATTGAAAGATGTACCTACACCAAGTGTGTAGATCAGTGGTAAGGGACTGTTATAGCTTAACCAAGGTCTTCAGTTTGAGGCTTGGGAATGCAGCTGTATTTGTTGGGAGATATTTGTCGTCTTATGCGGTCCTTCTCCAGCTTAAAGTGGTTGCACACTTTGCCACTATTTTTTATACCAAAAAAAAAGAAAAGAAAGATGAACCTACCTACGCCTACTTAAATTTCGGACAGGTAGGGTCCAAACTCACCACGCATTTACTCATTCTTTTCACAAAAATTTATTATGGCAAAGAAAAACAAACCAACATAAATTTGAACGCGTGGGTTCTGATCAAAATGTCCTTTTTATCTTTAAGAGGTGATTCCTGATTGTACAACTACCATGAGGGAAAAATGTACCGCGTTACAAGTTGAACGTGTGCATAGTGATTGAAAGCAACTGTTGGAATCTCCACTTGACAAACGGAAATATTTATGGACTTGGGTCCAATAATATGAAGGGTGTCAGAGATATATATAACTGTCAATTGAAAAATAAAATTAGTAAATTTTAATAAATTTACAATTTGTAATACATTTAAATTAATTTATTTTATAAATAACAGGTATAGTTTTGTATTTTTTTCTTTAAAGTAAATTTTCATTTTAAATGATTAAAAAATAATATTTATTAGCAAAATGAATGTAATGAATTCTTAAATAAGGAAATTTTTTCTACAAACAAAAAATTGTTTGATAAGAGCGTTAACTATAGAGTGTGAGCAAGTTTGGGTCAACTTGCAAACTTGCAAACTCAGTGCAGCCAATTTGGTCTAAAGGAAAAGCTTAGTTTGGGTCAGTTTGATTTAGGGAAGGTCAAACCCGATTTATATTTGGTAAGATCTCAAGTTGAAAACATCTAAAACCTGCATATTTAACTTTGCTAGATATTAAAGATGAAATTAGGCCTGGTGAGACTTATTTATTAAATAAATTATGTCAATTTTTTTAAAAGCTTGTTCAGTTAAAAAGTCAGACTTATTTAAAAGTTTTTTTTAAAATAAGTTAAAGTCAGATTTATTCATTAAATAAGTTGGACTGAAATTTTTTAAAAGGTTGCTTAGTTAAAAAGTTAAGTTTCATGCTATTCAAAAGATCCTATAAGTTTAATAGGTTGACTTATTTAAATAAATGTAATTATCACCATTATTATTATTGTTGTGGTTGATGTTGTTTTAAATTTTACTATAAAGTTTTGAAATTATTATTCATTGATTTATTTAAAGGATTAGATTTATTATCTTATATAAATGTTTAAACCTATTAGCCTATTTAAATGTAAGTTTGTTAACCCACTTAAAAGACATCGCCACAAAGTAAGTTTTCTAAAAAGTTTTCAAATCAAGTTTAAGTTTTTTTTTTTTTAAAAAAAAGGTTAGGCCATTTTTTTAAAAAAAAGTCTACATCAAGTAAATAGGCTAAAGTTCATTAAGCCTCCATTTTAAAAAAGATTAAATTTTTAACATATTTTTAACTGACAGTTAGGGGTGGAAATAGGCCAGGCCAGGCCAGGCTTTAGTAGGCCTAGGCCTGGCCTTCATTAAAAGATAAAGCCTGAACCTGGCCTATTTACCTATCATAGGCTTTTTTTAAAGGCCTAGGCCTGACCTGCATAAAAACCTAGCTTGGCCTGTAAGCCTGTCTAAAAGCCTATTTTTTAGTAAAACTTATAAAAATGTTGGTAGGCCTATTAGCCTAAATAGGCCTATTGGTCTAAAAAGGCCAATTGAACTAAAAAGGCCTGTTAGTAATTTTATATTCTTTTATATTATTTTACATAATATATGTGTTATATATAATTATGTATATGTAATATAGCATAATATATAATATAATAATATTTTATTATATATGTATATAAATAGGCCGACCTATTAGGCTTAATAGGATTTTTTTAAGGCCTAAGCCTGGCCTTTTTACCTAAATAGGCTTTTCAAAAAGCCTAAGCCTAGCCTTTTTATTAAACGAATCAGGCTTTATGTAGGCCAGACCATAGGCCCCTGACAAGCGACCTGGTCTATTTCCACCCTTACTGACAGTGTAAAGTAGTTTTACACTATCATCTAATTACAAACCATCATTTATTGCAAGTTTGTTGACTTTTATAATAAATACTTTAAAAGTCATATTAATGGTGATTTCTGATTGGATGACAGTGTAAAACTTTTTACACTGACAGTACATGACCATTAAACTCATTTTTAAATAGATATTTGTTAAAGAAAAAATACAAATATACCTTGACTCATATGCAACCTAAATTAATTTGAATTTAATTGGCATGCCCAAAAATTTCCAAATCCAATTCCGTGATTTTTTTTTTTTTTAAGGAAACACCCCAATATTGTGTATTTGAAGAGTATCTCCAGTGCTGCTACCAATTAGGGTTGCATAATTCTACATTTATACTTTGTATTATCTTCTTCCTTTTTAAGCGTCTTTTAATGTTTTTATGCAAAAACTAAGAAATGCTATAAATTTTATATAAAATAGTTATCAAGTTTCCTATTTTACTCTTTTTTATTTTTACTTCATAACAATGCATATAGTTTTTCATTTTTACTTTATATGATAAATGTGTAAATTAATTAAGAGTTAGGTAGGAAATAGGCATATAATTGACAATAAATAATTAATATTATCTTGAAATTTGAAAATGACAAATAAATAAGAATAAAATTTTTATAAAAATCCAACACTTAGAAAGGAACGTTTACTGTATGAATTCTGGCTAACACGTTCTTTTCTCTATTTTATGTAATCTAAGCACCCAGTACGGCAACTGATTGGATGGGCTCCAAATTCAATCCTAGACTCTCTTACTCTCAGATTCGTACATACTACGGGCCTACCCTTTTGGTTAAGCAACTGTGGCTTAAATAAGCTACCATTGCTTATTGGCTGCCAATTCAATAATCTCTAATGGTGAAATCCAATTTAAGAAAAAGCGTTGGAGATGCTCTAAGAGAATTAATTGAAGATGGTTTTAGAATTGCTTAGTTGACAGGAAAACAAAAGGGAACAACAATGGTATTTATGTTTTTAATTTTGATGATTCTAGATTGCCATAAAGTTATTAGAAAATTTGGGATACTTTCTATTATATAGCTTGAATAGCTCTGTAGACTATACCTAATTATTTCCATTTGTGTGTCGGGGGGGATTATGGGATACACAACTGGGATTCTAAAATCTGTTCAATACACCTGATAAGGAAAATCCAACATTTCTCACAAATTTCTATTTCTAGAGGGATACATGAAGAAAGCTCAGGGACACCAGAGATTCTCTACTTTTCCTAGAGAAGTGAAACAAGTGAATGCACTACTTAATGGTTTTACACCCCAAAAAAAGAAGCGAATATTTCACAATGATATGTAGCCAAAACAATCTGGTCTTGAGTAAAACTACAATTCAATTGATTTCATGGGTTTCCATTCATATCTTACAATCCTCGAAGTTTACAGGGACTAAGAGGCTTCCCGCACAAACCTTTGTTTCCAGAATAAGTACTCCCAGGAAAGTCAATTAGAGGTTTACCCTCTGGAATTTCCCCTTCAAGTACATTATCCGATAAGTCCAATTCCTTCAGCTTTCTCAACTTGAGAAATCCACTGGGTATATTACCACTGAAGTGGTTGCTTTGCAGCTTCAGTCTCTCCAACAAGGTCAACTTTTCCAGCACCTCTGGCAAGTTGGAGGCTAATTCATTGAAGCTCAAATCCAAACTGTGAATGGAATTGAGTCTCCCAAGGGAACTTGGCAATGTACCCTTCAGAAGGTTATGAGATAAATTCAGGTACTGAATATTCAACTGGCCTCCCACACCAATTGCCTCAACTCCACTTGAGAAGTTGTTATCAGAAAGATCAATGTATGTTAGTGATCCCCCAGAATTGCCTTGTTCAGTGTCAAATACTCCAGTAATGGAGCCTGTTAACTTATTTGAGTGAAGATCAAGAACACCAAGATCAGGCAAGTTTTTGAGGGCATCAGGTATGTGTGAATCAAGTGAATTCCTTGAGAGGTTTAACAAGTAGAGCTGACTAAGGGACCCTATCCATGATGGTATGGGTCCACTGAGAAGGTTCACTGACAAGTCCAGTTCCTGTATTGGACTCTGTGTTGTTTGCAAAAAGTCTGGAATTTGGCCCTTGATGCCACAGCCTGCAAGGTAAATGCGGGAAAGGGATGATAGGCTTGTTAGCCATGGTGGGATGGAAGAGAGGTTCAAAGGGTTGAAAGAAATATCAAGTGCCTGAAGGTTTTGAAGGGAAGACATCTCTTGAGGCAATGGCCATTCAATCAAATTATTGGAAATGTTCAACATTATGAGCTGAGAGAGTCGGCCTATTGATTTTGGTATTTGGCCAGACAAGGAGTTGCCACTGAGGTAAAGCTGTGTCAAAGAGTGCAAATTGCCCAAACTAGAAGGCAATGCTCCTTCTAATTTGTTGTTTGATAATAAAACTCTTTGAAGAGAAACCAGGTAGCCAAAACTGGGAGGTATATCTCCACTAAGATGGTTATTATGGAGTCTTAAGAAGCCCAGATAAGGCATTTCACCAGATCTTGAGGGAAATGGGATGGTTCCCACAAGATAGTTGGTGTCCATGTACAAAACTGAAATGGCAGTTAAATTGGTGAGTGAAGAAGGTATGCTTCCACTTAGCATATTGCTTGAAAGATCAAGCTTTTCCAGGGCCTGCATTTGACCAATGCTGTTGGGTATATGACCCATAAGAGCATTGTCATGAACATCCAATTCTACCAAATTGGTCAAATTCCCAAGTGTGAGGGGTATTGTACCTGAAATTTGGTTTGAGTAAAGCATCAACCTTTTGAGGTTTCTAAAGCTTCCAAGGCTAGAAGGGATTGACCCAGATATCCTATTTTCATGCAGTGCCAGTTCCTGGAGGTTTGGCAAATCACCAATGCTTTCTGGTACTGGGCCAGTAAAATTGTTGCCATAAAGGTAGAGCTTTTGGAGCTTTGGCATTTGCAAACCAATGGTTTGTGGAATGGTTCCACTGAGGCCCACTAAGCCACCAAGGTCAAGGATTTCAAGAGAGGTGAGGAGAGTTATTGAAGGAGAAAGCTGGCCAACCATTTGGGTTTGAAACAAATCTTTTTCAATGAGCCCTGGGAGATGGATCTGTGTCACTCTAGTGGTGGCATTGTCACAGACAATACCTTCCCACTCACAGCAGCTCCTACCAACCCACTTTGCCAAGCGGCCAGATGTATCCATCTGAATGCCATTCTTGAAGCCCATCAAACCTTCCAGGTCATCTGAACTGCATGCTCCTGTTGCTTTCCTTATTGCTCCTCCTAATGTCACCACTGTCAGCAGTGCAACTATCTGTAGCAGCTGATAAGCCATGTTGCTCTACCCAATGGAAGTGGCTCTTACTTATCTTATCTTATGCAATGCTTTCTTGCAACTGAAAAGGCCCTTAAGAATGTTGGATCGGATATTTTCGCAAATAGTCCACACTTCACGAGATGCAGATACAAACAAGTAGCATTGCTTTCGAGATCTTACTTTTTCTTTCCATTTGGCCACTTTTGCCTTTTAAATTTCAAAGCTGGAAAGCACATTTGTCTGAATCATGATTTCCTTAATAGTACTTAGAGTGATAGATTCCAAATACTGACCCCATTTGATTGTCTGGATTAGCGCCAGAATTATCGTACCCGTACACAGTACACTATTTGGATTAAACTTAACCTTTGCCCTTCTGTGTGCTTAGGAAATATAGGAGCTCTCTATTACGAAGTTGCAAATATAATGTAGTAGTTAAAAACCAAACTTCTCTGTTTGAAGCATGACAGATAGCCAAGCACATGGTAAGGATTAATCTTATAATGGTGAGAGTTTGGTGGTTGTGCACATTTGGAAGTTTCTCTTTTGGGAGTTTGTCAAATTCCATGTTCTCATAAAACTCTTCCCTTATAACATACATTTGAGAAATTAGGAGATACATTGGTTATTGTAATTTTTTATGCACTTCAAGGAGTAATGTATGTCATAATTTGAAATTCCAAGTGGCATCTTGAATTTGTGAGCCTTCTTTGCTCCACCGCTGCACCCTTCATTATTTTTATGCATATGAATATATGATTATCCCAACTTCGAGTACCAATGATTTATCGTGGACAATGTCACCCAGAAAGCAACAATTGTACAAAAAGAACATAAATCTACACTCTACAGGGGTCTTGTTAGCTTTTCTTTAAAAGGAAAAAATAAAATCAAATTAGGTGCTTCTTTTGAAGATATCTGTCACAATAGATATTTTTAAGAGGGAAAAATTACTGCAAAGCAACCAAAATCCTTAACCGTTTACCATGACGTAGTAGTGTCGGCTTGGGATTTTCTTATGCATGGCTATTTCTGTTTCATTGCCGTTTACTCCCCTTGATCATATATACATATGGCTCTCTTTTTAGTTTTTCAACGATAACTTCATTTGCAGACAATCCTATTCAAGGTGCTGTTGGCTAATAAATGTAGACACTTCTTTCAATGGATTCAAATCTTCTACATATGGTTGCTTTAATCACTTTAATAAAATTAAAAATTTAGTTAATTTAGTTAGCAGTATTAAATTTGTCAATAACTTGTATTTTTTTTTAAATTACTCTTAAAATTATTGGTACCTCAATCTCTTAAACTCTTTCTACCTACTTAATTAATGTGTCTTTACTTAACTAATGATTTTTTACATTTCATACAAAAAAGTAAAGGGAATTAGAGAAATAGTTTTGGCTTATGATTTTCTCCTATACTTGTAAAAAAGAGTTCAACAAATTAATTTACTGCAGTTATTCTTTATTGACTAAAAATATGTTAAGTAATTAAGAGTTTTTTTTTTTTTAAAAAAGAATTTAACGTAGAAGGAGTCTTATAAAAAGAACAAGCAAACTTCTCAAAAGATTTCTATATAAAAGGATTAAAAGAAGTAGTGTCTAAGAACTACTGAAGTTTGATAGGGTCAAAATACACTCACATATACGCACAAGGAATCTTAGTTTATGATTCCCTTGTTAATGACAAGTCGAAATTTTTTATCATGAGAAAAGTAATGCCCGAAATCTCTAAAACTAATCAATTGGCTATGGTTATATTGGAAAGAGTAATATACAAGTAGCTACTAGCTACAATGAATCCAAAACCTGAAGGCCTTGGTAGCAGTTTTGGGTTCTAGAAATTCTCGTGATTTATCAACCAAAGTTCACAAGATGGTATGGCCGGACTAACATTAGATCTTGATCTCCTTCATCCTTTAGCATACCTGCAATGTATGACACGTGTAGCATGGGAATGCACACAGTTGTAATGCAGTTCATCTACACAAGTTTGAAGTGAACCACATTCCTTGAACGCTGAAAAGCATCCTCAATAACAAGCACCATTTTTCATAGTAATGTGATCATGTAGCGGTATGGATGATAAACATGAAGCTGTTTCTCTTCAGTGCCTTCTTTCCCTTCTGCTTTCTACAGTATGCCAAGATTGAGAAGTGGATGAACTGTAATCCTTTCCATGAGAATGGGCTAATGACATTGATTATGTTTGGACAGATGAAGTGGGGCTAGTAACATCTCCCTCTACATTGTCAAAGGCAGCTCTCCCAGTTAACATCTTTATAGCTATTTCACAAACTTCAACGAACCACTCATCCTCAGGCAAGACACTGTGATTCAAAGGTTATTAATTAGTAAGAAGCAGTATGTAACAAAAATGGTTCATTCCATCATAAATGTACTTATATATATGATGCTGGTCAAGACATTTTTTCTTTTTTTCTCCGATTTCTTTCCATCGATATTTAATATGATTATATATCCACGTATGTTTGGATTGATGGAAGGTGATTGAATGGAGTAGAATAGAATGTTGGAAGGTGAATGAAACAATTCTCCAATATCCCTCTTTCTCTTTCCCTCGAAACTGGGAGGTATTGAATGAAACAATTTTCTTTTTCCCATTCCACCGTAAGAATATCCAAACAAGAGAATGATAACTTCATTGCATTCTACTCCACTTTATTCTATTTCATTATACTTAGCATTAGATATTCGAACATAGTTTTAAGCTAAATAAATGTACCTGTTGGGATCTAGACCCGTAGCAGCAACAGCACCAATAGCCCTAGCAATAATGTTTTTAATAGCTTGATGCAGATGACGAGATAAGTAACGGCCTTGGGATGAAAATATCATCACAAATTGCATATCCAAATAAAGCTGCACGAATGATCGAACAGTGAGTCTGATATTATTTTTGGTAAGTGATCCTAATTCCCAAGCATTAAATAAATGTCTTCAATATATTCTTCGCAAACTACCTTCTAAAAGCAGATCTCAAAAGCAAGTTTTTAAATGTTTATAGCAGACATTATTTTTGCAGGCCTCTAGAATTAACTTATCAATTAACTTCCAACATTGTTGCAACTTTTTATAGAGCACCAACAAAGCTTTAATTTACAATAGATTGGAGCCACTCACAACAAATGACTCTATAAACTTGTCTTCAAGTGACTACCTGTTGAAGGCCAACGGGACCCAAAGGGGTTGATCCTGTCTCAACTTCTTCCCAGAAGGTTTGGTCATCAGAAAGCCACAGGATCACTGTTTCTGCAAGTCTCATCAATAAAACAGTGGCAAATCTTTCCCTTCCCACAAACACATCTGATGCAATGCTTGCCACTTCGGTAAGCTTTGCAAACACCTCCTGAACAATAATGTAGGAAACGATAAACCTTATAATTAAACAAAGATACTACTAATATGTTTCAATTGATGCATGTATCTGAGTACTAAAGAGAAAGCATGTTATAATGATTCAAAGGCATAACAACATAGCATCAAAGGAAGTATCCTTTGTGTTACACATATTACCTGAAAAATTGGAGAAGGAAACCATTCAGGTTGTTCTACATTACCATCCATTCCCAAATATATTAATGCATTCAGACGTGCTTCCCCTTCTTCTGTGAAGATAAGTTCAAGAGCATGTTGCCGGCAAAAACTGTCCCGCAGGTGATCAACTTCACGTTGGAGCCTTTTCTTCAGTTCACGCTGTTCTGGAGGCCTGTGTTTATCTGATCCTCTTCTCTGAGAGTCATCGCCTCTGGAACTATGTGAAAGCTTGACTACGGCACGTGGGAGCAGCTCATCTGCCAGCAATATTGCATTAGCCAGCAATGCCATCTGCTGTGCTTCAGTCTCAGCAATCTTAACAATTTTGTGCCCTGAACCTTCCAGGTTCTCAGTTACTACTGAACCTGGCAATGCATTTATTAGCAAATTGATATAGAAATTGAACACTTGTAGAAGGCCTTCAACTGCAAGAACATCCAATTGTAGTATTTCAAGAGGTCCTACATCTTCAAATAGCTCCTATTCAGGTAACAGAAAACTTTATTAAGCATCTTGAGCAAAGAGATATAAAGGGAAGGAGTGAAGGAAAGAAGCTTCATGATGATTTTTTCCATTAATATACTCTTTTAGTTGGCTGTGTCTCAATTTCTAGTAACATTAATACTTTCAAAGTAATATAGGATACTGAGCAATGGTTTTCCGAGAAACTCTTTCAAATGGAAACAATTGTGAAATCATGTTAAAACAGCTTTCAATTACAACAACGAAAATAAATGAGAACCAAAAAGTAAGAAATTACCTGAACCATTGAGTTGAATTTGTGAGCACTGATTGAAAGCTTTGGTTGGAATGAACTTAAGTTACTATGAGAAGAAGATGGAGGTAGGCCAGAGTGTCTGCTGCTGGTTGGTGCATAAGCAAGCAACCAATCATCTGCAGCAGCCAGTGCAGAACTACTTTGTTCAATTCTTTTCAAATTTGTGTTCAGTGCTTGCTCCACGAAGGGCCTAAAATATTTGAGTAAGACAGGGGAAAGGGCCAGCCCACTAGCCTCTAGCAGATAACAGTGACTCATGCAAACATGAACACATTCAGATGCCACTCTCAAACCTCCTGCAGCAGCTGTAGAGGCAAGAATGCATTTCTTAAGGAGAACAGCGAATTGCTCTGCCTGTGTAACTGCCCAGGTTACTAGCTCAGACGTATATGCAGGTTCTTCTTCAGCAAACACTGACAAAGAATCTGATGCTGCTTGTGAAATGGTTGAAAAGACAAGCTGTGAAAGGGTAGCAGTAAATGCCCCAGCTCCACCATAAGTGGTGGATTGAAGGCTTTTCATGTTACGCTGCAACGTTTCTTGGTGTGAATTTAGTAGTAACGTATGAGCACGAGGACCATCCCCAAGAATTTTCAATGCCAATGCTGTTGATCGAATCTCTGCACTGCGAGTTGATGGCTGGCAGATAGTTTCTGCTAGTTGATCAGCTAGTTTTTGTCTGTGTTCAGTAATGGCAGCTTGCAATGCCTGGAATAAACTTGGACTTAAAGATCTCCCTTCACTAATTTCTTTTGACATTTTTTCTCCTTCGTCCAAAGCAGCCATAGCTTCATCTACTCTTTTTTCTGCTAATAGAACTTCAAGGGTTTCTAAATATCCTATTAGCCATTTTTCTGTCTTGGATATATCTGTTTTTTCATCCAGCATATCATCCATGTCTGAATCTTCGTTTCCACTAATCAAGGAACTAAGCTCGCACCCTTCTGCTAAACCATGAACCAAAGCAGCCTGGGTGGATAGAAGATTTCTCATGGAAAGCAGCTCTCCCTCAAGATCTGAAATCTCTTTGGATGTACTGCATAAAAGCATTGCAGAGATAGTCATCAAGACAATCATAATCATGCTCACAGATAGTGGATATCCTAATCGTCAGGAAACCAGGCACCTAATATAATAGATTTGTCAGATTTTGGTAGAACCACGAAACCTTCTTGGCCCCTTGTTCAAAAATTTAAATTTCTTAAATGGATCCTTGAATTGGTGTTAGTATATTGCTGACTAAGCAGTCTAAAATTTAATCATTGACATCCACAGTATAAGGGAGTTATAAAAATCATGAATCATGAGTCATGCATGGTCAACGTTTATAAGGAAGCATGTTAGTTGTTAAAAGTTAAAAACCATCATTGGATTTGGACCATTACCTAAAAGCTTAAGTTGCAAAGCCTATACCAAATAAAATACAACAGAAAATCATGGAATTGTTAGTGACAACGTTATGTTCAAATATTAGAAATGTTACATTTCAAAACTAACCAAAGAATGAAAGACAAATTTCACATTGATAATTTTGTTCAATACCCTAACCTAACAGTATCATATCTTACAAATTTATAGTCAACCAATACAACGGAATCTGTTTTCTGTTCCCCCTTTTTTCACTCCAATTAACTTCCACATCTATTTTTCTATTAACAGAACAAAAAAGCTTGTATAACAGAATTCAAAGTCAGGTCAGCTTCTTACTTCCTCTCTTCTACTTTCTCTTCTAACTGTACCAGAGAATTGGTGAAAAATATTTTCAGAATGTATCCCTCTCCCTCATTAAAGAAGCCTGAATACTTTAGGAGTTTATTTTTGATAGCTGCCTGCCGGCATCAGACATTGTTTTTTCATGTACTACACCAGGGGTAAGGAGTTAAGAACACCTAAGAAATCAATTCCTATACCAAAGGTTAAATGGGGACAGAAATTTGGAACAAACACCTGTTTATAAATTTCATACAGCCACTTGACATGTTCACAACGATGCAATCTGTAGTCAAAGGATCATCTGAAAGGGAAGGCACTGGATCGATATTCTCATCATAATGAAAAATTCATAAAATGGTAATGCTTAGATCCCTTCAGAAGTTCAGATATAAAGCATAAAAGTTTGAAAACGTAGCAGCAAAGATTCCTCAGCTAAAATATTTTGGGTTGTGTACTCACCGTATGAAGGCTGAGTAATTAGCAAGAACACTTTTGCGCATTTCTTCTGCTGAAGCCTTCTTCAGGTCAACAAGATAAGCGCACAAGTGTCTTATCTCCTGCAAACAGTGCAAACATTGATTAAATAGGAATGCAGCAAAATTTCCTCAATCAAATGGTCAAAAAACAGTACAATTTTATTATTCCATAACCCCTGTCTTCATTTACCAAGAATCATTTTGGCACTTGGCTAACATTGCATAAGAACGACATGGCATCAAAATTATAATTATAATTACAGTTTTAAAGCATGAAAAACTGGTTTAATTCTAGGAAGTTTGGGATTACTGAATCAGCCTGTATTTTACCTTTTACTAGAAATAGGATGAATGTTTTACCTTTTAATAGGAATAGGAAGAATGTCTAGCACTTTTACATCACAAATTTGTAAACTGCACGAGTCTAAACTAGCTAGAGCTTGCAAGTTGCAATGCAACAAATGGCTTTTTCAATAATAATAATATATAATACTAATAATAAATAGATTGCCTGTAGGATTGTATCTAACATCTAACATAGTAGACATATGAAACCTTCAACCTTTTGTGACATAAACACAGTACTTGTAAGTTGTAACCACAACACTTTTCAGATTTCAGACAACTAAAAACTCAGCTTTTTAATTTTTCGTACAGGCATATAATATACATAGGCACACTTCTCACATGCACATGCGGGACTCGTGGATATTATGTGTGTCCTACACTCACCAAGGTATCATTTTGAGAGTTGCTATGGTACCGTTGTTTTTTGAACTAGCAATTGAATGAATTTGGACACACCAAACGAGAGAGAGGAAGAAAAAGTTTTTCAATAACAATACCAAAACCTTTACCCACTAGAGTCGGCTTAATAGTCAGGAGTTTGAGCAATTTACTGTAAGGTTTTAGTTTCAAACCTTGTTCCTGCTATTATAAACACACACACAAAGAAAAAAAAGAAAAGGAAACCCTTAAATTTTTGAGGGTACCACATAATTTCACATCATTTTTTGTTCATTGCCAGTATGATCAGTCATCAATAATGGAACTCATTCAAAGTTGAAATTTAATTGTACAAGAGAGAGAGAGAGACCTTCTCGTTCATGCTGCGGGATTTGGAGGCGACATAGGCATTGGGATCAAAGGTGGAGCTTTTGAAAACCTTGAGCCTGTCGCTGAGTGTGAGATTGGCCCCAAGTTCTGCAGAGTTTCCAATGCTGGACGACAGAGATCCTTTCGGAGTCGTGAATGGTGACTGATCCATTGTACGTTGTCGTCGTACGTCGTCGTCTCTGTCTATGTTGTATGCATGCAATTGCGAAAACACCACGTCGCCGCAGAAAGTTCAATCCAATTGCCTGTGGAGGATTAATGATCGACGAAATGAAAGTGCAGAAAATCTAATGAAAGTCATAATCAGATTGATATATGTGATGATGTGACGAACAATGGGAATGTTATGCGTACGTGAGAGGGAAGAGAGGAAACACTTAGGACTCGTAATGCTTTTCGTTTTTTCAAGTGATGTTATTATTCATAATAATAATAAAAAAAAACTAGAACATATTTGATAACAGATAATATTTTACAACAGAAAAATAATAGAAAAATATAAAATAAGATACGAAATATGATACTAACTTACGTGACCCTGTAAGGTGAGTACTCACGTTGGAGGATGTCTAAATACGATAAAGAGAGATAAAAAAAAATGAATTAGAAAAAACTTAAATAAGATAAATACTACTTTTCTTAGGTTAAATTAAAAATTTTGTCTTTATATCTACGGGTTGAAATAAGTTGGGTTGAATAAAACTTTACTTAAATGAATTTGGTTTGTATAAAAAACTAGTAAGGTACCGTCATGATTCATGGGTTGCTACATTTTTTTTCTGATATTATTTAATTATTAATTCACTCTATATATCTTGAACGATAGTTTTTTAGTTGTTATTCTTCGATAAAAGCATTTTTAGCTGTTATTCTTTAATGAAAGCGTTTTTAGAAATTTTCAACCTCTTATCTTTTTCAATCTATCATTTTTAATATCTTTAGTTTAAATTTAATTTCAATATATTTTTAAAGGAAATTGTCAATAATTAAAAAGTAACATTGTATTACAATAATTATTTATTATAAATTTAAAATATAATCTATATGCTCAAAAACATTTATTTATTATAAATTTTAATTATAATATAATTTATATATTCAAAAGTATTTATTTATTATAAATTTAAATTATATAAAATAAATATTTATTCTATACGATACACAGGTTAAAATACTAGTATATATAAATATTTTTCTTTGTAATGATTTAATTACTTTCTAGTAAAGGTAATAGTAAAAAACATTAAGGTGTAAATGAGAATGTTTGATTAAAAAAGATATAGTAAAATAATGATGCGAAAATTTTCATGTAAAAATAATTGACTCTATGAAACACGTGAAAGAATGAGATCTATAGACACTTAAACTAAAGCAAAATTAGTAAGCTATAAGTCTTTCAGGAGATCAATATGCAAAGTTATTTGAACCATTAGAGATTGTTGAATTTTTATTTCTCAATGTCTTCTATATGTTTTCACGTGTTAGTGTTTCCAATTATAGCTATTAAATAGGAATGAATCTATCAAGTTAGAGTAACTTATATGAATGAATGAATGCAATGTGATATGTGTTATAAATTATTTTTTCCATAAAAATGTAGATATGAAAATTGTTAAATGGTAAAAAATATATGTGTTTGAATTTCAAAATATTTTTAAAATACAAATTTTTTTAATAAGATATTGTATTTAAATTATTGTTATTGTATTATCTGCCTAATGAATTAATTTACTTGGCCATCATCCTAATTCGTGGATTAGTTTTTAATTTTGCCTTTTTTTTTTTGTATAGAGCAAGATATCTTTAATAATTATCTTATAGGGATATAATACCCCTGTGTTGAACGGATTTCATGTCAAATATTGAAATATGTTATCTTAAAAAATTTCTCCCTTGATACATAAAAATAATTATATTTCCATCTAAATTTTAAATCTTCTATAAAGTAGATATTAAAAATATTGTTGAAATATATTTATCTAATCCATGAAGAGTTTAGAAAACATTTTAGTACTGATGTTATTGAAAAAATAATTTCATGCCATTTTGCCATAATTATATTTAATAAATTAAGTTTTAATATATTTATTTATATAAAGTTTTTCAACACTGCCACACACACACACACACACATATATATGTATATTAATCAATATAATTTTTATATATGAAGTCAAAATATTATTTTGTAATAAATATATTAATTAATTAGGTTTAAGTTGATTTTTCATAAAAAATTTACTCTCATAATTTAAATATTAATCAACAGAACTTTATTTGTAAATTTACTAAAAAAAAGATTTTATACAAATTTACGATCAATATAAATTTAGCTAATGATGTATTTTATAAATTTACCTTCTTCTTTTTTATAATAACGGGGCCTAAGCCCAATAAATTTATCATTTATTTCACATAAATAATAACATATTTTTATTTAGAGTGATAACAATACTAAAATAGGTTTGTAGTCTGTAATATTGAGTGGGAAAATTTTTGTTGTAGTATTACAAAATTCTATAAGATTCAAGTGAGTGGTTTTTAAATTATGGGTTTATTTGTAATTTGATCGCAAAAATGTTTTACACCCAAGTGAAGGCCTGCTTATTTCGGTTGCCAAGGAATACAGGCTTTCGCTGCTATTCCCACCCTTTTTTAAAAAAATTTTCCTATTGCTACCCCTTTTTTTTTTTTTAATCAAAAACCTATAAAAATATATTTCTACTCCTATTTCTTCTCTTTTCCTCCAACATTTAAAATACTTCTCACCCCCTTTCTCCTTCCCACTCCCTGTCACGCTTCTCTATCTAACATCCCATTGCTATCTCTTCCTTCCTCTGAGCCCCCAGCCTCTTGTTTGTCATTGTAGCTCCTGTTTCGTCACTGGAATTTCATCGAAAAGCCACATTCGTCTCATGTTTGTCGACCTGTGAATTCACTCGCTTTTTTTTTTAAAAAGCTTTAGAATTAACATAATCACGATTCCATTGTATAGTGATATATAATGGAATCGCGATTCCGTTATGTATTGTGTGAATTTTAAATTAAATTTTATTTAATTATTTATATGATTTAATTATTTGTTTTTTAAATAGTTTTTTTTATTTTAATGAATTAAATAATTTAAGTTATTTGTTTTTAAATTAAATTTTTATTTAATTATTTATATGATTTTAATGATTTGGAATTTAGATAGTTTTTTTATTTTAATGAAATAAATAATTTAAGTTATTTGTTTTTAAATTAAATTTTTATTTTGATTATTTATATGAATTTAATAATTTAAATTATTTATTTTTGATAATATAACTAATTTAATAATTAAATTAAGTATTTTTAGAATATTTCTAATCAATACTATTGATTATATTTGATTATTAATTATTTACTAACTAATTTTCAAGTTCATTATGCCATGCACGAGGTTTGGCGCCCCTCGTCCTAGATGAGGCCCTCTACTAGATGATGTACTAGGCACATCTAAGTGTCCATTGCCGACTGCATCCACATAGTGGGCTAAACAGGCTGTAGTAGCTAGGGAGCAACGTAGACAACAACAGTAGCATGAGGAGGAGGTACATGATGATGTACTTGAGGCAAAGCTTGAGGTATAAGAGGCAAAGGAGCCTGAGGAAGATTTAGCTCATCTAATTGTTGGACCTTTATTTCCAGGAGGTCTTGTGGACCTATCACTGCTTAGGTCCTATAAGGACCATGTTGCAGGACACATTTGACTTGGCCAGCTCTGGCACGAGATGAGGCTGATTAGCCATGAGGGTAAGGTGTTGCCAATGCTGATAGACTCGTAGGTGGCAAAACTTGTGTGGAGTTTGGGTCTCGCCCCATTAATAGAGGCATAGTATGTTACTGCAAATAAGGGCATGGTATGTGCCTTTGTTGAGCGGTGGCATAAGGACACCAGCTTCTTTCACCTTGTAGTGGGGGAGATGATCATTATTCTAGAT
The DNA here is from genome assembly GCA_004329165.1 of Spatholobus suberectus. Lineage (NCBI taxonomy): Eukaryota > Viridiplantae > Streptophyta > Magnoliopsida > Fabales > Fabaceae > Spatholobus > Spatholobus suberectus. The sequence goes on along the minus strand of CM014730.1, from coordinate 65,798,129 downwards.
GATGTGTTATGTCTCCTGCACTTGCTTATTACAGGTAAGGTGTGCAAGCACGCCTATTACAGCTGTGATGAGGCCATCGGGTTATTAATGAGTGAGCTAGGTGCTACGTATGTTGATGCACACACTGTAATGGTGAAAGAGTTTGTGTGGAGTTATCCTAGTTGAGGGACACATACTGTGCATGCGTCATAGTTGGGGAAACGACGTTCGCTACGAGAGTATATCTCCTACATCTTATCGACTACACAATATTCGCCGACAAGAGCTCTATATATGTCCAAGTCTGCTATCTGAACCTCTTCCATGAGCAGCAGGCATGCGCAGGATATTCTTGGGGTTCAGCTACGCTGGCATACCTATATGACCAACTTAGCATTTCTAGTCTTCGTTCGATGGCACAGTTTGAAGGATACATGAGCCTCCTAATGGTATGATTTTGTATTTTAAGCTTTATATTTGTTTAGGTTTTATTTTGCTTATGTAATTTAATTTATTAATTACTGGTTACAAGCGTGGATCTATGAGCACTTCTCTACTATCATGGAGAGAACGTCGACCACCCCTTACTTAGAGTAGCATCCTCACCTCTATCGGTGGAAGGTGAAAAGGGGCACGAGTCTTGCACTGGGGACCAGGCAGGCGCTAGACTAGTTGCAAATGGATGACGTTGTGTGGGTGCCATATGACGCACATTGGAGTCTATCTTGTTCTACTTAGGCTTCATCCGCTGCAGTACCCGGATGCGCGCACATCTGCTAAAGAAGGTCTTGAGGCAGTTTAGCTATATATGGGGGATCCGTCACCCTCCGCCTACTGACTTCCCGTTGTTGACCAGTCAGTTTGATGACTGGGAGGGCTGGGAGGTGCACGTGGTTGAGAGAGGAGCAGTTGTGCCGCATAAGGTTCCATGGAGCTACTCGGATGGCTACCTTGAGTGGTTCCACTAGGTATCTCATCCGTATTTGATTCCTTTTGGATTGGGAGACCCTCCGCAAGTTCCTATGCCGCAACAACATGTGCAACCTATGATAAAGTCTTCGTTCAACGACTTTCATTTATGCTAGGTAAGCATCTATATCTTTATATTATGTTTTTTTAATGACAATGACACAATTTTTAGTAAAAGTTTGCATATCTTGTTTTGTAGGCACAATGGGATATGGTTGCTGGTCTTATGGAGCATATGCTACATCTCCGAGTGGTGCCTAAGGGCATAGACAGTGATAGGATGATTCGAGAGGCATTGGCCATTGTTCAGTTAGGCATGACCTTTGGGTGCACCTATCAGAAGAGGTGGCAAAGGAAGACGACCACCACATCTAATGCTTGACTTTTTTTTTGTTTTTTACTATTATATCCTTAATTTTTTAGTATTTTATATATTATGTACAAACCTTATTATATATATTTTTAGATTTTATAGATGTTTTGAATTTTATATATGTTACACTTATTACGTTGTAGGTATCACTATTACATTGTTACAACTATAACACACAATACAAATAAAAACAAATAAATGACACGTAAACAATAATATTTCATAAATTAAAAAGCACTTCTTTTTAAATTCAATATAAACACAAATAACAATGAAGAATGTGCATCGTCATGGTTCACTCAAACTAACAGATGCTTGGTCGTTAGAACTGGTTGATGCCTCAAGTTCACGCAAGCATGCAATGATCTCGTTAGCAGTTCGTGGTCGACGCAGACGAGCAAGGATCTCTTAAGGAGATCTGCGTAATGTAGCGTACAACTCAATCGACACAAGCCTTCGAAATTGGCTAAAGATGAACAACATTCTTGGCACATCATTACCATCTTTAATGTCCATGGACCCGTAATGAACATAGCCATCCCCTACAGGTACAGGTTGACAGTATTGAATATTAAGTATTGTTTTGCCACTTCCGATCGCATCTTGAATTTTTTTCTTCAGAACAACAACTGTCATGTCCTTAGTAACCCTGAGAAAAGTAGGACCATGAAGACATTGAAATAAGATCCCTTCAGATATTATTGTCATCTGACTATCGTAATACACCACAGCAAGGAATTCGTCTAACTTCAAAGGAAAAGAAACAATATGGAACAAAGATGGCTATCAAGAAAGGCAATCATAAATGCTTCAGAGCACACATATCTTTTATACTAGTGCAGATATTGTTCACACATTAAATAATCGTTAAAGGCTTTGTCTTGTGCATCAAAAAAAGAAACAGTCAAGATTGCACCGACTAAATCAAAGGTCCAAATCGCACTGATTCAAGTACGTGTCCTGTTCACGCGTTAGGGAATCATTCAAAGCGATGTCTTATGCTTCAGAAAAAAAAAGGGTCTAGATTGCACTAACTAAATCAAAGGTTTGGATCACATTGATTTAAAAGCATGCCTTGTTCACACATCAGAAAATCATTAAAAGAGATATTCTATGTGTCAGAAAAAGAAACACTCGAGATTACACACAATAAATCAATAGTCCAGATCGCACCGATTCAAATGCATCAATAAACCATTACAAGTTATACCTCGAAAAAAAAATAAGTGAATTTAATAAATATAAACAATTAATTTTCAAATACATAACGAAAACACATTTTCGTTATATATTTTCCGTTGTGTATTTTCAATACATATATAACAGTAACACGTTTCCATTATGTATTTTGGACACACCCCCTCTACAATAATGGAAATACGTTTTCATTGTACAAAATTATAACGGAAATACATTTCCGTCAAGGATTATTTTTAAAATAAAAAAATCAAACAAGATATGAGGTGAAAATAGTAAAAAATGGGTTGAGAATAGCAGTGCCCGCTGTCGCATATAAACTTAATTGGGTTTTATGATATTCCAAAAAAATATATGGCCCTCAACTTTCTAGCGTAGATACAAGTTGCAATACCAAATCTGAGCGAGAAGCAAATTTACCGTATGATGCCACGTGTGCTAGCTTATGACATTGTTTTATATAATAACTAGTTTTAGTAAAGAGTTTATTGATTAGTAATATAAATAGTGTGTTAATAATATATTTTTGTGTCAAATATTAGTAAGAGATTAAATTGAAATTACTGTTAAAAGTAATTTAATGTCAAATTGGAGATCTCGATAATGTATCAAAAAAGAATTGGAGACCTCAACATTGTGTATGTAATATATAATGTCTAATTTTGCTATATTTAGAAATAAAATAAATAATTTTGAAGTATAATTTATAAAAAAATATAAATTTAATAATAATGCATATGCTAATGTACTTTGTGCAAAATGTTTATCCTTTTATGTTATGTTTTATTCATATTTTTTATACTAATCAGTTTACATACAGATTTTAACATATAAAAATAATAAAAGAACAATGATTTATTTACAATTTTTTAAGAATTTAAATTTTAAATATCATGTGAAAAAATTGAAACAATTTTTTAATTAAATGTAAACTAATTACTTTCGAGAAAATTAAAATTTGATTAGAAAAAAAAAGAAAAGATTCATTAAATTAATTAAGTGAGAAAATAGTAAGCAAGAGTAAAATGAATTTATTTTAAAATTAGACTTTAATTTCTATGTACTATGAGTATAAAAGTTTTTACAATTACAACCAATTAGAAATCTTGATAAGTATGACTTTTAAAGTAATTATTGTAAATGTCAAGGAAATTATCATATATGATAGTTTATAATTGGATGACAATGTAAAATTTCTTTACACTATTAGTGCATACACTATTCAAGTAAATTGTTTATCCCTGTTAATTAAGTATAAATTTTTCTACTTGCTTTCGTAAAAAAAAATGTTCATCTCCATGTGTTATATTTTATATATAATTTCTATTTTAATAAATTTACATATACATATCAATATATAAAAGTAAATTTGTCTAAGTAAAAACAAACCTTGAATAAATTATTTAAGTGAGAAGATAATAAATAAAAAATAAATAATGATTTGCTTAAAAATTGATTTAGACATTAATTTTGCATTGAGAAGATAATAAACAATTACATGGATTTAATTTTATTTTTTTTATATAATTAAATATATATTAATTAGATAAAATAAGAAATTAATAATGCACAGGATATAAAAAGTTTATTGATGAATATTATAGGCATTATATTCCTAATAAAATTTTATTAACATTAATAAGAAAATAATTGAAATTACCATTAAAAGCAATTTGATGTCAAATTGGAGATCTCAATATTGTGTATGCTATAGATTATGTTTAATTTTACGATATTTTAAAATTAAATAAATAAATTTGAAATATAAATTATAATAAAACATAAATTTTATAATAATTCATACACTAACATACTTTCTTGCAAAATATTTACTCTTCTTGTTTTATGTTTTATGCATATTTTTTTATACTAATCAATCTATATACAAATTTAACGTGTAAAAATTAAAAAGAATAATGATTTATCTACAATTTTTTAAGACTTTAAATTTTAAATATCACATGAAAAAATTGAAACAAATTTTTGAATTGAATTTTAGTTCTATCATTTAATTAAATATAAACTAATTACTTAAGAAAAAAATTCAAATTTGATTCGATAAAAAATATTCATTAAATTAGTTAAGTAAGAAGATAATAAGCAAGAGAAAAATAATTTATATTAAAATATTATAAAAATAATTAAAAAGTTCTAAAATTATAATAGAGGATAATTTCTTCCAAGCAATTCAAATTTTAAGGTGATTTAAGGAAAATTATTCATCCTATGAGTTAAGTTTAAAATTCTCTTCATACTTTCATGAAAAATATTCATCCCCATTTCTTATACTTTATTCATACTTTCTATGTTAAATAAAATAAAACATTCAATAAATTAATTAAGTCAAAAAATAAAGCAAGAAAAAATATATTTATATTAAAATTATTATAACAATTAATTAAAAAATATAATTTAACTATAATAATTTAGATGTTAATATGATTTTAAAAAAATTGTTCATCCCCATGAATTCAGTGCAAATTTCCCTACTTTTTTTCATAAAAAAAAAATGTTCATCCTCATGTGTTATATTTTATATATCATTTCTAATTTAATAAATTTACATATACATATCAATGTATAAAATAAAATTAAAATTTGTCTAGGTATAATAAAATCTACAATAATTTACTAAATTGATAACACAATAAATAAGAAATGAATAATGATTTGGCTAAATATTGATTTTAGACGTTAATTTTTTATCGAGAAGATAGTAATGATTATATGGATTTAATTTGATTTTTTTTATGTAATTAAATATATACTAATTAGGTAAAAAGAAATTTTAATTTTGATTCGATAAAAATCTTTAGTAAAGAGGTTGGGTGAGAAAAAAAATAAGAAAGAAAATATATTCATATCAAAACCGTAAAAACAATGAATTATAGAAAGATATTAATCTTATAATAAAACATAAATTTTATAATACTTCGTATGTTAATGTACTTTTGTACAAAATATTCATCCTCTTGTGTTATGGTATATGCATATTTTTTTTATCCTAATCAATTTACATGTAGACTTTTTTTTTCTTTCATCACCATAGTTTTCTTTTTCTTTCTAATATCAGTTCCCAATTACTTGTGCCAAGCAGACATGGGATGTAAATAATTTATTGATAATTATTATATAAATTGTATTAGTGATTATATATATATATATATATATATATATATATATATGGGGCATGATCCGTTGACACCAGGTGTAAGAGTTAGTCAAGTTACACCTTTAATAACTTTTTGTATAATGCAAATTTAACCAATCCAACCATTGATTTTGATGATATTATCTTTATGATTATGTATGTCAAATTTCATATCATTTGGACATTTCTAAATATGTTATCTAATATTAAACATTTACATATATTTTAATATCATATTGTACGTTAAAATAAAGTGATTTAATGAACTATTAAATAATTTTAGAATTGTATGAAATTTTGTATACTTAATGTAATTAATAAGAACATCAAATTCAACGGTTGAATTGGTTAAATTTGCATCATACAAAAAGTTATTGAAGGTATAGTTTGACTAACTCTTACATCTGATGTCAACGGATCATGCCTCTATATATATATATATAATTGAAATTCTCGTTAAAAGCATTTTGATGACAAATTAGAGACCACCTCTTCATTGTGTATGCACCGGATAATGTAAGATTTTTCACAAAGAAGTAGCATGACAAAAGTAAGAAGCAATTAAGGAGAAATGCTTATAAAAAGAAATTGCAATAAATTAGTTAAGTAAAAATATAGTAAGAAAGAGAAAAATAAGTTTATATTAATATTATTATAACAATAATTACAAAGTACTAAAATTATAATATGACATAATTTCTTCCAAGTAATTCAATTATTAAGGTGATTTAAGGTAAATTGTTCATTCTATGAGTTAAGTCTAAATTTCTCTTCATACTTTTATGAAAAATATTCATTTTCATTTGTCATATTTTTATTCATGCTTCTGTGTTAGATAAAATAAATCATTCAATAAATTAATTAAGTAAAAAAAAAAAGTAGGAAAAATATATATTTATATTAAAATTATTATAACAATGAATTAAAAAATATAATTTCACCTCAAAAATTAAGATTTTAATGTGATTTCAAGTGAATTGTTCATCTCCATGAATTAAGTGTAAATTTCTCTACTTACTTTCATAAAAAACTGTTCATCCCCATGTATTATATTTTATATATAATTTTGATTTTAATAAATTTACATAAACATATCAATGTATAAAAGAAAATTAAAATTTGACCAGGTAAAAGAAAATCTTGAATAATTTATTTAAGTGAAAAGATAATAAATAAGAAATGAATAATGATTTGCCTAAAAATGATTTTAGACATTAATTTTGCATGGAGAAAGATAATAATAATTACATGGACTTAATTTAATTTTTGTTATTATAAATATATATTAATTAGGTAAAATAAATTTTAATTTTGATTGGACAAAAATCTTTAGTAAAAAGTTTAATAAGAAAGAAAATAAGAAAAAAAAATATTCATACCAAAACTGTGAAAACAATGAATTATAGAAAGATATTGTACTTATAATAAAATATAAATTTTATAATAATTCATATGCAAATGTACTTTCATAAAAATGTTCATTCTCTTGTATTATGTTACATGCACATTTTTTTTATACTAATCAATATATTTAGATTTTCTTTTTTCTTTCTAGTGTCAGTACTGTCCAACGCATGGGATGTAAAGAATAATGATTTACCTAAAAATCTTCAATAATTTAGTTAAGTGAGAAGATAATAAATAAAAAATGAATAATGATTTACCTATAAATTATTTTTAAACATTAATTTTGCATGCAGAAGATAATAACAAATTTATGATTTAATTTATATATAAAATAAATAGGTATAAGAAATTTTAAATTGAAGCTAAGGCTGTTTTTAATTTTTGATTTACAAATTAACCGATATTAATTTGAGTTGTTAATATTCTCTCACTATTTTTTTCATTAATATCTTTGTACGTGCCTATCTAAGTTGCATGGAGTAAGGTTATATCCATTATATATTTGTTTTCTAAAGGAACTTTTTAGAAGCAGAGATGGTATGCGCAAAAATAGAAACAATTGGAAGTATGAATCTTTCTCAGTGTTTTTAAATATAATTTTTAGACAACCCATACTTTATTTAAGACTTTAACTAAACAACATTGAATTCTTTACGATGATTGTAACAGCAGAAGAACATGATAATCTCAGCTGATCACGAGTGTTGGTCTGTGTTCTTTTGATCTGATCATTTCTTTGATAAAATACATGATAGAGTAAGAAAACTTGATCACTTTTTATTTTATCATGTTGTACTCTACTAAGCTTACTTTTTCGTGTGCCTTAAAGCTTAATGCATCCTATATTATTCTCCATTATTTCTCAAAACTTTGCTCCAGTATATTAATATATGATTTTGTTTTTCTGACTCAAAAAGTATAAGAAATTAACTTGGCATTTCGAATTAAGTAACGTGTAGATTAAATGGGTGCCAGGATGCATATTGCATAGCAGATGTGTTGTTATTGCCATCAAGTTAAAGTAATTAAATCAACACAGTTTAAATAGTTATCCAAGACAAAAAAGAAATTGACTTAAAGGGATTCATTCAACAGTCATTTTTTACTCCCAGAAAAGCTGAACAAACATAGCTTAAGTGCTGCTATTTTTATAGATCTATTTTTTATGACAATATAATATATAAAATTGTTTATAAATTGATAATTTGTAAATGTAGATTTGTTAATAAATTATACTTTCAAGGACTGATGTAAAGATATACACTTTTAAGAATTAAAGCAACATAAATTACTATGTTCAAAATCAAAACAAAACTCACATGTAATATCTTTGACTCCTTCTAAAATGTTTACCACACACGACGTCGGATATAGAGAATGTTCTTTTATGCAACACTTATTTAAATAACTAATATCCTACTTCTTTGGGTCCGTAGAGTGTAGGCACTTATTCAATACTTATTTAAGAACACTTATTCACTCACAGCTTTGACAATTTTTCCTTCATTGCCCTCTAATATCTGTAGAAGTTTACGTTCAGGGTTGTACTTGACAACTATTGCATGGAATCTGCCTCCAATTTGAATCATGTATTGAATCCTTATTGGAATAGGTATCTTGAGTATGACTTTTCTCATTTTTGGGTAGAGAGCATTTAGGTAATTGTTCATATACCTTCTACAATGGATAGCCACCCAAAAGTCACCATTTCCATTAACTCACACATTGTCCAAAAACCAGGGAGGATTGCTAAAATCTCCGAAATCCCAGCTTTATCTCCTTTTAGCTAGTACTTACGTAACCTATAGAATAAAATATAATGTCACGAGAGAAGTTTTTTGAATAACATTTAGCATGAGCTTCAGGAAAGGACTTATAGCCGAAGTAGAAAAATCAACTGGAATTGTTTAATTGATATCTACCAACAATAACTATAAACCAAAATAAAACGAATTAGTATCCTTACACAGTTGAAAGATCTATTGGTGTTTTGCACCACAAATGGCTCGCATATGGGAAAGACTCTCCACAACTAAAATGTAGAAAAAAAAAATAGAAAGGGGTTATTCAAATATTAGACTCACCTTCCAATCATCCCTTCAGAAAAGATAAAGAAGGAATCATCTTTGCTTAAGGAAATGTTGTTTGGAAATTGAACGTTCCTCAAGAGAACAGTGGTTTCCTTAGTGGTAGGGTCCTATATTTCAAAACCTTGCCACTACCCTCACCAGAGAATACCATCTAAATGAAATTCCTGTATACAGAATTATGTTAGAATTGACAAAGCAACCCAGGAATCCAAAATAAAGAATATAACATCAATGTTTCAGAATTCTAAGCTAAAGATCTTTAAGACAATTTTTTTCATATATCAAAGACCTTAGTGTCTGCATATCAAGGTTTTGAATCTAGTGAAGAGATTGATTCACAACTGAATAGTTGAATTATTGTTCAATATACATTGTATTAGACATATATGTAATGTAAATCCTCCATAATGAGGAGGACCACATAGTTGGCCTCTCCCATATTTCTCTATATAAAATTAGTGAAGTAACGGAGCCTTTTTAGCAAAAGAAATAAAATTGTTCTAATTTCTGGTCCCTTCTTCAGGAGTACTCACACAAAGTCTTCACTGTGGAATCCTATGATATCCATCCAAAACAACTGCTAGGCTAACTCCCAAAACAACACCAGAACCTTAGCAAATAAGTTGTTTAGCAAAACAAACAAAAAACATATGAACAAAACAAAAGTTGTGAATAAGGTTTTGGTGGGGATTTTTTTTATCTATATGTGCTCAAGCAGAAAAGTATGCTTAATCTGTCATGATCGGTGTTCCCAACCGTTTTATAAAAGATCAAACAAATATCTATCATTATCGCTAACAGGTGAAAAGAGTTTCATTACCCACATTTATAGCAAAAACAAAAATTTTGGAAAGAGTATATAGAACCCTTGCTTAAATCCTTCTTGAACTAATAGATCAGAGTCCTCTTAATAGAAGCATGAATTCTATCACCCTGCAACCAAAGGAAAATGATCAAAACAAAATCAACAACACAAAATTTTTATAAAATAATACAACAGAAGTCGTGTCCACAACCTTTACGTCCATCAACACCAACTCTATAGAGAATATATCCTTTGATTAGTGAAATCAGGCACCAACTATAACCAAATGATCTCGCCGTGAGGTTCCAACTGTCTACGTCATTTCACTAAGTCAACAAAATTCCTAGGCATTTCACACACTCAAAAAATTTCACTCGGTCAAGAAATAAGCACCTTGAGTTAAATTTTTTGAATACTGAAGTAGAAATTACAATTTATCCAGAGCATTCAAAATGAAGACAACAAATATTAACATAGTGAAACTATTCGCACCATGTCAATTTTTTAAAAAAATATATAAAAAATACAATGGAGGAAGGTAAGATAGAGAGTAAATACATATTGAGACAACTTTCCAGAGACGTGCATGTTGTTTATGTGAGAATAACAATTTCAAAAATTAGCAATTTTAGATTTGTACTTAAACACCTTAGCAAGCTTTCGTAGACACAACACATATATATAGAGGAAAGTAATGGAAGAAGCAAAAACTAAAATTCATTCGCAAAAAAAAAAATTGCATTCAAATTTCAAACTTCCATTCAAATTCAAATAGTCACTAACGTAATTAGAGATAGAGGTCTCTGACCTAAACAATCTTTCACCTTTTCGCCAAATCCTTTTCCCCATGCATTGTAATCCTTTCCTTTTGCCATTTTCGCTCTCGCTATTCCTTTTTTGTCAGTGTGTGAAAGTTTTGCATTTTGGATGCTTTTTTCCTCCTAAATCCCGAATTGCTTTGCAGGTTGCTCTTTCTCGTAAGTTCTTTTTGACGGCTTATAAAGCAGAAAGGCTTTAGTCATTTATAAAAACTTTGTCATTTGCAATGGGTTTGGGTTGCTTTATACAGTGTGTGGGCCTAAATGAACAACATACATTTAATGTACTGTTAATTTAATATTATAATAAAATGTTAAAAAAGATTTAATGTATTAATTGCTTTAATTTGTCTAATTTAATTCCTGTAATGGTAAATTTTCAGTAAAATGAAAAATGTTTTATTGTTGAGAGTTTAACACCTGTAAAAACCTGCTTTTTGTGTGAACCCTCTTTGTATATTGTATAGATAATAAATAGATAGTTTATGACATTGTTTTATACATAGTAAATAGATTTAAGGTATAAGATTAATTTGTTACCTCTCATAAACTGTTCTTTTAGGTCTGAATTGGCCTTTTCTAAAGAACAATTGCTATTTGAACTCCATTTTTTAGTTTTTTGTAATTTTTTTTCCTAAAAAGACCCTTTTTTTTCAAAAACTAAATTCTACAATTTATTTTAGAAATGGGTTTTTTTGAAAATTAATTTTTGGAATATATTAAATATATTTTAGAAATTAATCTCCAAAAGCGTTAAAATTTTGTCACACTTTGAAACTTGATTTCTGGAACACTTCCAAAAATTATTGGAAGCCAATTTTGAATGGAAAAGTAATGTCACTAACATGCTTGCATGTTCAAATTGATAGCATCCTACCCTCTCAGCAACTACCAGAAGAAACTAAACAAGTTCCATGTCTTTATTTTCTTCCTCAAATAAAATCCCAAGACCAAATCCATTTGGATGCAAATATTATCAAGACCAAATCCATATGGATGTAAACATCATCATGCCATTGTGTAGAGTGTTAGATATACCTTGATCCAACCAATCTTATAAGTAGTAGGAAGAGTATTTATCAAGTAATCAAAATTGAGATCATATTGTTGCTGCTTGGTTTGGTCTTCAATAGTATGAAGCATATTTATCCCCTTTAGTAACTCCATTGTTGTTGAGAAATCATGGTCCCCATGGAGCACAACATCCTTTCCTTGTATAGAGCCATAACCATCCTGGAATTTGTTGAAATTGAAAGGTGTGAAAGAAAAAGGATCACTCCCTATATCACGTTGCATAGATATTTAGAAGGATATAAGCAATTTACCCTTGAGACAATGAGCTTATCTAGATACATATCAACATTGATGTTTGCATTATCCACTTTTTTTATCCCTTTATGGGTATTATTGCTGTTGGGTTCGCGATTATGCCATTGGATGTGTGACGATAATGATGTAGAAGCTCAAATGACGAGTTTTCATGGTGAATTTTTTGGGGGTTGGCTTGTTCCCTTTTGTTAGTGTCAAAATTAGCTTGCTCCTAAAATTGATTTCTAGAAATTATTTTTTAGAAAAGGGTATTTTTCAAAAAAATAATTACAAAAAACACAAAAGAAGAGTGTAAAAGTAAAAAAATGGGAGTGCAAATAGCAAGTGGCTTTCCAAAGTTTAGTTTGACATGTTAGCCTATAAAAGTTTATTTCATATTAAAGCTTTTAGATAAGCATGACTTGTCCCTAAATCAACTAATAGGCCATTGGGAAAAGAACTCTATGTTGATGCATCTTATTAAAACCTAGATGAATAATATAAGAGGAATGGTGGACTTCCTTTAGAATTTTCTTTCTTAAATTCTCAATATCAAAAACACATAAACGAGTGTCAAAACATAAAACACCCTTAACATCAACTCAAAATTAGAATTTTTACCTGCTCTAGGATCTTTCATAATCCTCTTCAAGTTAAGATCTTTACCTTTAGTTGCTTTAATACTGTCCACAAAGGTAAAACAAACTTAAACATGTGTTAGAAGTGACCTTGTACCTATGGCCTCAAACTTTATTCCACTAGTTACGAGATCTTGAAACTACTTCACTATTAACCTCCTAGTTTCAACTATGTGTACAAGGCTATCTATAGACCTTTTACTCAATGCATTAACTACATTTGCCTTTCCCAAATGATACAAGATTATACAATCATAATCCTTCAAGAGCTCCATCCACCTCCTCTACCTTAAATTAGAATATTTTTGTTGAAAGATATACTTAATTAAGCTCTTATAATTAGTGTAATTTCACATGTTTAATTTCATGAAGGAAACTTAATTGAATTCTCACTATTTTTTTGTAGGATTGGAACCTTGAGATACTTCCCCAAGTCTTCCATTTGTTGAAAGCCTAAATCCCCACTAATTTGATTCTTAACCTACCAAGAATCGTTACGAGAGAAAACAAGCGGGTTTTATCTTTACTCATCTTTTGTCCAAAAATTTTGCTGAACAATTCTTAAATGGCCCAAATAGGATCCACCTGATTCAAATTAGCTTTTGCAAAGAGTAAGAGATCATCTGCAAAGGCTAGATGAGATAACTTTAGACCACTCACCCCTAGAGAGTTGGATAGGGTGCCACAAATTATGCCTATTGCCACATTGATTAATTGGAATAATCTTTCTATACAAAGCATGAATAAATATGGAGATAAAGGGTCTCTTTGACGAATGTCTCTTGTCGGTTTGAACTCCTTTAAGGCTTTGCCATTCCACAACACTTTCATCTTGGAAGAAGAGATACAATACCAAATTAAATTAATGAAGTTTGGAGGCATACTTATATCCTTCAGGGTATCCCAAACAAAAGCCCAGCTTAACCTATCATAGGCCTTCTCTGTATCAATCTTGATAGCCCTCCAACTGATTTTCGCCTTCCTATGACACATGGGATGGAAAACCTATTGGGTAATTATGATATTATCATAAATCTGTTTGGTCAAGATGAAATTGCTCTAACACGAGTGCACCAGATCCTGAATCATTAACTTAAGTCTCTTAGCAAGAATCTTAGTAACCGTTTTGTATGCCTCATTACATAGGCCAATGGGCCTAAAATGCTCTATATTTTCAACTCTATCAAATTTAGGAATTAAGAAGATGAGAGTATCATTGGTCTCTTCTACCATACCAGGATTGAAAAAGATCTCTTTAACTTGATTTGCTAGAGAGGGTCCCACCACCATCCAACTAACTTTGATAGAAGACTTCCTGAAAATCATATGGGCCTTGGGATTTGAAGGCCCCCATGTTGAAAATTGTTCTTTTAATCTCTTTAAGAGTCACTTCCTTCACTAGCTCTTCTTTTTCTTTCCTCATATAAGGTGGGAAAAGCGCCCTAGAGATAATATGGCTCATAAATACCATCATCTTGAAAAAGGTCTTTACAGAACTTTGTAGCAAGATCCCTTAGTTCATTGGGATTTGAGGTCCAAGAGCCACCCTCTTTACACATTAGGATACGTTTCCTTTTTAGAATATAACCAAACACCTCCTTATTCTAACTTCACAATGAGTTTACTCATATTATTTCTATGAAAGATTAAATGCAGATTTCGAAAAACTTCTCAATGATTGAAATTCATTACTATTAAATAATTTAATTTTGAAAATCGATTACAATAATGAAGACTTTAATGACCCATTGAACAATAACATTTAGATTTTTTTGGTGAATACAATAATGTTTAGATTAAGAAAAAGTCAACGAACAACATTTTATTTTATTTTACTTTAAATAGTAAAATTATTTTATTATTTTTTTGCATATGATATTATTATTTAAATAATTAAAAATTATAAATATAACAAATGAATGCACATATTTAAACATTTTTAATTATAAAAATATTATTTTATTTTAACTTTAATGATTTTCAAAAATAAAAAATAATGAAAACAAAATATTTATTACATTTTTTGTATATAATATCTTTATTTTTAAAAGATAAAATTCATATATATAATAAATAAATGCATAATAACCAATAAATGAATGCATGAACTCATATACACAAATATTAAAATCATTAAAATTTGGCATCCTTCCCCCAATACTTTTTTTCAAGTCTTCCCCTAATACTTAATAATGAACAAAAAAAAAAAAAAACATTATAGTAATTAATATAATTTATTAAATAAATGAGAAATAAAATAATTAAGAAGGAAATGTCTTGTGTGCTCTTAGTTTGAGGAGATTTTTTACTTTTACATTTAATAATAAAATATTATTTTATTTTAAATTTATTGATTTTCAAAATTAAAAACAATAAAAACAAAATATTTTTAATTTATTTTTTTGAATATAATATTTAAAAAAATTAAATTCATAAATATAATAAATGAGTGAATGAATTAAAACCCTTATAATTATAAAAACATTATTATATTTTGACTTTAATATTTTTTAAAATTAAAATAACAGTGAAACAAAATATTTTTTATTTATTTTTTGCATTTGTTTTTTTTTTTTAAATTAAAGTCCATAAGTATAATCAATAAATTCATAATAATCAATAAATTTATGGACAAATTTAAATACTCAATAATGAAATCATTAAAATCTGCATCCTTCTCCTAATACCCTTTTTTTAGGTAACTATGTTATAGGTGTGAAATATCCACCGACTTTGTCAATAACTAATCTCTGCCAAAAATCTAGTTGGCCACCTTTAGTGGGTTTCCCATCCAATCATTTTTTTTACATCCACAATATTCAAACTCAAGACCTTGTTTCAGGGATTCGAGTCTAGTATCGCTCAGATTGACAACATGTTGGTCTTCTTCTAATACCTAATAATTAGAAAATAAAAAATAAAATATTTTATAAAACATGCATTAAAAAGTCATTATATATTAAATACTCTAATAATTAATACAATATATTAAATTAGTGAAAATAAGACAATTAAAAAATTGTCTAAAATACCCTTAGTTCGGACAACAAAAATTACGCTAAAGCTTCTTTTTCTTTATTATATAAAAGATTCCCAAACCTTCAAAAAACCGAAAAGTGAGCTTTAATAGATGTAATCCATATGTGATGATTCAATAAGAATAAGTGAAATTATTGAGAAACTTACTATTAATTGCTAGCCATATCAGTCTTATATTAACTCCAAAATATAAATACTTCCTCTTTAACACAAGAAGACACAAAGCCACCACCAAGGCAGACAATGATCCAATATACTATCCCTTTTTTTTTTAAGTCTCACTTAAGGTTTTTATATACAAATCAAGAAATGCAATAATTTTTTTTATTTTTTATAAAATAGTTTTAAAGTTTCTTATTATATTTTTTTATTTCTACTTTATAATGAATGTATAATATAAAATGTGTAAATTAATTAAAAATTAAATAAAAAGTAAGGGTATAATTGATAAAAAAATAATTAATATTATCTTAAACTTTGAAAATGACAAATAAATAAAAAAAATATCTTCTAAAAATTCGAAAATTAAAAAGAAATAGAAAAAGTATGTCAAACAAACGCACTGAAAATAAGGGGAAAAAGTAGAACAAAAAAAAGAGAGGAAAAAGCATTACCATGACATGACCAACAGTTTGAATACATCACTAACACATCGTGCGACCACGACCCACGCCACCTCTAATTCAAAATCATTCTTCAAACGGTCTTCCCTCAACTCATAACCCTCCCCACTAAAACCAGACCATTTCCATATTTCATTTTTGTTTTCTTTCGTTAATAAATTGCAATTTCTTCTACGTAAACTATTTTATTATTTTAAGGTAGTATTTATATACAATAAAAAACAACTAAATATTTTTTAACAAATACTAATAAGTGTCCTTGAAATATTTATTAAGAATACAAATAAAAATATTTATGTTTTCAGTATATTAAAATGATACATTTTTTAGAATATTTTTTTTTAATTTTAAATAATATTTAGGTAACTAAGATCTAAGGGGACCCATATTTTATTAGTACTATAATAGGAAGAAGTCAAGAAGCAATATTCCTTCTAGAAAAAACGAAAAGTTGACCACCGACCCAAGTGGCAATCGGAGAACGCGGTGTGCGGTTCATGAGTCATGACCACTTGTCTCCTATGCGGCTATTCGATGAAAGGAAAGTTTCACGCCATAATTAATTAAAGAAATTTCGTATACGATGAAAGGAAAGTTTCAGACCACAATTAATTAATTAATTAAAGGTTTTTTGTATTTGAAGAAAGGTAAGTTTCAGACCACAATTAATTAAGGATATTTGTATTGTGCGAATAAATTCAAAATGTTAAATGTTTTAAATTATTTGAAAAAGTAAGTTTTGAATACCTTTCATACTTATAAAATAATAAATATTTTCCAATAATCGATTCTACTTTTATTTGAGATTACTATATTATTAGTACGAAGTATTTATTAACTTTGTCGATGAATTTTTACCGAAGAACTTGGATGGTCATCTTTAATAGAGTTTCTCCTCCAATCACTTTTATTCATTCACAATACTTGAACTCGAGACTTTGTTTAAGAGATTCAAGTCCAGTCTTAAAACATGTTGATACTTTTATTTTTAGCATGTATTTATCAACACAATATATTATATTTTAGTCAAATTCTTTTTTTAGTTTTTTTAAGAGAAATAGTAATAATTAATATTTTTAGACAATTATTTTTTGAGGTGTACAAAAAATCTCCAGCTGAGAATTAGAAATTAATTTCTCTAAATATGAAAATTTATTTAAAGAATTAACTTTTCTCAATTCTTTCACACACAAAATCGTGAAAATCAAATTCATATGTTTATGAAATATGGTTATTTATCAACCATACCATTTCATATTGGTTTTAGACAATTATTTAATGAGTTTATTAATTATGCACTGTCAGTATAAAAAGTTATATTGTTAATCAATCAGAAATAATTGTTGATATAACTTTTAATGTAACTATTGTGAAAATTAACAAACTTATCATAAATGGTAATTTATAATTAGATGATGAAGCAAATTATTTTACACTTTTAATGTACAATCTATTTTCTCTTATTTAGTGCAGAATTAAATGCTACCGAGTAATTTTGATTTACACAATCAATTAAATTAAAACGGGGATAAAAAATTCTGATTATGATATCCGCATTCCATGTCTGCATTGCAGTGTCGTGTGGTCCCACTTCTCCTCTGACGATGTCGTTTTCAGCTTCCAAACTGAACTAATGAACAACGCCAACCTCCATCAGGTTCATGGCACGGCAACTGTGATCTCCACCCCTTTTGCTCTGTATGCGCATAATATTAATAATAAAATAATAATATAAATAACACTTAAAAAAACAAGACACTTTACACCGATGCACAACGCAACAAGCTTTTGTTCACTCCCCTTTCTCTGTTTCCTGCATTTATATGGTCATGTGATTGCAACAAGAAGAAGCCTTTCCACTTTTCTTCCCTGCCCAAGTCTCGTTCTCTCTTCCTTAGGGTTCACAAGCTTCCGAAACCGTCGAACAAACCCAGAAAAACGGAACACCATTGATTCTGTTCTTCTGGGTCAAAAAAAATGAAGAGGGGTAGCAAACTAGACCCGTTTGCGCTACCCAACAGGCTCACACTGCTTCAAATTTTCATGGCGGTGATGCTCGTGTATCTGCTCTTCATGAGCTTCGAAATCCCTCTCGCCTTCCGAGCCGGGTCCGGTTCCGAAAACGGCGCCGTTTTCCTCACCGACGCGTTTCCCGTGCCCGTGCCGCTCTTGCTCGAGGAACCGAACCGGAGGCTCGAAATTCGAGGACCCAGGGGGTTGAAGCTGGAGAAAGTCTCCACCTTGAGGTTCAACGGGAGCTTCTCGGAGGGTTCGGAGCTGCACAAGGTGGCGCGGCACGCGTGGGTCGCGGGGGAGAAGCTGTGGGGGGAGGTGGAGAGTGGGAAAGTGAAGGGTTTTGCCGCTAAGTTTAAGGTTGTCGAGAACGGGTCGGACGCGTGTCCGAATTCGGTTTCGGTGTCGGGGGCGGAGTTCCGGGAGCGGTTCAAGGGGGTGATGGTGCTGCCGTGCGGGCTGACACTGTGGTCGCACGTGACGGTGGTGGGGACGCCGCGGTGGGCGCACGCGGAGAGGGACCCTAAGATAGCGGTGGTGAGGGACGGGGACGAGGCGGTGATGGTGTCGCAGTTCATGATGGAGCTGCAGGGGCTGAAGGCCGTGGACAAGGAGGAGCCGCCGCGGATTCTGCATTTTAATCCGAGGCTGAGAGGGGATTGGAGCGGGACGCCCGTCATTGAGCAAAACACTTGCTATAGGATGCAGTGGGGCTCTGCTCTCCGGTGTGAGGGGTGGAAGTCCCGCGCCGATGAGGAAACTGGTGAGTGCTTGTTCGAATAAAATGTGTTGTTATCCT
The DNA here is from genome assembly GCA_004329165.1 of Spatholobus suberectus. Taxonomy (NCBI): domain Eukaryota; kingdom Viridiplantae; phylum Streptophyta; class Magnoliopsida; order Fabales; family Fabaceae; genus Spatholobus; species Spatholobus suberectus. The sequence goes on along the minus strand of CM014730.1, from coordinate 65,778,920 downwards.
CAATCATTGTGTGTTTGTTGACTGGATTTAGGATAGGAGAAGAGTTAGGTGTAGCGTTGTTCGTGTTTTTGGTGTTGGTCTTTGATCAGAATTAGAGTTTCACCTTGATAATACGGCGCCTAGTCCCTTAGAAAGAGGCGCCATTGGCAAGGTTTAATGCCAAATCTTTTAGTATAGGGGATTTGTTAAAAATGTTATGAAGATTCAGTTACTTTGGGGTTAGGAGGTTGATTTTGGAGTTTTCATTGTGAATGACAATGGGGGCACTCTTTAGTTCATTGGACTATCTGTGCTGTGAGTTGGAGAAAAGAAAAAGGCTTTAGTTTTGATCCTATCTTTTTTTTTTACATTATTAAACTAATTGCCAAATTATTAAAGTTTGACTATATTGACTTGGTCTTTAGTGGAGGCGAATGGTGTTGTGTAATCCATGTACCTGATGTCACCTACTGGGATGAGGCTATTGTTGCTGTTGTTGACTATTGTGACTGCTATATGGAAAGCCTGACTTGATGATAGTGTAAAATGTTTTACTTTGATTGGGGATCGAATTTAAATTCAAAGGAGAAAAAAGAGAATATTTTTGTTATGTAATTGTCGTTTTCATTCTCTTTTGTGAATGTGGACATTTTGCATGCTTGCTTCTTTTTAACTTTTGTATGTCTTATTTCAAGGGACATTGCTTGTCTTTGCTGAATTCCTTATTTTTGTGAAGTTGATGGACACGTGAAATGTGAAAAGTGGATTCGTGATGACAATAATCGTTCTGAAGAGTGGAAGGCGACGTGGTGGTTAAACAGATTGATAGGGCGGAAAAAGAAGGTGGCTGTAGACTGGCCATATCCTTTTGCAGAGGGTAAGCTATTTGTTCTCACCATAAGTGCTGGCTTGGAAGGTTACCATATTAGTGTGGACGGGAGGCACGTTACATCCTTTCCCTATCGCACGGTGGGTACGCTAATCATATCTTCTTCTTCTGTATGAATGCAGGAATATCTTATATGTTTGTGTTATATTCACATTTCATTTCACAGGGATTTGCTCTTGAGGATGCTACGGGACTATTCATAAATGGGGATGTTGATGTGCACTCTATATTTGCTGCTTCCTTACCTACATCACATCCTAGCTTTGCTCCACAGATGCATCTTGAATTGCTTCCTCGGTGGAAAGCTCCTCCTCTTCACAATGTGAATGTGGAGCTTTTCATTGGTATCCTTTCTGCTGGAAACCATTTTGCTGAACGGATGGCAGTGAGGAAGTCCTGGATGCAGCATAAGCTAATCAAATCGTCACATGTTGTGGCTCGATTTTTTGTAGCCTTGGTAAGGTTCACTGAATCATCTACTCCCAAATAATGATAAAATAAAAATCTACTATTACATAGTGTTTTTGATCTTACTGTTTTTCCATTTTTCATATGACAGCATGCAAGGAAGGATATGAATGTGGACATGAAGAAAGAAGCAGAGTATTTTGGTGATATTATTATAGTCCCGTACATGGATCATTATGACCTCGTTGTGTTGAAGACCATAGCTATCTGTGAATATGGGGTGAGTGATGGGAAAGGATTTAAATGTTGCTTTGTTGTGTATACATTTTAAATCTTTACCCTCTCTTTTAGCTTGCCCTATCATTGATTGTTATTGAATGTGCTTCTTGCAGATTCGTACAGTGGCTGCTAAGCATATCATGAAGTGTGATGATGACACATTTGTCAGAGTGGATTCTATCATAAATGAAGCAAGACAAGTTCAAAGTGATAGAAGTCTCTACATGGGAAATATGAATTACCACCATAGGCCTCTTCGCCATGGGAAATGGGCTGTAACTTATGAGGTATAATTTTCATATCGATTTCTCTGCTTTTGGGAGTGCTTATCTTTTCTTTTTTAATCTGTTTATACATAAATTTATCATATGTAGTTGGCTTTGGATGCACTTATGTTGTTTTTGCTTGTTTTTTTTATAGTGTAAGTGTAATTATCACGAGATGTTGTATCGGTGGTCCAATTAATTTTGTTGTTTTGTCTACTTGTCGATACTGTGCAGCAGGATTTTAACTTTCCATGACCTTTTTAGGTTTACTGCTTGCGTTTGAGTATTTTATAAAAAAATACCACTTTTATTTGAGTGTTATGAATGCTGGTGCTCATTTTTTTTTGGTTAAATTATGCTGTAGGTCCTTGAACGTTTAGGTAATTTTTAATTAGGTCTATATACTATTTTTTTTAATTGAGTCTTTAATTTATTTATTTATTTTTTAATTGGGTTCCTGGGGTTAACTTCCATTCAATTGCCATTTTTCCGAGGGACTAAATTAAAAAAAATTCAAAAGATTAAGGATTCAATTAAAAAAAAAAATAGCGCAGGGATTTAATTAAAAATTATCTAAAAGTTCAGGGACCTACTCAATAGTTTAACTTTTAATTTACTAACATTATGTTTGTTTAGTAAGGTCTTAGGTTTGAGCCTTGTGAATGAAAAAAAAGTGGTGGGAGAAAATACCTCGTTAAAAGTGGTTAGCCAAATTCTCTAGCAGAGATTAGCCATCAACAAAACCAATAAATACTTTACACCTATTTTTAATTCTGCGATTTTGGTCTATCAAATTTTAAAAATCTGCAATTTTGATCTAATTGTTAAATGTTTATTTGTTGATTGTTAATGCTTCAATGTTAATTATGGTGTGCATTAGACTGAATACATGGTAGATAATATTGAACAGATTGGTGTCAACGTCATGTCATAGTCAACGTTAAAACATTAACGGTCAGCGAATGGACATTTAATGGTTAGACTAAAATTGTAAATTTTTAAAATTTGGGAACTAAAATTACGAAATTAAAAATAGGGGTATCTAAAATTGAGGTTTTTTAAAAATTAGAGGGCTAAAATTGAGAAAGTAAAAATTGGAAGACCAAAATTGCAGATTGAGAATTATAGAGGGACTAATAATGCGATTTAGCCACATAATAATAATTCGACAACATTTGAATATTGAGAGATGCTTTCTGTCCCTTTCTATAATTTTTCCTTTTTTCTAAAATAAAACAAAGGCAAAATCAAGATAAAAAAATAAAAATAAGGTTAAATTATTAAGTAGGTTTCTGAATCTTTTTTTTAATTAAGTCTTTATCAGAGAATATTCTGTCCAAGTTAATGGAATATTCACAGCAATTTAATCTTAGGGACACAATTAAAAAAAAATTTAAAAATTAAAGACTCATTTAAAAAAAAATTACTATAGAGATCTAATTAAAAATTATCTAAAAGTTTGGAGACCTATGGAATAATTTAAACTTTTTTTTTTTTTTTGTATAAAATCAGTGTACTAGTAGCTTAGTTATCAATAGTGTGCTATAGTGGTGCAGAGTTGCCACGGGTCAATACAAAATTTAGTTAATGGTGCGTTTTTGAATAGCAGTGCAAGAATGAGGCTTTTCAAAATCCATTTTTGCCCTCAAAACAGCATCATTTTGGGGGATTTTTTTAGGGGAAAAGTTGAGATTTTACTCCCCCTTTTTAGAATTAAAAAAAAAATCCCTAATTGGATATAATTTTCCATGCTTCTATCCACTGTGCGTCACCCACACTGTTCAACTATCTCCCACCCATCTTGGGTAGTATTTCCGGCGACACCTACTTTCCATTCAATTCTCTACTCTGAATCGCCTCTATTCTGTGAACTCTGAAACCCTCGACCTCCTCTGATCTTTTCTCTGTCCAACACCTACCCTCACTTTTAATTGAATATTACATATGTCTTGTATTCGAAATGTGAATATGTGTTTTGAATTTTAATTGTTTCCTCGACTTTTATTGTTACTACTTCCGTTTCTTTTGAACTGTCGTTTAAGGTTTTTTATACAAATCAAGAAATGTAATAAATTTTCTTGTTTTTCATAAAATAGTTTTGAAGTTTCCTATTGTATTTTTTTTCATTTCTACTCCACAATAATACAGAGGGTAATTAAAATAGTAAGGATATACTTGATAAAGAAGTAATTAATGTTATTTTGAACTTTGAAAATGATAGATAAATAAAACAAAAATTTTCTAAATAACCAACAAGTAAAAAAGAACAAAGGGAGTATTTACTTGTGTGTTTGCTTAAAACCTATGACCTTTTATTGTTAATTATGAATTTGTCATGAATTTTGAGTATTCTTTTAATTCTTGAGTGAGAGTGTGCGTAGGGGTGTATCAAATAAGAACACTTCTTATTGTAAAAAATGAGAACTATAAATATAGATTATTAAATCTTATTTGAATGGTCAAGGTTAAAATAAAAATGCACATAATTTTTTAAGTGATTATATGACTATTAAATAACTTTTAATCTTGACCATTCATGTATGGTTTTATGGCCCACATTTAAAGTTTTCATATTCTTAAAATGAGAACTGATCTCACTTAATACACACCCCATATATATAGTGGCCATACCACTGTGCTATACCGCTATTGCGTTTTTGGGGTTGGCTACTATGTGCCATTATCTGAGATTAATAACCTTTGACTAGCTTTATATAGTAGTTCAACTGAAGTCATTTGACAATTGTTGTCAAACAAGTTTTCTGGTTGTTGAAACATTTGAATTTGTAGGTCCTTAACTATCATGGTGCAACGTATTTTTTAAGCTTGCATTGATATTCTGATTGGATGATTACCGAACGTTTACTTAAGCGAATAACTTTTACATTTAGGTGTATGACTGGCAGAGTTTCAACTTTTACATTCAATTGAATGACTTCAACTTTCCCACAATGATATTTATGACATTTTATTGTTATGGACTTATGGTATCTTTTGCGACTGTGGATTGTCATCTCTTGTTCACTGTGTGGAGACACTGCTAACTGTTTTTTCTTATGCCCTTAACTTTCAGGAATGGGTAGAGGAAGAGTATCCTATCTATGCCAATGGTCCAGGTTACATAATCTCAGCTGACATTGCTCAGTTCATTGTATCTGAATTTGAGAAGCGCAGATTAAAAGTATGCAAACCATCTTTTTTTGTCAATCTCTTCCTGATTCTATCTGCCAATCTCTACCTCTCTGCTTTGGTTCTGTGTGCGTGCACATGCATGCATGCATAAGGATGCTTTAATATCTCTTAGGCTATGTTTGGATTGGTAATAGAAAATAGAATGGAATGAATCAGAATATAATGGAATGGAATGAAATAGAATAAAAATGTCATTCTATTATTTGGATATTTTATAATAGAATGTAACTAAGATTTCATTCAATTGTTTGAAAAAAAGGACGGAATGGAATGAGTTATAACTTATTAATTTTTATATTACCCTTATTTTAAATATATTATTCTTAAGAGACTAATGATTTAGATAAAATTTGTAAAAATAAAAAAGTCATTTTATAATTTAAAAGTTTTGTTTCATCAAGTGTACCCTAAATTTGGCGGGAAGAAAATTAGAGTTCAGTGATAGAATAGAATAATATCCATCTTCTTCATTATGTTTTATTTTATTTTACAAACTAAACAATGAAACAACTTTTCTTCCACCTCATCTCTCTTCTTGCTATCCTTTACCACTAATCCAAACATAATCTTAGTTTGTACATATATTTATGTTCTGACAGACAATGGATGAGGTTGTTGGCTGTTTGTTGGCTGTTGATGCATAATTAACCAATTTTCAACGTGGTGCAGTTATTCAAAATGGAAGACGTGAGCATGGGAATGTGGGTGGAACAGTTCAACAGCTCAAGACCAGTAGAGTATGTGCACAACTTGAAGTTCTGCCAATTTGGGTGCATTGAAGAGTACTACACTGCACATTACCAATCACCACGACAAATGACATGCATGTGGGAAAAATTGCAACATCAAGGAAAACCACTCTGTTGTAACATGAGATGACAAATGAGGTAGGGATAAGTAATGTGTAGCACAAGGAAAAAGAAGAAATGTGATACACATACAATAATTCATATAATAATTTTATATAATAATATTTTTTGTGTCTATTTTTTTCATTATAAGATATAATAAATAATTGTATGAGAAAGATAGACACAAAAAAGTATTGTTGCATAAATTATTATATGAGTTATTGTACAAATAATATTTATTAAAAAAGAAAGATGCACAGCTAACTAGGCAAGTTTATGATTATAATACATCTCTGTATATATGCACTTTTTTTCTTTTTTCTTTTCAGAGAGAAAGGGGGGGCGGGGAGTTATTACTTTGAAATGGTAAAAGATGCTTGTATTTTTCCCTCATTTTGATCCATTCGGTGGGCCCCACCTAAAAGAATAGATGGCGTAGGTATATCATTTTATATACAGAATTTAGCAGGATACTACAGGAACAAGTAAAGGAACAGACCGATGATTTGTAAATTTGTAACGTAGTAGCAAAATGGCGCAGAAGCAGAATAAAATTACTTTTCTGCTGTGACTTCATTTTCCTATGTTCTTTCATACATTAAAGAGGTTGCTACTGGTGAAGAGGTATTTAGTGTCTTGTCTCGAATTACTCACATTACTTAATTCTTATATTTCCTCTGGCCTCAAATATAAGTAAAAAAAATAAAAATTAATTTATGCTAATTAAGAAAGCTAGTTAGTAATTATTTAATTTACTATTTTCAATTAAAAAATAAACTATTTCTAAATTACTCTTCATTAAAACTTAATATCAAGTATAAAAAAAAATTATTAAAATATAATTTCAATTAAATAAAAGGTATTTTAGAGATAAGTTTATTAAATAAGATAAAATTATTTAAAATTTATTTATATTTGAGACTAATACATAATTCTTGTTGCTTATATTCGAGATCAGAGAGCTATTTTGCTAGTTGATTTTGTATTTAGTTTCTTAATATCAATAAGCCTGTGGCAATATACCAAATTAAAATAGTCACCTATCAGAAAAGAACCAACGAATAGAAGTAAAATACCAAATCATAAAATAGATAATGTATTATTGCTTTGTGCCATACACAGTTTATCGTTTATTATCTCCAAACAATAACAACAATAATACCGGTTTCGGAATATGAAAATGAGGCCGAAGTAGGAGCGAGATCCTAGAATCGGGAGACATTTATATAAGAGTTTAATGGTCACTGTACTGATAGTGTAAAGTAGTTTTATACTGTTATTCAATCACAAGCTACTTATTTATTGTAAGTTTGTTGACTTTTATAATAAATACTTTAAAAGTCATATTAATGGTGATTTCTGATTGGATAACAGTGTAAAACTTTTTACACTGATAGTGCATGACCATTAAACTCTTTATATAAATGATGTGATCAACTTCCATTAATTTTATATATTCTAGTTTATTATACTAAATTTATATTAATTGTGTAATTAATATTAATATTATTTTTTAATTTTTAAACTTTATCTTAATTTAAATTATTCCTTATATTCTATATAAATACAATGATTATTATCGAATCATAGTGGACTCGCTAAAGTACTGAATTTAGAGAAAAAGCTGATAATTTATCATGATGACGTTAAATCCACATTTTAGAAGGATCAAATCATAACAAAAGAATTTATAATAGGGGGACTATTCATTTTTTTGTTTATAGTAGACGATATCAAATAAAATAAAAATTTATAATTATTTCATTTCTTTGTTCATTTGCCCTTTCTTTTCATAAAAAATAGGGTATAATATCTTTTCCTTATTCTCTTACGCTATGTTTGGATGTGAGTTGAAATAGGAAGGAAAAAATATAGAAAAGAAAAAAATAAAATTGACATAAATTAAGTTGGATTTTAAATAGAAATATGTGTCGTTTGGATTGATGGAATTTAAAAAGGAAAGAAATTAAATAATTTCATCTCACTTGTTTGGATCTCTTGAAAAGGAAAGGAAAGGAAATAAGTGTATTATTGAAAAGACACATTTGCGCTTAACCTCATAAAAATTAGATTGTACAAATAAATCATTATATTACTCATAAAAAAAAATCAAATCTATTGGACACAACATGGAAATGCACTGGTAGTTAGAGAACAAATTAAAAATCTAAAATAAAAGTACGTATTTACTATACAAAACACAGGAAGGGACAAATAAGTCAAATTGTAAATAAAAAAAATTAGAACACTAATAAAAACAATATAGGCACAAGAAACAATTGCGAAATCGCACAAAGATGTTGGTGGCGGCCTGCAATTGCAAAAGTGACACACCTACAAGCTATTGTTGCTTGTCATTGTGTTCACATATTTCTGTTGCCAAGGGGTAGAAAGGGAACAACAAATATACATAGCCTGTGGGATCCAATTTCACGCCTGTGGTAGAAGGAAGTTATTTCACATCAAGCCCACATGCTTTTTCCCATTTCTTTCTTCATTTTAGCCTTAAACAAATAATAGAAATGATATATTTCCACCTTACTTCCAACCTTTCCATTTCACTTCTTTCCATTTCCTTGCAAACAAACAAAGTGTTAGGAAATATTATGGCTTGAGACTATAATACAATGTACACCAAACCAAACTCACCAATTCCTATCTAATATTCTATAACTATATAATATTTTGGCTTAAAAAAGTAGACTTAGAAAAGACTAATGTCTTCTCATATGAAATAATTTATCTAAAAATGTGACAATATTAAAGGCACTACAAAAAAGTGTCATTGTTACACATCATATAGTGACACAATATGTGTTAATAGTGTTGTTACTAAAAGCTACTTTTACCCATATTTTTTTGTCATCTATCACTATAATTATGCTTTTAGCTTCATCTTTATTTTATGTCACTATTTCACTATTAATGCTTTAAGGACAACACATCTTTATTATTTTTGTCGCTAATTACTTTATTAATATATTTTTAATGATAATTATTTTATTAGTATTTTATTTAATTTTAAATCCCTAAAATATTATCTCAAAAACAATAGACAAAGTAAGAGTACCATATTACCTTTTCTCAACAAAAAAAAAGAGTATCGTATTACCAACCCCCCCCCCCCCCGCCCAAAAAAAAAGAAAAAGAGTGTTGTACATTAAGTAGGCAATTGAATAGGATAATGAGTTCTAACGTTCTTTTAGGTGGCTACCATCATTGCAACTCTCAACAATATTCTTCAAATGGTTGGACATGATTCTCTTAATTTTAAAATGATTTTTTCTTTCTCTTATGTATCTCTCCCAGTTTTATACTCTTCTTAATCCATTGTTGTTCTCTATTCATTCATTCTCTCTATCCATGGATCATTTCAAATTAGGAATTGGTGCTTCTTGAATTTATCTCTTCATTGTTGTTCATCTCCATCACTCTTATTAGTTGCTCATTTTAGATTTGGATTTGGTACTTCTTGAATCTATAATTTCATCTTTCATCTTCATCAATCTTTGATTATCACACATTTTAGATTTAGATCTATTATTTCTTGAATCTACTACTTCGATCATCACTATCCTCTTCCACCACTTGTCATCTCTCATATCAAATTTGGCTTAGTTACTCCTTTAATTAGTTGCTTCATCATTTGTTGTTTAGTGATGGTAGTTCATTCTTCATAGGTGATTGGATTGTTGTTCATTCTTCCTTAATTTTTAATAACTTATTTATTGTAATTTTTTTATTCTGGTATAGACCTACTTTTGTGAAAATCTGGTTGTGTGAATTGAGGAAGCCATGCTTGATTGAATAATGAACACCAATGGAATCTTATGCCTCTGCAAGGTTGTCTTAAACATCTTATATCCCAAATTTCGTTGCATAATGTTGAAGTTAATGGTGTGACCAAGATAGTTTTAGAGGTGATTGTAGGTAGTAAATTAACTTTAACAATTCAATATTGTGACACACCATTCTTGTTAGGCAAAGTGTCAAGATTACACCACCGTGGCTTGTTGGTTCTTATGTAAAGCATTTAAGAGCATAATATGGGTAATAAATTATAAACAATGAAGAAAAATAGTAAAACCTTGGAAGTCTTATCAAATAACATAGCAATAAAAAATGATAGGACAAAAGGCAAAAATATTATGCTTTATTTATATGCTATGGACCTATACCATATTTATGAAATCATGTGCAGTCATATATAAAGGAATACATTGTTATGTAGCTTTCAAAGCTTAATTTGACAAATAAATTAAATTACTCCATTTCCAATAAGTTAATTGTGAAATCTTTGGTTAGTTTTATTTCTTATGAGACGAGATAATAGTCTATCTAGAAATATGAGTACCTTGTTTTGTTAAACTATGTGTCACTATATGCATGTTAATGTTACCTTATGAATAGATGATTAAAGCTAATGTTAGTATTAAAATCGTATTTATTTTTGGTTAGATCATACTTTTCCCTTAAGAAGAATTAAAAAGAAGCATTTTTTTGTCAGAATTAAATTAAAAAATAGTAAAGAATTCAAGTGATAAGTACTTTTACTTTGAGTTTACCATCAAGTAGAATATTTTAATCTTTATATCACGGTGCACATATCGTGCTTTTGTATAATCATGCACACATTCAAGACCTTTTGTTAGTTTTAATTAATGTCTCGATAAAAAAGTTATTGTTTGAATTTCAATCCATGTGTCAATTTCAACTACCTCTCCCTTAACACATGTCAAATTCATTGCTAGTTATTATGGTTTTGTCATGCCATGATGATCTAACTATATACTATTAAAATTAAAACCTCATTTCATTAAAATTAGTATAGATCTTTAACAAATTTGCTAAGATTATGGCCATTCACAACGTATTCTGACTTTGATAATGTGCGTACTTTCTCTATTTAATTGAGTTTTGCTGCCTAATCTTTGTGTTGCATCTTAGTTAAATTCTCTTGGTTTAGTTATACCACTCTCGAATGAATAGCTCTCTAACAATAATATTTTTCTTACATATTTAAATTAAGCATATTGATTAGTGATTTATAATCTGTTATATGGGTGTGTTATTATTATTAAGTATTGACTTCGTGATAATTATTTAAAATTTTATTTAATTAAAAACATACATCATTCAATAAAACATTATTAATATTATTCATGCAAGATGAATTAAAGAAGAATATGGTAGAGGCAAAAGTCCAAAAGGTTCTCAAACCACTCATGATTATACAAATTGAAAGAATGACATATATTCAAAACTGAAAGGACCTAGAAAAAAAGAAAAAAAAAACACATGTACGTTGTCTTGACAAACTTCCACCTACTAAAAGTTCAAATACTTCATCTCAAAATTTTACTATAGGACTTAGAATTCAAAAAATTTGAGAAGGTGCTTGGAAATCTTGTTTCTTTTTTTCAAGCACTATTGTCAGGAGATCAAGAGATTAATGATATTATACAAGTTGTAGATCAAGAGGTATAAACTATTACAATTGAACTTCATCAATTGTGAAGAGAATTAATAACAATATGATATTTTACAAAGATATATAATTTTCTATTTAGATACTTGATGCTTTAAGTGATTGAAATGATTCTAGTAGTAACATACAATGAACAAGTGGTAGCAGTTAACTAATATTGATAAATGTAAGAAATTTGAATTGGAAAGCTTAGTCATATAATTCTTTTTCTTATAATCTCATGTCTTCTTCTATTGTCATTGATCTATGTATTACACGCCATAACATGCATTACTGGGTTGAGAAGGAAAGATATATTTATAGGCATATAAGCCACTACAAAAAATTAAGGTATAGACTCATTTTCTATTATCTCTAACATTGAGCCAGTATGGAAATTAGGTGCTTCTCTAATAATATTCATATGTGGCGAGGCTTCCATTATGTTTTCTTTTACCCTTTTGTGTTTCTTTGTTTATCTCTTTTTACTACAAGGCATAATCATTATTTATGTCTTTATCTTGGAATAACAAACAAAAGACTAATGATAGCGTGTGATGGAGTAAGAAGCAGTCAAACACATTTTTTAGAAGTAGAGTTTAGTCTATAGAATATGCTTTCTTATTTTAATCATATATGTCAAGGTAACCCTTTTGTAGCACTAAAATGCTCTATTAACGTAGGTAGTTAGGGATAGGAACAAGTATTAAAAGACACATCTTGAAACTAGTTAAATATTTGGGTTTTGGTTTCATTCTTTTGGTAAAAAGCAAGTATTTTTTTTAGAAGACTTTATGATGTGTTCTAGGTGGGTTTCTATAAATATTCTTCTCACAAACCTCTTGGGAAATTTGTTTCAAAAGAAAAAAAAAATCCTTTTAGTGCTATAAGGACAAAAAGTTCATAAAATGATGATTATATACATAAATAAATAACTTTTATCTCTCTTTAAAATTGATGTCATCATATAATCTTATAATTTTCTTTGTCATTTACATTTTGCTAATCTTTTCATTTATTATTAAAGGAATTCAAAGATTTTCATTTTCTTGTTATGGATGAACGATATTTTTTTTTCTTGCTATATGAGATATTAAATTGACATTCATGAAGACATAAAAAATCAATTTTTTTTGTTATAGATGAATGAGTATAGTATTTCTTTCTTGTTATATGAGATATTAAATTGATGTTTATAACCATTCAAGCATTTTCATTTTTGGTTATAGATGAAAGACAATATAGTATTTATTTTTGTTATATAGGTTATTAAATTGATGTTTGTAAAAACTCAAGGATTTTCATTTTTTGTTATGCATGGGGTATAATATAGTATTTTTTATATGGATAATTAATTGATATTTGTAATGTGTTTATTTAAGTTGCCATTTTACTAGTGAAACTTAATTTAATTATTTTTTATTGTTTTAAATGTTTATGTTTATTAATTACATAATATCACTAAAATATATCATGTAAAGTTTAAATATTTTATGCTAGTTTTTAATTGTGAACTAGTTGTTATCATATCACATTTTTTTATTGTTGGTCAACACCTTTTAGTGATAAGTATTATTACAATATGTTAGTATATGTTTTTAGTGACAAACCACAACTGTTAGCATATGTTAACAAAGTTATTCTCACAATTGCTACAAACTGTAGGCATAGGCTATAGTGATAGATAGTAGTACATGTTGTTGAATTCCATCCAAAATGTACATTAAATTTGTATGAGGATATATGTCAAATAGACGTATACCCACAAATATTATATTTATAGAGATACTTTTTGACTGTCATTGAAAGTAGCATTCCTTATAGTGAGGAGAAAATAGTGGTCTAAGCTATGATCATTATAATAAAAGATACATGAAGATGTAGTCTTAATGTTCTTTAGAATTTAAACTTTCATTAAAAAGTTTATACTAATACTAGTGTATAATTAATACACATACTTTTCTTTGAAGAAGTATTTGGGAATCCAAAAATGAATGTTTATCTATTTTATCAAAGTATTAAAAGTTAGTGATAAAGCATTCTTGGTAAATTGAGATGCAATTTTCTCATCATACAAGAGGACAACATCAAAGACAACATAACTACAAACATAGAGTACCTCTCTATCTTTACAACCAATGTTTAAAGTTCAATAACTAGTTCGTAGGGATAAACAATTCACATTTGGGGTCAAATAATTCATCAACAAAGAGAGACTCGCTTTTGTTCCATGATACACATATTAAATCCTTAAATTTTGTATTGTCAAAACTTTTAAATTATAAGAAGTTCTCATAAAAATTTTATGAGAATGTTGGTTTATGTTAGATACTCCAAAAGCAACAACAAATGCTACTATTGAATAACTTAAACCACAAGCTGCAAGGAATATAGAACTTCCACTGTCCATCCCAATGAAAGATGCTTTAAGAAGATCAAATTCTTCTAGCTTGAACAATTGTAAAGAAATTTGAACAATATCTTGGTAAAACTTTAGGCATTAAAGCTTATCACTACTCTCAATCTTCACTTGATTGAAATTTTGATCTATGCTCAATGAAACTTCTCTTGAAGCTTTTAGCACATCCACTAAAATTTCTAATACTATAGCTCTTAATGACAAAAACCACCATGGGAAACAAAATGCTTGAGAACTTGTTACAAATGCTTCTAAAATTTTCTAAGAAAAGTAAATTGCCACGAGATTGAGTAAACTTATTATAGTAATTACAATCATTGATATTCTTAGCAAGTCTTGGACATGTATCATCCATGTAATTAGAGTATGTTAAAAGAAATTTGATAGTCTCCATCAAATCCATTGAGTTAGTTCCTTATTTTGGTAGACTAAGAAGCTAGATTTTTTCTTCAAAATGAGTATAATGGAATAAAATCTTTAATTAGCTACAACAAGAATCAAATTTCACCTTGTCTATTAATGTCCTAAATATATTTGTAGCTAGTCATCATTCACCTTGACATGTATGTGCACCAACCTTATAAGTAATCAAACCATTTGTTCCTGTCAAGACTTGGTTTACAAGTGTTGTGCATTTAATAAGACAACTAGCTAGATGTGTTTCATCGTTATCATGGACCAAGCTATCACAAATAGGTTGACTATGCAATAATAGATAGTATAGTGTCTGTAAAACAATCAATTAAACTAAATTAATACAAAAGTTCAATCAAAATATTTACTTTACTTAACACTTTAGCATTGATAGCACTAGTTATATAAAGATTTTCAAGATATACCACAAGAAATTTGTATATTTTGTGAAGAAGGTTTAAAATAAAGGAATTTTGATTTTTTTCCTTTAAAATTTACAACTACATGAGTTTGTGGTACTACATGATCAATAGATGCAACGATCACAAGATATTCTATCACTACTATTATGTTATCATGTACCAAGGAGCCTAGATAAGGATGTCTTTCAACAATAGTTAGAAGAATCTTTAGCAAGCCCTAGAGATTCTGACTAATAGTCAAATCATTTTGACAACCTTCCAACAATGGTGATACAAAAGTTTGATATGACATTTGATCAGAGAGATTACATGTAATGAGAGAAGAACAACAAAAAACAACATTGTCAATATTTGTCTTGTCTACCATCCTACAACACAAATCTACCAGAATACAAATGGCCAAATAACTCTTCCTTAAGACTAGCTATGATGCATAGATACAATACGAGCATCGGATATGATACAAATTCGATACGACAATACACCAATTCTTGAAAAATATAGGATATGATACATGTGAGATACAAATTTAAAAATTCAAATTACACTACTACAAAAGTGGTAAGTGGTTTTTTTGACAATTAACGGTAGTTCAAATAGTCATTAATTGACTACAGCGGTAATTCAAGAAGTACCATTGTTTCCATTGTCGAGAAGTCTATTTGCTACAATTTTTTTGATTTGCTAGAACAACTGCTAGGAAGCTTTTGGTAGCAATTTTATGGGGCATTAACCGCTAAGAAAAACATGTAGAATTCATCTTTAACATTCTTATTCCCGGCAGTTTGTAACTGCCATAAAAGTTTCTTATGAATTTTTATATATTACTTTTGCGAAATAATTTCTCATAGATTTTTTTACATCATTTTCCAACGGTTTTGGTACCCGCCACAATAATAACAAATGAAATTATTTATGGCTTTTTTCGTAGTTTGGTAATCACGACAAAATTTTGACATGAATTTTTTTTGCCACTTTTTGACGATTTGTTAAGTGCCACAATTTTTTTGGATGATTTATTTTGTGTCATTTACTGACAGTTTTGAACCATCAAAAACTTTTAAGATGAATTTTTTAATGTCTTTTTTGGTCAATTTTATGCTTATGATTGCTCATTGCTTGCCTATAAGTGTTCTAAACTTGAATGTAATAATCTCCTACTTCACATGTAGACTTGCTTGCCCACAATTGTTCTAGATTTGAATGCAGAATGTAGAACAATCCTACTAGTGATTGCTTGTCTTATCTCGTTATTAATTAGGATACCCAAAGTGCCTTTACGATTTCCACATTATACTAATGTTAATGACCAGTATTAATTACTAACTAATTAACTAATCAGAACATATAACATGATATAAATCCTGAAAATATAGTAATTAATATATTTTTTTGAAATAGATAGAGACATTAACTTTTAAATTAGGATTGGTACCTTCACAATTCAACCAAAAGACCACTTAAAGTATAGATTCATTATTCATGGCAAGGATCGATGCAAAACAGACAACACATTGCTAAACTGTACTATGCAAATTAACTTTCGTTTATGCAAGAAGCAGAGTCAAAGTTAGATCCAAAACTATCTCAAATTCTACATCCTCTAAATTCCCCGTGCCCCAATTATCTTCAAGAAAAAATTAAAAATCAAAAAACACCAAAGATGAGTTGAAGTCTTTTAAGACATAATCCACTATTTTGTCAAGTGTCAAACACGCCATCCACACGTATTCTAATTACCATTTACCTAAAGTAGTTGCAAGTACTAAAGGCCTATATATACTTATATTACACCCACACGTCTCACACAACAACCCCCCAACCTTAACCAATTATTTATTTGCACATACAACCTTTTTCTTCTCTTTTATGGTGTGAATTTCTCAACCCAAAGAAGGTTTGGCACCAAACTCAAATCGAGGTTACAAGAAACATTGTTCCTTGATGATCCTTCACTCAAATCCATGCACTAAACATTATTCCTCCTTCGCACAAATAAGGCCCAAAGAGACCAAAAGAAACACAAATGTGCTTCCTATCATAGATTTTAATGGAAACGAGAAAATTACACAACGCCTCAAACTCAACGGGCACATAAAGGTTGGGTCCCCTTATTTCACAAAACCATGGGCTCTGTTACAAAAATAACGATTTAAAGAAATATTTGTTTTCACATTAGTATATATTATAGATTTACAGGTAAAGGATTAAACTTGCTTCATACAGAACTATAGCAACTCGAAGAAATAAAAAATTAGAGAGAAAAACCTAAGACAATAAATAGTGACAAAGAGACAGCAATGAACAACTTGTTGAGTGAAAGTCAAATGGCAATGATGAGATAAAGATTAGAGAGTGAATAAAAATCAAATAATAGGATAAAAATCGAACCACAAGCGGTATTTTGGAGTTTTAATCAAGCGAATCCTAGCTCGATAATCAGTCTTTCCCTTTGTAGATTTCTTAACAAAAAGGAAAAAGGTCGGCACAACAATGAATACAATAGAGAGGGGCAAAGTGAAATGACTATGGAGAGTGAAACCACTTGCGGCGCTAATGACCAGCTATGTGGCAATGACAATGAAGCTTGATGAATAGGGCATTATGGTTTTAGAATGAACGAAGAAGATTTCTAAAACGTGGGAGGGAAGGAATGAGAAATGTCAAATACAAAAGGGAATGAAAAAGATTACGCAAAAGATTTCCTTCTTTCCTTTTCTTATTTTTACTTTATTTTTTATTCTTTGATTTCTTTAAAAAACTTGTAAATCGCTTCCTGTGGCTACCTCTCTTTATTAAGTTTAATACTTTAATACTTTCTAGTGATTCAATGGATTGTTGTGAAAATTGCCGATGTTTGTCCATTTCTGGCGATTTTATATGAACCATCGCAAATTAACTGCCGCAAATTGCCACTTTTTTATAGTGTTAAGAATATACTTCTTAAAAATTAATAAATATAAAATAGAAATTACAAATCATTGACATCCAAAAGTCTAATTTTATAATTTTTATGTTGACATTGAATATATAATTTTATGCTTATGCAAATAAACAAAAAAAATAATTATGTTATAATAGTAATTAAATTTTAGTAAAAATTTAATAAAAATAAAAATATAAACTATTGATGTGATTTTTAGGAAACTAATTTTTGTAAACTGTAAGTATATAATTAATGATTAATTAATTATAATCACTAATCAATATCAATTATAATATTTTTAAAGTACTTATATATTTTTATTAATATTATATCTTAAAAATATATAATCACTAATCAATCAATTATAATTTTTTAAAATTACTCTTATATATTTTTATTACTATTAGTATTATATAATAAAAATATATAATCACTAATTATAATTTTTTTTAAAATATTCTTATGTATTTTTATTACTATTATTATATAATAAAATATATAACAAAAAATACAAAGCATATCAAGATGAAAAAATGATACACATTAAAATAATATATTATATATTGAAATGAATATTAAAATAATAGATTATACTTATTAAAATGAAAATGTTTCCATTATAAATTGTATAAAGCTAGAAAATGACAAAAAATTAATATTAAAATATTAAAATGTAGAATGAAATTGCAATATAGTTGCTAATCTGATATTGAAGGTGCACAAGAAGTTAAGAGGCAAAAGCTAAAAGGTAAAAGATAGATGCAAAAGCAAAGATACACTAGACAATGGACATATAAGAATTTGACGGTTAATAACATTGATGATACACCATGCATCAAATGCACTGCCAACAACACCACAATAACACTAATGATGATTCAAAAGTTACAAATTTGGTGCTTGTATATCTAATTTTCTTGATGGTTGTGTCTAGTGTCAAACATATCCAATTTCCAAAAATTACAAATCAAGACGTATTCCTTTCGTATCAAGTTCCTTGTTTCTTTTCTTAAAATAGCATGGTTAAGGATATTGTTTAGATATGTATTCATGCCGTATCAAAATGTAACTATATTGAATACATATCCAATATGGATACAAGCCCAAAATGTAGCTGTATTGAATACATATCCAATATCGAGATGTATTCATGTATCCTTGCATCAGAGAAGACTGGATATTGACTTGCATTGTCAACAACAGTTAGAAGCTTGGCAAACTCACAAAATTCCATGTGAAGTAAAGAAGAAGAAATAGAAAGAAGGACCTACATTTCATTTAATGTATATTAGACAAGTTCATAATTCATAATAAATAAAAATAAAAGTTTCATTTTGTCAAGTACTATAGTCAAACCTTGTGTAAAATCTTTAAAGCTTTATATTGCATGGCCAATGAAATTTCAGGTTCCTCCATTATGGAAAATAAACCATGGATTAGAACTCAATTATTTGGGAGCTCACATAGTCCTTTTTTGAAAAAAAAAAATGCAAGCATCTAAATGTTGTTTCTCGTAGATATGAAGTTCTTTATCAATTGAGAAATGAAAGAAGAAAATCCACCTGAATCCAATTGTTTTAAAACATATTACACAAGGAAAACACTATAGTAAATATTTGAATTAGTACCACCATCCATGCATGCAAAAGCTAGTTGTGTGGTGCTTTATTTAATCACAAGCTTTAACTAGTTTATTTGACCATTTGTAAGCAAAATATCAAACAATGAGTTTCACAAATTTTATATTACTAACAACTTTAAAAGATCACTTTGTCACTTGAAGGATAAAACAAGGAAACATAACAAATGTTTACACAAAATATTTGAAATAGAAAAATAAAAGCTATGATGAGGTAATAAATGGGCCTTTCATTTCTTCTACTCAATTGGCATGGTCAAAATCATATAATATGATAAAAAAAAAAGGTACATACTTGATATAAGGTAAAAGAAATTAAAATGTAAGCCTGTTTTTAAAAGTGAGAGTAGCATAATAACCAAAAAGTTTTCATATAAGGAATTTAATACCAACTTCATGCTTGTTTGCAATAAATCAATCATCATATCAAAAAACTAAATATGTGATTGTTCCAATAATGAAACAGATACAAAAGAAGAACAAATTTTGTTATGTTAATTATATTTAACAATTATTGCCATATTATTTTATAACATTGATAAATTTGCATACTGACCTTATAAGGTAGAAAAAGTGTGAGATTTGCTTGATGAAAAAAAAATTAGTACAATACAATAACTAGTTCTTATTTTTATTTTCTTATAAAGTCAAGGTTTTAATTTCAAACAAATAATAAATTTTCTAACTTAATTGTTCTATGGCAATAAGCCAACAACACACCAAAATATATTGTTCTTATAATGCACTAAGTAGTAATCTTGGACTCTTGATTAAATTGAACTAGATAATGCATTACTAAATTAGTGGAAGAGGTATCTTCTTCATACTTTAATGTAAGCTTAATATTATGATATTTTACAATTGGTTAAGGTGCAATGTCAAGAAGTATTTATAATAAAATGGAAGAGTCAATTTCAAAAAATTAAAATTCCACTTCAATGAATATAAAATGTTCTTGATCTTTGCCACCCTGTTTTTCCACTTTGTATCTTGTTGATTACACACCTAGGAAAAAGAAGTGAGTGGAGATACACAAAAACAAAAACCAATCATAGTTTTTAGAAGTACATGGAAACAAAAAAAAATCATATTTACAACATTAGGCAGAAAATCACACAATAATGTATGATTTAACAAAAAGAGGACACTTGTGTAAAAAAAGGTATTAAATGTCACAAAACATAAAATAATCAAATGCTTTATACACTTTATGTGCAGCTAATAAGAGGACTTGCATTTTGTGAAAACTTGGACTGCAACCCACTTTACAGTCAAAGACACTGAAAATGAATACATTATATTAAATAGTATCTCCATTGAAATAAATATATGTAAAATCATCTTATATCTTACAAAAGCATCTAATGGTTGATAAATCTACATGTTATGTAGATTTATAAAGTAAGTTCACATGATTTTTGCATTAGCTCATAAAAAATTTGTGAAAAAATAGATCATTAATGAAGAATTTCATGTGATATACATTTCTCAACTTTCTATTTAAAATTTCATGAATTGCCTTAATTTTTTTGGATTTCGTAAAGGAAAGTTAGATGAACAGAGAAGAAAATACAGTCCACGGGCATAAAAGAGTATTATGCTAGTCAAAGAGGATTTAAAAGAAGTAAGGACCAAAGTGAGGATCACAAAAGGAGTGCACCACAGGTGCAAAAAAGGCCAAAAAGAGACTCAAGACTGTATTTGGGACTGGACAAGGTTGTAGCTGCTCGGCAGATCATGTATCCTTCCCGGCTGGTCAGCACGCCCGACACCAGCACGAAGTCTAGTTTTCGAAAAAAAGCAGCCTAACGGGTTTCCAACCCTGCCGAGCAGGTCTAAGGTCCAAATTCTAATTTCATTTCAATTCTCAACGGGCTAGAATTATGCAACACGGACCGGGTTAAACCTCCTTCTCTAAACTTCTAGAGATGCATTACAAATAGCAAGGAGAAAAGCACAATGCGGGAGCTTATCTTATCTCTATTCTACCTCTATCTATCTACTTTTCCTTTTTCTTTATGTATTTCTGTAGAATTTTGGTTTCTCTTCTTGCCATGAGTAGCTAAACTTCTTGTTAAGGTTGCGGTGGACTTTGTGCTTAGAACCTCTAAATGTTTGATTTAAATTGAATTCATGTTTTATTCAGTTAATTAGATTGCTCTACTATTCTTAATTCTTATTTTGGATTGATCACTCCTTGTATGCTTTGAATCAATTAATTAAACGGTAGTCGTATGGTAATTAATTGGTAGACGTGTAGGGTAATTAAATTAGGTTTTGTCGTATGATCAATCTTCATTTCCTAATTTCCGATAAGATTAAATAATTAATTAATCCCTCTTTTGTTCTTCGTGCCTTCTTTGGTTTTTAATCTCTTATATGATCAATTGGAAAATTAACTTAGAAATGACTGTTGCAATTCATAATCAATAATTGACAATAAAATTCGTAGGGAAACATTGGTAATTGATAGATATTATGAGGTTCAATTAGAATTAGATGTGAAAGAATTTAAAAGCACAAAGAAAACAACCCTAACCCTATTTTCCTTTGAATTTGTCTCCACTTGCCACTACTTGTTTTACAATTTCTGTTGCACGTTTATGATTATTGAATCAATCCACTATCCATTTATTTTCACCTAAACAATATAAAATTTCTGAAAACTGGTAACCGCCACTTAGTCCTTTAGGTTTGATATCGAGACTCACATCTTTTTATTACTATTGCAATAAAGGTACGTTTGTCCTTAAGCGTATTTTTAGCACATCAATGGCATATAAAGATGCTCTCATCTGTAAAATCTCAATCTAATATTTTAGATGTATTGATACAAAAAATCAATCAATCAATTAGAATATAATTAAAGTGTCTTCAAATAAGGCTAGCAAAGCAAGTTAAAACTCACAAGGAAAGAAAATTAAGAGGGTATTCCAAGAAGATCACACTCTACATTTTAGGAGAGTGTAATAAGCATATTGTATGAGTTAGGTTTAGTTTTGGTTAAGGTTACTAATTATGCATGTGACAAGGAATTACATACATTTCACCACCTAACATTACACATGCATCGCCTTAGGTTACCATCCATGATTAAATTTGGAAAAGCATTTTTAGTAACAAGAAGTAAATATGAATGATCCAATCATCTAATAATTCAATCTAATAAAAATTGAACTAAATTTTTATTATGCTTGAATATGTTAATGGCCATGCTTCATGAAATTCATAATAGATTAGCCAACCTTGGGTTTTATAACAAATATAGTTCCTAAGTGAAAAGAAAAAAAAAGCTCCAACAGGAATCTTGACTATCAACCAAACATCTTTGTCATTTAATTCTATAAAAACCCACAAAAAAGTAAGACACATAAGTGAGTAATGTAAATCCCTATCCTTTCTCGTTAGGTCTAAAATCAACAAATGTCTCCACAACCTTACTATTACCATGGCCCTTATTATGCATGCTAATCCTTCTCTTGTCTGCCACACTATCCAAGACTTGGAAATACGTTTGGTTCAATTTAATAATTTCTTCATCTTTCCTAGCTTTATATCTAGATTGTGAGTTTTCCAGAGTTTTTTCACATAGGATGTAAAAGGATGAACTATAATAATGATGCAATACAACTTAGTTGAGTTGATGAAAAGATTTGGTGGCACATTCTTCAATTGAAGACAAATATTAAATGTTAGGTAGGAGCTTGGTGAAATAAATATATCAACCCTATTCATAGAGTCCTTATTATAGACAAAAGGCTTTAACCTAATGAATGGCCTGCATAAATAATGCAAATAGAACATTAACTGATATATATATATATATATAGAATAAATCCCCATACACACACACACACACACACACACACACACACACACACACATATATATATAAACAAGTGGATGTACATTAATAAATCCCTATATATATGTGTGTGTGTGTGTGTGTGGATTTGTTAATGTACATCCACTTGTTTTTTAGTTAGAGTAAGTTATCAAGTTACACTGAATTGTCAACTCTGAATCATGGCTTTAATTAAAATATGAATTGAAAATGGTCCACACTAGTTCTGGATTTGCAAATAAGGCTATATAATAAATCAGAAAGCACTAAATGCGCAAAAAATGAACTACAAAGAGAACATCTATTTAACAAACAACAAAAGCAAACTAATTCACCTTAAAATACTAGCAAACTAAAGATCATGATTGAAAATAAGGATGACAATGGGTAAGTTTTGGACGTGATACAGTTGTTCTTGTCCCCATACCCACATTTAAAAAAAAAAAATACCAATTAGTGTTATCAAAACCATATCAATTATTACCTCGATTAGAGTACCAGGTTAACGGGTTAGTGGTTGAATCAATGGGTCAATAGTTGAATCATATAAACTGATATATATTAAATTTATAAATTTCATGTGAAACATATTATATATAAATGTTTTTTGCATATTTGTGAAGTAAAAACCCTTGTCTAGTGGTAGTATGTATTTTAAAATCCTTCAAGTCTTAGTTCAAGGTTTGATCCTCACCACTATTTTCCAACCAAAATTTGAAAATTAGCACATGTTCCTTCACTGTGAACAGGTTGTAACAAATAATAGGTCAACAAGTTGTAGCAGGTGGACAGATAGTATGGTGCATTAAGACAAATGCAATATCATGGAGCTAATTGGTTAAGTCCGAGTCTTCGATTTTTTTGGTTAAGACTGAGCTAATTACGTCATGACCATGTTAAATGCATATATGATCTAATAAATGAACTAGACTGGTCATAGGTCTAGTTATACCCATACCTGTGTCCATTTCCTGCACTTATATATATGTGTTAGTGCGCAAGGGTGTGCATGTATGTGTGAATATGTGCATGTGCATGCGAGTATGGGGGTATGGTGAGTACTAAGAGGGGTTTCAATAATCCTTCTCGTGAGGTTTTTCTTTCCCTTGCATGAATCTACTGAGAGTGACATACTCTTGGGAGACATTTTAGGTTTATGTTATAAGTTCATCCCATGGTGATGTTTCTTTGCAAATGGCAATAGGTAATGCTCTTAATGAGGGTATGAGAAAGAAGGTACATAATACTCTATCTCAATTTGAGGTGCTTGTTAGTGAAAATAGAGGGAGAACTCAAAGAGAAAACCTAAAAGTTAGTAGAGAGAAAAGCAAGCCCAAATTCAAGAATGTGGAGTGTCATTATTGTCACAAAAGAGAACCCACATAGAAAAATGTTTTCTATGGACAAAGGAAAGTAAATGCAAGAAAGGCAAGTAGAAAGAGAAGGATTAAAAGGATGATGATCATGTCACTATTGTTATTAGTAATGATCTTGTTATTCTCCGTGTCTTTTGTTAAATGAGTGAATTTTGGTTTTGGTTTTTGTAAAACAGTTTTTTTTTATTTTCATCCCTACAAAATCTAAAATCACTTTGGTCCCTAACATTCATTTTAATGTAGATAAATAACATTCAGGAACTAATGTCACCTGGGATGGTCACTTGACCTTTCATTAAAAACATAAACAGTTAACGAGTGTCAGTTTTACTTGTTCTCTAGGTACCTATCTATATAGATATATATTTATATAGAATTCCCTATTTTGACCGTATCGCACTATGTATCATTTGATAATCCAACGAATCTCTGATTCTTTGTTTGACCGAATAGACTTTTTTAAATGAAGGAATATCGAATATATTTAGAACTCCATAGATTTCGCCACTAGGACATCCTCTACATGCTTTTTGTATGGGAGTATATTTATGTACTCGTTTATGGTCATGGGTCCATTTTTGTAGAAAAAATGTATAGGGACTAAAAACAATGACACTCATTTTGAGGGATGAAAACTAAATAAAAATTTTACAGGACCAAAATCAAAACTTACTAATTTTAAAGGGACTAAAAGCATATTTAAGCTATTATGAGTTTTATTGTATTTATAATAATTCATGTTTATATTTAAGACATTCATTCACTCTTTAAATCTAAAAATTATATTCTATATCAATTTTATACTAGCTTTATATATTATGTTATAATTGTGTCAAAATTTGGGGTATTCTTGTGTATGTGCTACATATATCATATCCGCACTTTCTAGATGTATATTGATCGGTTCGTTGCTTTATCGATGAAACTTCAAGCCGTGATGCCAGTGCCCTATTGCTGTGAGAATAAATATGCAGGCTTAAAGCTTGCTACACCTTCTCAGGTAATAGAGATAAAGCAGAAAAGGGCCCTTGACAAAGTTAGAGATTCTTTGTTAGTGGATAGAGACTAAAGGCTGGGAATCTCATTCCATATCCCATATTGTTTTACCAAATCATCTAGCCTTCTACAGGTTCCCACTTTAGAGATTCACTACTGTACTGGCTGTATCACAAACTCAATTGCTGATGACGGCCCACGAAGCTTCCACCTTTATAACATAGTCGGTTACCTTTATTAAATAAAAAAGGTGCAATAAATTCATTTGGTCAAAATGGAGCTGGATTAATGTTTATTTTTTTATATGCCAAGGGTATAGCAGCTGCAAATTAATGCATTTGAGACTTTAAAATTACCGAGATAGATTTTACTTCTTTTAACGAATTTTTTTTTTTCAATGGCACTTTTAGGAATAGAATTTGTGTGAGTATACTTAAAGAACACTACTTACCGACTATGACAAGCTTTATTGGTTGTTCAATTAATTTATTGAGTAAATAATTAATTTAGTTTCTGAAATTGTCACTTGCCATTATTTTAGTCTTTAGATTTAACAAAATTTCAAAAGATTGTTGAAATGGTAATTCGTTTCATCTAAATTTCTAAATTTAATTATTTATTGTCATTTTGACTCCTTAACATATATTAATATTATTACTTAAGTCACACATGTATTGAACTAATATGAGTCATGTATTACAGTTTCAGAGAATTTTTAAGAATATTCTTTAATTTAGGAATTAACGTGATAGCGCCCACTCAATTGTAAATGTTTACTCTACTCTATTTATGTGCGCTTCAGACAATCTATTTTTGTTTTTTCAAGACTCTCAACATCTAGAAGTCAAATTAGACTCCGACGAATCGAAGTCGTATAGACCAATTAAGAGAGGAAAGTTGTCTAATATCTATTTTTCACATTGGCATTACTTAAACACGAAATCATACTGAGAGGAATCAAACCCTTTACCACTTGAACTATGGTAATTCCATAAATAAATTTTTTTGGCTTTCACTGAATTCTGAACATAAATGAACGGAGAGGAGATTCAAATTACAGGTTACATGTGCACACATCTGCCACCGAAGGACACAGAAATGAATGGCCAAATTCTTTTAACCAAGAAAGTCATACATAATTTCCCCCCCAACCATGAAAGCTCCATCCAACACTCAAACTTGTGAAACCCTTCAGAAGTACTTTGATTGGTTACTTGTAAGATAACTCACAAGAAGAACCAAACGAGAGACCATGCCACAGGATAGATCAACCAAGCAACCCCTGAAAACAAAAAGGCCAAAACAATTTTAGCATTGGCCGTTACAATTACAAATGAATAAATGACAGCTTGCAATTGACAAGCAAGAGATAAGGGACAATTTTGCTTACCATTTCTAAAACCATTATTATAAGGTGATGCGAAGAAACAATCTGTTGTTGTGTTAATCCCATTAGGACAGTTGCAGATAAATGTGTTATAGGCTCCACCATACCCACACACTCCATAACTCCTTTCACAAGCAGCGCATGAGCCAGGATAGTCGTTTGTGACACTGAACTTGTACTTAAGTGCTATTCCATAGTTCCACTTTTCAGGATCCGTTTGCTGATCATTGAAGTTGTAAAACCCCGTGTATGAAGGGCATTGCAGCTTCTGCAGATCCATTTCAAACGATGGACCAAGATTAACCGGCGTGTAAACGCAACATGTTGAAATTGGGAGGTTGATGGTACTAATAGGACTGCATGAATATAGAAGACTGCAAATTGGTGTCCCTTGATCACATAGAAGCTTAGAGTTGCTCCCATCATCGTAGCCGTTTGATTTGCATATAGATGATGAGTTCATAGCACAGTCTACTAGAGCAAAGATGGTGCTATCAGCAAAGGTAAATGGGGCGTCCCAATTTAAGCCAAAGCCTTTGCTAGGGACAGTGCAAGAGCATGTTGAAATGGTGGGATCAGAGATGTATATGACTTGGTTGGTATAGTCAATTGAGGTAACAGGGTAGGACCCTGTGTGGGTGGTGAAGGTGAGCTTTTGTTGGCTACATGTCACATGTGGTTGGAAGCGAGGGTCGCCACAACCAGGGCCACTGCCAAAAGGATACCTTAGAGTTTCTTTGCCACAGTTTCTCTGGCAGATTTGAGATGAGATCAAAGAAGGAAGCAAGAGAAGGGAAATGCAGAGCAGAAGAACTGAAGGGTGGCTAAAATCCATCATTGTTGAGAGGCTGAGGGAGGATAAGGAAAGTGGAAAAGCAAGAAGAGGAGGGGCTAGCTAATGAGTTTGATGCTGGTGTTACTATTTATTGAATTGTGAAAGCCTCTAGCTAGCTAGCAGATGAATATTGACTTTCTGAGAAGAAGCAATAAAGAACTTGCGTTTTTGTTATATACGGATTTCTTTAATGCTTTTGATGGTATGCTGTTTAACATTTTGTTCTATATTTTCTTCTACTATTATTAGATTAATTAGATGGGTCGGTTCTGCTAGTTATCATCACTGTTTTTTGTCAGTACCGTACTAGAATTCGGATTTAATATTGATTGAACGGGCTTTGTTTTACTTCTGATCTCCACCTTCATGTATTGTATGTTTAATTTAAAATTTAACACAAATTGATGAGATGTTAGAGCACATTAATTGTTTCAAATCTCTTACTAAGAGAAATCACATGATCATGTGCTCGAGCGGCCCCGTTACGACCTTACACAAGTCACAGGCAACTGTGCTTGGAGTCTAAAACCCTTGACTTTCATTATACTATATCTAGAGGTGACTATATGGCTGAAGTCCGTGTGCGGCCATAATAACCCTTCATTCATGTAGATTAGGATTAAGTAAAACTTAAAACTGTTTAAATGCAAAAAAAATAAAAAATGGTTTAGTACATTTAAATCTTGGGTTAAATGAGTTAGACACACGAGTTAAACGATCAACCTGCGAGTCAAATTTTTTGAAAGTATATGTATAATTTTTTATTGAGTTTAATAGTTATACATTGTAAGTGTAAAAAATTTTACGCTATCAGTCAATTAAAAACCATTATTAGTATGATTTTTAAGGTAATTATCGTAAAAATTAACAAATTTACTATAAATGATAGCTTATAATTGAATAGCAGTGTAAAATTGTTTTACATTATCAGTGTATGACCCATTTTCTCTTTTTTATTTTATTTATTTTTATAGTTTTTGTTTTATATTTTTATAAGAAAAAAAGATATGCACTGATAGTATAATGCTTTTTTACATTATCATTCAATTACAAACTATCATGTATTATAAGTTTGTTAATTTTGATAATAATTACCCTAAAAATCATATTAAAGCTGATTTTTAATTAATTAATAGTGTAAAATCATTTACACTAACAATGTATATCCATTAAACTCTTTTTATATTTCTTTCTAGTTTTTTTAATATTTAATATATTTTATTAATCAAACAAGACAATTCATGAATCCACTAACCCACAGGTAAAAGTGAACTAAACACAGACTAGTGCTTTCATGAATCCATTTATTTTGTGGGTCAATCAAATTCAATCCATTTAAAGGTGGTAACTTATATGAAGTGGATTGTCTCATATACTCCCAAAACCTACTATATCATACGTTGAATATTTAATTTCGAAATAGATCTTTTCTTTACAGCTACTCTATAAAGAATTACTTAATAGTTATTACATTATCTCTTATATAGAGTCATAGTTATTTGATACTATTAAATTTAATCTTTCTGTTTGTACAAAATTAAATCAACTTTTGTATATATATGTCTTCATACAATTGATTAACTCTACACACTATCTTTTTTTAACATTGTTAAGTGTTAAAATATACAGAACAATACTCCCTTTTTTTTTTCAAATATTTAAGGATTGATATTTATTATTAGTTTTAAATATTAAGGAAAGATTTCATAAAGTGGATTCCTACTTCTTCACTCTTCAGTCCCCAAAACAAGGGTGGCCTAACGTTTATGCTGTTGAAGGCTTATGGTGAGTGCCTACGCACTTGCTGCTTATAACAAGTAAAAGGGAATAAAACTAAAACATATGATTAGAATAATATAATAATGATTGCATTTATACTTTTCATCTGCTTTTCTCCAATCCCTATAATTTTTTTTTCTTGTTATTATCCAATTATCATCCACTAATCAATTACATCGTGCCTTCAGCCATTTGAACTAAAGTAGGTGGAAAGAAGAATATTTAAAACGCAAATAACTTTTCTTTTTCTTTTTTTTTTTTGATAAAGAAACGCAAGTAACTTTAGAAGGGAATATATTCATCTATAATTATATCTTTTTTTATCTCGTCTATAATTATACCTTTTCACTTTTTTATTTACCGCACTTTCTTTTTTCCATCTCACTTCTACTACCAAACGCAAGTTAACTATATGAACATTTCTTATGTAGTCAATGGTCGTGATATAATACCTCTACTACAGTTCACCATGTGAATCTTCTCGACTTCACATGCACGTCATTTACTCTTTGTTGGCACTAATTGTTGCTGAAGATTTTCTCTATATATGATAAGTTTATTTTATCAATTTGCATATTGTATCTTTCAATTGCTCAGATCTAGAACATCAACGACAACAACAAAAAATTGTGCCTACAATGGAAACAAAATAAAAGAAATAACTGCAATCCTCTGTAGCTTTTAAGATGCTTGAATTATTCTCTTATTCTCTCTAATTTTTGTGTGTGTGTGTGCGTATAATATGACAACAATAATGAAAAAACAAGCTATGCACTAACAATGTAAATTTTTATGCTGTCATCCAATTACAAATCACCATGTATAGTAAGTTTATTAATTTTTACAATAACTATCTTAAAAGTCATATTAATGGTAATTTCTGATTAATTGACAGTGTAAAACTTTTTACATTGATAATGGATAACTATTAAACTCATAAAATTAAAATTTAAGATCATTTATAAACTACCTAAATCCTCCACTAGTAGACCAATCCTAATATATTCTTATTCTCATATTAAATATACACTTTCTTGATGAATGGATATAAATTACACTATAATCTTTTTTTAATATAAAAGAACCTCTTGATAGTAGTGAAAAATTATGAAAGTGTCACGCAATTATATTTTATCTTTTTCGATAACTTTCAATATTTCTAGTATTATTAGTTTCAATATTTTAAAAGGTAAAATAAAAGTTTAAATACCTTTATTATTTACTTTAAAATTTCATTTAAAATCTTTATTTCATCTTTTAAGATCACATGATTGATAATAGATATATTCAAAACTTGCTATTAATCATGCTGAAAATTACTACAAGAGGGAAAAAATATATATTCTAAAATGCACTATTTAGTATTTACATTAAAATAGGGTCAAATGTAACACATATTTATCTTTTAAGAAAGAAAAATGTATACTTTAAAATAAGAAGGGAGAGAAGTGTAATTTAAACATCTCTCCAGAAAAAATAATGTAATTTACTCAAATAAAAAAATAATATTGCGTCTACAATTAGCAATCAATTAATGTGAATATGATTCTTTTGGAAAACCAAGCATATTTGGAAATGGGAACCTCTTAAATTTAGACCGTGGGTGAATAGCTGAACCCGTTTGCTTTATAGTAGTAAGGAATCTGGTTTGTCGGGTAACAAAATGATGAATAACACTATATCAAACTCTATGGGAGAAGAAAGGGGGGCACTTCCTCTGTGTGAGCATGAAATCTGTTGTCAGAGAAATCACAGCAGGAATAGTGAAGTGCAAAATGGAAGTGGGTCAGAAGAGTCTATGGGTCAGAACGGAAGAGTCTACTTTAGTTGAATGTAGAAATTGCATGTTGGTTTAAGACATAATTTATTGGTTTTATAACAGATTGAAACTAATTACGTCCAAGTAGAACTTGACTTGGATTTCTTAAGCAAAGTTTCGAGTTTAAGTTTTGTAGATAAAAAAAATATGATTAGAAAAGAGACTCCACTAAACTTGGTTAGTCAGGTTTTTCAGTAAAAATTAGTCATTGATAAAATTAATAAATACTTCGCACTGGTATCATGGTAAAAAAAAGGCTTAATTACTAATTTGGTCTTTTAATTTATTTATTTTATTTAATTAAGTCCCTCTATTATTTTTTGTTCTAATTAGGTCCTATTATTTTTAAAAAAGTTCAATTAGGTTCCATAATTTTAAAAAATGCTCTAATGTTATCCTTTTTTTATCCAAAACAATGCCGTTTTCTATCTAATTTTACACTAAATAGGATGAAAAATGTAATAAAAATGATATTGTTTTGGATAAAAAAAATGGTAACAATGGGGCATTTTTAAGAATTATAGGACCTAATTGAATTTTTTTGAAAACAATAGGACTTGATTAGATCAAAAAATAATAAAATGACTCAATTAAATAAAATAAATAAATTAAGGGATTAAATTAGTAATTAAGTCAAAAA
Source organism: Spatholobus suberectus (assembly GCA_004329165.1). Classification (NCBI taxonomy): domain Eukaryota; kingdom Viridiplantae; phylum Streptophyta; class Magnoliopsida; order Fabales; family Fabaceae; genus Spatholobus; species Spatholobus suberectus. The sequence continues at coordinate 65,747,093 of CM014730.1, read as the reverse complement.
AAAAGATTAACTTAATTAGAAGATCATTTAATTAGTGCAATGTATAATTATTAACTTTACGTTTTAAGAACTATATTACAACCGACATTCTTATAACAAGAAGCACCAGTGGTCTAGTGGTAGAATAGTACCCTGCCACGGTACAGACCCGGGTTCGATTCCCGGCTGGTGCAAATTCAATTTTGATCTTTTGTCGGCAGGAGTACACGCATATTTATTCAATGATTACACATTGAATTAACAACTACTTAAAAGTAGGAGAATCAGTTTCTTGAAGAGAGTTGCAACTTGTAATAATATCCCTGAAGTGGTGACACCGAGAGTGAGAGAGACCTTGGGCATGGCCCAGTCCATTTTTTTGTGGCCCAGGTAGCACTTGATATCAACTTTCAAGTCAGTAAACTAAAGAGTAAAGACTAACTTGAGGAGGAAACGTGCGGGTATAAAAGCAGCATCTTCTCTACAAGACTACCCTTGTTCTTTCTTGTTCATGTGCCGCTTACAGCTAAAATGGATATGTTTAGATTACATTAATATGTAAAGCATGGTTAGTCTTGACAAAAAAGAATTTTTCTTTTTTCTTCATTTTTAGTTAAATTGTGGTTTAGAATTTGTTCTGGAGGTCACTCGCACTTATGGCTCTAAGTCGGTCCCGCAACGCCTGTTCCAGTTTCAACATCGTTAGCTTACCCCAGCTCATATTTCCATGTTATCTCGGATCAACTTCACTTCAACCCCGGATTCATGGACCAACTCGCCCAGTGGCATAGAATGCGTGTAGTTCACTCAAACGTAAACCACCATGCGGCACTCAGCTCGAATGCGTGTAGTTTACTCAAACGTAAACCACCATGCGGCACCCAGCTCGCACAAAACTTCCCTCCAACACACTATATAAAGGACTCCACACCCATCAGGTACGGTCTTCTGAGACCCTCCCATATTGACACCAATACTGACTTAAGTATTGGAATCCTTGCAGATGTCACCACCAGATACGCCAACTACCATCGCGGGAGCTCACTGGGAATATGTCCTTGTGTTTACCACACAACAGAATTCAAAACCATGTTCAAACACAATATAGTAATAATGGTTTTGCTAAAAATATTGTTTGTGAATGATACTCAGTTTATATTCTCTAAACTAAGATTTTGAGGGTGAAAACTATAATCCAAACACACACTTGTACGGTGAATGTAGGAATAGGGTCATACAAAATTGTAAAGTACAATGAGTTTTTTTTTTAATAATAATACTTGAGATTTAAAAATGTAACAATGAAAATAAGTGTGTTTACTATTTGGTTTGGATTGATTTTTATAGGAAAAAAATTATCCTATTCTATCGTAAAAACCTGCCCCTACCTTGCTCTATTGCCAAGCCTAGATCCAATTGTTGGAACCAAATAAAAAGGGATCTTATCAAATAGTGGTGCTTATACAAGCACTGGTGCTTGTGACTATGTGTCGGAAAAAGTACAAAATAAAAATAAAAAAGGGTTTATATAATAAAAATATAGGGATGTGAAGTTATTTGTGGGATGACTCATTTAATAAAATTATTAAGTTGCTGGGTTGAAGAGAAGAGATGCTTAAATTATAAAAAGTAAAAATAAGTAATGTGTAATAGTGGGATTCATTTAAAATGTGTAAAAAATAAAATAAAAAAAGTGAGGTAATAGGTTGGGGATGCCTTAAGTAGGTGGTAGGGTGGCATTAAGTATTTTGGTCCACAGGCTAACACTATTTTTTTTTGTTAGCATAACATTGGTGCGAACTATCTACTAATTTTTTGTCGATAACTAATCTTCACTAGAAAATCTGGCTGACCACCTTTAGTGGGGTCTCTCCTCCCAACCACATTTTTTTCATTTGCAAAGTTCGAACTCAAGATTTTGTTTAAGAGATTCGAGTCTACTACCACTCGCACCAAAGACATGTTGGTAGGCTAGCACTAGTTTTAAAAATGTATTGATTGCATTTTTTTTTATCCAAGACCGCTCCTTTTATTTGGTCAAACACCGACTTTTAACACAGGTAGTAATTTAAAACTAATTTTACGTCATTAGTATAACTGAAAAAGATTTTATCAAAATAAAGAGGAATGTTAGCAATTAAAGGTGGCAAAACGGGCTACCCGACCCATTGCAGGCCACGAGCGATAAAGAGCTGGGCCAAAAAGGCTCAAATTTTATTCGATCTTTTAATTTGATGCCCAAGTCTGGCCATATGTGCGTTGCAGGCTTTTTGGGATGCCCTGCCGTCTTTTTTTTTTTTCTTTTTTTGTTGGATTTTTCATTTTTCTTCCAAATTCAAGATTGAAATTATTTTGATAATTATTTTTATTAACATATTTAT